>CM035802.1:8201428-8456428 GCA_020466265.1 Siphamia tubifer | reverse complement strand
ATAAATAAAATTGAAGATGTAATTGAATTGTTGGTTAATTTTCCGATGATAGATTCAGAAAATTTTGCTCATGTGACACAACCTAGAACCCCCCCACATTTTAAATGGCTGTGATGCCCCTGACTGTGGGGATCCAATTTATTGTGTGAACGTTTACATTTTACTGCAGCTGTTACAACAGCTGGAAGATCCATGTGATCCAGGTAGTCTGACATGTTTGTAGTTTTAGCGGCTCAGTTTATGCCACGTGAACATGTGAAACGTTTCTTGCTCTTTAGACAGAGACATTGACCCGACTCATCTTCAAAACTCCCACTCTGGAAAGGGGTTTTCAGACGACTGTGTTTTCAGAGCTGGCGGCCCAGTTTCCGTGTAAGCGAAAGGCACTTCCTAGAAAATATTTTGTTGTTTTTAGCTGCAATCCTCGTATAAATGGCCCCTCAAACTCACATTCAGCCTGATTTCATCTCCAATGGGTCAGACCAGTAAAATGACAACATAACCTATAAATAATGACAACTCCAAATGTTTGTCATTGTTTAAGTGCAAAAAACCCAAATAAATTACGCAAATACTTTTAGACATTATCCAAATGCTGAAAAGTTACATTTAATGAGGAAAATAAGGGCAATTTTAACAATATTCTGCCTGAACTTATCATTAGTGTATTTTATTGTGGATCAGTTCTACAAAGACACTAAACTCTTAGTAACAGAAGCAGAAAATGGTTCAAACTGTGTCTAATTTTCTTTAGACATTTCAGGTTGTTCATATTGTATTGTTACAGGATACTTTGAAAATGTCAATATTTTCATTATTTAATATTATTTTTTGCAGTAAATTGTTGTAATCCAAACATTTTTAACCATAATTACACACAGTATCTTTCTTTTTTCTGTTGCTTATATATATATATATATATATATATATATATATATATATATATATATATATATATATATATATATAAGCAACATTATATATATATATATATATATATATATATATATATATATATATAAGCAACATTATATATATATAATATATGTATATATATATATATATATATATATATATATATATATATATATATATATATATATATATATATATATATATATATATATATATATATATATATATACATTTTTTTAACCTCATTACAAGGTTTAAGACAGATTTTTAGTGTTTGAAGAACTCCAACACTAAAAAATCTCAAGATATAGGAGCATTTTCAGGCCTTTAAAACATTAAAATCACAGTAAACAGTTAAAAATTATATATATATATATATATATATATATATATATATATATATATATATATATATATATATATATATATATATATATTAATCCAGCAGAATGTGTTTATATTTTCTATTCTAACTTGTCATACCTTGCTGTTTTGTAATTCTAATACAGATAAATAAGTCATACAAGTCATTATAAAGTCAACTGGATCTATAATTAAAATGGGGAAAAAAATTCAACTTTTAAAGCTTTCAGATGGTTGCATTGTCTGTATTTGTGTCCCTGTAGCTGGAGTGTTAAACAAATGTAACATCAGCTTTAAAACTACAGTATCCCTGCCACATTTCTGCTTTTTATTTCATTTTTATTTGTTTAAAAGACTCTCCACTTTTCTGACTCAACTGTCTGATCTCACATTTTCATTCCGAGCTGCTGTATTTTTCCTTCCATTTCCAGGAGTTTAGTCACAGAAGCTGAAAATTTGTGGAATTTTCTTTAGACATTTCAGGTTGTTCCTATTTGTTCAGGTTATTCACATTTTATTGTTACAGGATAGTTTGTAAATGTCAACATTGTCATAATTTAATTGTATTATTTGCAGTTTAAACAAAATTTAATTGTCATCATTTATAGCTAAAGAAAAAACTGATTAGAAAATATGGAGTCATTTAATAGGTTATTATGCACTTCATCCCACACTGAAAAAAGTAAAACATTGTATCAATTAAAAAATTCTTCTTCACAAGGTCACATATAAAAATGTTGCATTGAGTGAATCAAATTAAATGAAATTACAATAAACCTAACCCTGCAATTCAATTTGGCTCACTTGACTAGATGTTTTATGTGTGAACATTAAAAGTCAAAATCATGAGATAAATATCAAACTCATGAGATAAAAAGTCAAAATCTTAAAATAAAAAGTCAAAGTCATGGGATAAAAGGTCAAAATCATGAAATAAAAAGTATAAACCATCAGATAAAAAGTCAAAATTATGAGATAAAAAGTCAAAATCATGAAATTAAAAAGTCTAAATCATGAGAACATTTTTTAAGTTGATTCAATGTTTTACTTTTTTCAGTGCATGGGCCACATTTGAAACCATTGGCGGGCTGCATTTGGCCCCCGGGCCTCATGTTTGAGACCCCTGGTTTATGTAGTTGGTTGTTGCTAGTATCAGAGCTGCTGCTTCTTCAACACTGCGCTTTTGCAAACAGTCTGGAGGCGAAGAAGAGCTTGGAGTTCCAGTTCTAGGGGGTGATAGAGGAACCAGCGAGACCCCCCCCCCCCCAACACACATACACACACACACACACACACGTGGTACGGAGGGGTGTAAAAGAAAATAAGGTGGGGTGGGGGGTGTGGAAGGGGAGAGAGAGAGTCGAAAAATACAGTCCGAGTTACGTCAAAAACCTTGAGGACGCTGCGTTAATATCGTTGTGTGTGTGTGTGTGTGTGTGTGTGTGTGTGTGTGTGTGTTAGTGTGAGGGGGGTGGGGGGTGGTGGTGATGGGGAGGGTGGGGGGGGGGGGGGGGGGAGAGAGAGAGCAACGGAGGCTGAAGCGAGACAAGTACAAAGGGAGAGTGGAGCCGCGGAGTCCAAGTTGTTCCTCCTGCGCGTCGCATCCAAAAGGCTGCGCCGATGGCATCCGTACTTGGAAACAACAGCCGCGCGTCGGGAGCTCAGAGCGGCCAGGTTAAATGCAAGCTGAAGAGGAGGAGGAGGAGGCGATCCAAGAGGAAAGGTACAACTTTAAGGCTGTTATTTATTAATTATTTTTTTTATCCTACTCAGCCTTTTTTGCAGGATGCGTTCAGAGGTCGTGCGCACCTTGGCGGGGCATTGGAGCGCGCATTGCCGCTCCTCTGCCGCTCCTTTTGCCGCCTCCTTCTCTTCTGATCAGGATCAGGCGTCGCGGCGGTGGTTGGAGTCAGTGTCGTCGGTGGCTCCGGTGTTTTCTGTTTTATGGAGATGGATTCGCATTGTGCGCTCCGTTTTTCTGGCTTTTTTGTTTTAATTGACGCTGGAGTCTTGGTGATTAACGTGGATTTGTGTGATTCATCTGCGCTGACGCATTGGTTTTTACGCGAAAAGTTGGAAGTTGCCGCTGCGTTTATTTATTGTCCTCGGGTTTTCCAAGCACCGTGATCACTCTTACGCACATTTAAAGTGTGTTTCTGAAGAAAAACAAGAGAAACGCTCCGTTTTTGTTTTATTTTTTATTGTATATATATTTTTACAATTAAACCAAAGACCATTGCCATTTTTCCACGTTCAACTTCCAATCCTTTATCAATAACATTTTCTTTTTTGTCTCTTCTAATAGCAAATATCTAAATATCTAAATTCAACACTCACTGGTACTAAACTTCGTGTTAAAAGTGCAACCAAGTCTCATCCCACTCCCACTAAACCTTCATTTCTTTCCAAATCCACTGATAATGCACTAAATTGTTGTAATCCAAACATTTTTAACCATAATTACCCACATCATCTTTGTTCTTTCTTTTTCTGTTGCTTCATGTCACAATATTTTTACCTCATTAAAACCTTTAAGACAGTCCTGTTCTTCTAATACTAAAGAGTCTCAAGATAGAGGAACATTTCCAGGCCTTTAAAGCATTAAAATCACAGCAAACAGTTAAAAATAATATTAGATTATTTTCTTCTCCAGCAGGATTTATTTACATTTTATATTCTAACGTGTCATACCTTATTGTTTTGCAATTCTAATACAGAGAAATAAGTAATACAGTATAAAAGTCAAATCTATCTGTAATTAAAATGGGGAAAAAAATGCAACTTTTAATGCTTTAAGACAGTTGCATTGTTTGTATTTGTGTCTCTTTAGCTGTAATGTTACACAGATGTAACAGCAGCTTTAATGGAACTACAGTATCCCTGTCACAATTGTGCTTCTTATGTCATTTTCATTTGTTTAAAAGACTCCTCACTTTTCACACTCGACTGTCTGATCTCACAATTTCATTCCAAGCTGCTGTATTTTTTTCCTTCTATTTCCAGGAGTTGAGTTTACAAGTAAAACCGACGAGTAATTGCTGAGTAATTTTACACAAAATTATAACAATTACTGTTTGTATTTTGGGCTTTAGTCGTCTAGTCGCAGTAGAGATGGGGAAGAAAATTGAGGTTTTAACAGGGTTTGAGAATGGAACTATTTCCCTGTTGAAGCTTTTATTGCTTTAAATCCATGTTAAGTGATTTGCTTTCATCGTATGTGGATAAACATTACACATATGTCACTGGAACAGGTTCATTTTTGCTGAACAAGGGCCACAAACACTCACATGGGAAAACACGCTTATAGGATGTTCTTTGTTTTTTTTCTTCTTCTTTTTTGCAGCCACGAGAAAGACACAAGGATCCGCATTAAACTGTATTTTTTTTTCCAATTTTAACAGATGATAATAGATAATACAACTGTTTGTGTTGTTTATGCTTGATGGTATTTACGTGCCACCCCATTGCATTGTGGAATATGGATGAAGACCGGCAGCGTGTTGACGTATCAGTGCTGCGATTGAATGCAATAACGAGCTTTCGTAAACACTTTGCACTTGTCATCAAACTACAAACAGACAACCGCGCCTCATTTCCATAACCTCTTGATTTTTAATAGCCCAAGTAATTGAGACAAGGGAGACAATACATAAAATATAGTGCTGAGGCAAATGTATTTACATAATGGAAACGACAGAATTGGTTCCACAACATTAACCATTGCATATGAGTATCAGACAAACGCGCACACATTAGCTGACAGGCCTACACAGCGTGCTTCCAAACGGCTAATTTATCACCGCTGCTGATTCATTCTGATAACATGGGACATTAGGGGCCAGTTCAGGGACCAGTTTGTAAATGAACTGTGTCTTTGGGGAAGTAGTGCTGATAGCCGCTGACTGTTCCAGAAGCTGCAGGAGGTCGTCTCACTGCGCTCCAGCAGCTTCGAACATGTGCAAACGCTGATGCTGTGATGGCGCTCACATCTTCTTCTTCATGTCTGATTGTTTTTGGTTTTTTTTCTTTGCACATTTTGTACTTTTTATTTTTTCTACCAGCCTGTATTTTCTAGAAATAAAAGACAATAAGCTGCTGAACATGAGGATATATATATATATATATATATATATATATGACCGATGAGGTTTATGGTCTAGAATTGGACTTTATTTTATACATGTTTTAAATTGTGATCCATTTTTGCTAAAATGTGTGTACTTGAAACATTCAACAGTTATTCAATGTATTAAATAAAAGTGACACAACAGTAACACCACATACACTTTTGATAAATATGAGAAACATGGCTTTTAAAGGCTGTCATCTGATCAATTATCTATTAATGTTCCAATAAATAAGGTCGTATTTATAATCAGTGTTGACAGGTGGATAAACAATGAGCTGCTGAACACTAGGATATATGACAATGGGATTTTTAGACCAGAATACTAGGTTGGACTTTATTATATATATATATATATATATATATATATATATATATATATATATTCCATAAATTTCCAAATGTAGCCACTTTGGAAAACTTGATAATTCCCTCAAATGTAAAACACATAAACATAACCATATAAAACTGTTCTAAAACTGACATTTTTTAATAAATAAAGTTCTCAAATTTGAACTGTAAAGGTCATTGGTCTGTTGGTAAATGTTGTGTTTCAGTCCATATCTATCAAATACAGACTCTTCTTCCTGTCTGATTGTTTTTTTTTTCTTTGCACATGTTGTAGTTTTTATTTTTTCTACCAGCCTGAGGACAAAAGAAAAGACAATAAGCTGCTGAACATGAGGATATATATATGACCGATGGAGTTTTTAGACAGAATACTAGTAATACTGGACTTTATTTTATATATGTTTTATAATTGCAATCCATTTTTGCTAAAATAATTGTACTTGAAACATTCAACAGTTATTCAATGTATTAAATAAAAGTGAACAAACTCATCTTTCTGAATATATAAACCATTCTGAAGTGCAAAAGTAACACCACATACACAAAAGATAAATATGAGAAACATGGCTTTTAAAGGCTCTCATCTGATCAATTATCTATCAATGTTCCAATAAATAAGGTCGTATTTATAATCACTATTGACAGGTGAATAAACAATGAGCTGCTGAACACTAGGATATATGACAATGGGATTTTTAGACCAGAATACTAGTTTGGACTTTATTTTATATATATGTATATTCCATAAATTTCCAAATGTAGCCACTTTGGAAACATTGATAATTAAAATGCATGAACATAAAACTGCTCTAAAACTCACATTTTTATAAATAAAGTTCTCAAATTTGAACTGTAAAGGTCATTAGTCTGTTGGTAAATGTTGTGTTTCAGTCCATATCTATCAAATACAGACTCTTCTTCCTGTCTGATTGTTTTTTCTTGGCACATTTTTTCGTTTTTATTTTTCTACCATCCTGTATTTTCTAGGATCTGAGGAAAAAAGAAAAGTAAATAAGCTGCTTTTACAATTGATAATAATATTTTCATGGCAAATATTTATTTCAATCCATCTTTGCTAAAATGTGTATTTGAGGGATTTAACAGTTATTCAATGAACCTCCATTTGTCGCACATGAAATAAAAGTGAACAAACTCATCTTTCTGAATATATAAACCATTCTGAAGTGCAACAGTAACACCACAAACACAAAAGATAAATATGAGAAACATGGCTTTTAAAGGCTGTCATTTGATCAATTATCTATCAATGTTACAATAAATTAGGTTGTATTTATAATCAGTGTTGACAGGTGGCTATGACAGTAGGATTTTTTGACCACAATACTAGTTTGGACTTTATTTTTACCATTGATAATGGTATTTTTTTATGGCAAATATTTATTTAAATCCATTTTTGCTAAAATATGTGTATTTGAAGGATTCAACACTTATTAATTTTGTCCAAAAATGACCAAATGTACCCACTTTGAAAACATCGATAATTCATAAAAACTAATAAAATAATCATCAAAATAAGCAAAAATGCTGAAAATAGTAAAGAAATTGGAGAAAAATAAGTAAATAACCAACAAAATTCAATAGAAAAATCCAAATATAGACACTTGGATTATTAAAAAGATACAAAAATTGATTATTCATGAAATCTGTAAAAGACAGAAACATAATCATAGAAATTTTTTTTCTAAAACTGACAGTTTTACACATAGAGTTTTCAGAATTAAACTGTAAAGGTCACAGACGTTTGTCTGTTGGTAACCGTTGTGTATTTGTCTGTATTTCTAACAAATACACTCTTATATTCACCAAAAAATAATAGAAAAAAAGAGGGCGTCTACAAGTATTAGTGTTTCTGTAGCTTTTTAACCTGTTAAATAAACATTAAATATGACTATTTTAGAACAAACTACCTTTAAAAACATGTTATATATTCATTCTTATTTTCACAGAATATGTCCAGTGTTTATCCTAAGTATGTTAAGCTGTTCAGACACAGATTGTGATTGAAGGATTTTCAACTTAAATTACACAAAGCTCCGGATGGAACTTTTTTTTTTTTTTTTTTTTTTACTATTTTATTTTGTATTTTTCCTCCCACTCGTCGTCATTATCCTCCTTCATCTTTGATAACCCAAATGCCAACTGATCATCATCTTGAGATTTTATACAAATATGTTTATACGGGGGGGAGAAAAAGTCACAGGGGGATTATTGGATGGCATTTAGGGTTTAATCCCCTGAAAAGGCTGCGGAATAGATGGACTGACTAAAACCTATGTGTATTCAAAAGGTTAGAAGCACATTCCTCCTCCTCCTCTTCCTCCTCCCCTGCTTCGTCTTCCCTATCAATTATCCTCTACCGCTTCTTTCTGTCCTATTGTTCATTTTCAGATGACTATGAAGTGTAGTAATACAAATAATAGATGAAAGATTAGCTGCCTGCAAAGAGCTGTTGTGGTCGTAGCTCAGATTGATTCCCCTGCATCTTCTCTTCTTTTTCTTTTAGATTCATAATTGTCTCACTACAAAAGACATCACATCATTGAAGCATGAAATTTATTAATTTTATTTACTGTATAAGCCGCACCTGTATATAAACAACATCCACTGTATTTATAATAATAATAATAATAATAATAATAATAATAATAATAATAATAATAATAATAATAATAATAATAATAATAATAATAATAATAATAATAATAATAATATACAAGCTGCACTGGCTTATAAAACACATTGTTAATTTTGTTCCCCATTTGTCATTTTAGTCTTTTGTCAAAGTTCATTCATAGTCTTTTAGTCACTTTTAGTTATTTTTGTTCGTCATATTTTAGTCGACTAAAAGTCTCAACATTTTACTCTACATTTAGTCAGATGTTTACACAAGTTATTTTCGTCCAAACATGTCTTTTTCTATTTATGTCAGTAATATTCTTGTGTATTAATCCCAGTTGAGTTGTGTTCTACAACTAACATATTGATTATATGTCTGATTGAATTGACTTGAATGAATGAATCCTCAGTGTTTCTTCAATTTATTATGAATAGCAACACATTAAAAACATTACAACACTACAGCTACCTTTATAGCTGAGCAAACACATTGAAATGAAATAAAAATGGAAGACCACAGTATATTGAATACTGTACAGATACAACCTTCTGAATAACAATAATACACAACAAAAATTAGAACGATTCAAAAGAAATATCTGTAACCAGATAGAGGTCTACAGTAGAAAACTAGTGTAAAACATATATACTATGCATATGGTAACACTTTATAATACCTACACACAATTGACTATGTATTACCTATTTATTACCCATTTATAAATGGGTTGTTCATTATGTATTAACCATTTGTTACCTATTTGTTAATGTGTAAATGTAAAATTTGATTATTTTTAACCAACAGGTGCCGTGTTTGTATATCTGCTTTACAGGTAAACAAAGAAACAGTTGTAAACACTGCACCTGTTGGTTAAAAATAATCTAATTTTACATTTACACTAATATGAACCTTTACAAGACATTAACAAATGGGTAATAAATGGTTAATACATAGTGAATTGTGTGTAGGTATTATAAAGTGTTACCATGATTTGTTTATGATAAACTGTGAATGAATAAACCATTAACAAATTGGTAACAAATGGTTAATACCCTCGTGAACAAACAGGTAATAAATGGTTAAAACATAGTGAATTGTGTGTAGGTATTATAAAGTGTTACCCTTATTCTAAATAATAAATCACAATAACCTAAAAAGACCTGATTCTAAATAAAAATGTAGGTCTACAGTAGAAAGACAATATGAAAACATGTGAAATTTAATTAATAAATCATTCATAACAATCCAGAACTAGCATGTGTGTATGATTAGCTAAATGTACAGTGTTACAAGTAAGGGACATGTGTCCACAGGACGTGTTTTTAGTGCAGTGTTAAAAACCTTGTCTCCCAGGCTCTTTCCAAGAACACGTGTTGTTGCTAAGTTACACAGACGTCACACATTTCCGTGTTAGATATGTGATATGTATAAACATTAACACACTGTGGTTGTCCCGCCTCCTCTTTGCTTTTGATTGGTCACTAAGATAATTGTGACATTGACAAGAGCAGCGCTGTTCTCCAACTTGCAGCGCTCAGACATTTTCATCTTGTTTTTATTCGTCGACGCATGTTGGCACGATTATCATCAGTGTTTTTAGAACAGCTGTGTGATCTCGTCATTGTTCCGTCTTCATCACGGGAAAAAGGGTCGTCTACTTACATATTTCGTCTCATCTGACGAAATTAACACTGATAAGCAGCAGATATCTATGTTAAAAATGTGATATTTACTGCATGTACAGAAGGATTTGGAAATGTAAATGTAGTGACATGACCTGAACTCACCATACATTCATTGATGCTAAGCTAAGCTAACATGCAGCAGCGCGATTTCCTTCCTGGATAACAAGATCAATAGCTTTCAACTTAAAACATGTTCTTCCTGGTTCCATGATGAAGGGGCGAGGATTTGAAAATAATTAACAGTTGCTAATTTGTCGTCCGTGTTCTATCTGCTAAAGAAAAAGTAGCGCAGTCTTCTTTGCGTTGATTGTTTTTAGTAGTTTTGATTCTAATTCCAGTTAGAGCGCCCCTAGTGGTGAAAGAAAAATCCACAGAATCGGTCAATACGTATGAAAAAAGTAACGGCTTATTGTCCAGAAAATACAGTACTTATTTAATTGTTTGTTATTATTATTTGTATTTTAAACCTGTCCTTGTCAGTAGAATATGGTTCCTTTTGGTGCTAAAGCTAATTAGCTTTTACCAAGGGAGACTTTACACATTATTTTGATAGTTAAATTGTAAGTTTTCTTTACTTACAATTTAATTGTAGGTAAAGAAGATTTTCTAATAAATGTTTACATTTGACAGAGAAAAAAAGTCAATATCGTCAGTATAGTACAAATATTGGCGTAGGCCTGATGGGAAAAAATAAATAAATAAAAATCGGTATCGGCCTCTAAAAAGTCCATATCATGAATCAGT
This sequence comes from Siphamia tubifer, assembly GCA_020466265.1. Classification (NCBI taxonomy): domain Eukaryota; kingdom Metazoa; phylum Chordata; class Actinopteri; order Kurtiformes; family Apogonidae; genus Siphamia; species Siphamia tubifer. Next base: position 8,445,606 of record CM035802.1, on the reverse strand, counting down.
AAATAAGATCCCCATTAACAAGTTGCTTTTCTTCATGACAGTTTTCAAACGTATATCAGTTTTAGACAATTCAACTATTACATCATGTCTTTGGTCCTTAACAGTAGAATGTTAGTCTTGTTCCTTTTGGTGCTAAAGCTAATTAGCTTTTACCAAAGCAGACGTCATGTGTGTATGAGGCTCAGTTTAGTGTAATACTGACTTTATTATGAGTTTGGTTTAAAGCACATGTTGATGTCGGATCTGACAAAGGAATGACAGGAAAATAAAAGAAAATAAAAAAAAGGGTGTGGGGGTGCAAGGGAGAAAAGTACCAAAAATACTGTGAGTATGTGTCAACATTACAAACAATACTGACTATGATACAATAACAACAACAACCAGAACAACAATAACAACCAGAACAAGAACTGGGCAACAAAACAAATACATTATTAATAATAATTTAAACAAGAAGAAAATGAATCAAATCTATTATATTACAAAAACAAAAAACACATAATCAACAAAACAACAAAAACCACACAACAGCTGTTCATAGTAATCTGACTGTACTAGAGTGACTGTACTAGAGTGACTGTACTAGACTGACTGTACTAGAGTGACTGTACTAGACTGACTGTACTAGAGTGACTGTACTAGACTGACTGTACTAGAGTGACTGTACTAGAGTGACTGTACTACACTGACTGTACTAGAGTGGCGTACTACAGAGTCTGTCCTAGACTGAGTGTACTAGACTGAGTGTACAAGAGTGACTGTACTAGACTGAGTGTACTAGAGTGACTGTACTAGACTGACTGTACTAGAGTGACTGTACTCCACTGACTGTACTAGAGTGACTGTACTACAGAGTCTGTCCTAGACTGAGTGTACTAGACTGAGTGTACAAGAGTGACTGTACTAGACTGAGTGTACTAGAGTGACTGTACTAGACTGACTGTACTCGACTGACTGTACTAGAGTGACTGTACTAGACTGACTGTACTCGACTGACTGTACTAGAGTGACTGTACTAGCCTGACTGTAGTAGAGTGACTGTACTAGAGTGACTGTATTAGACTGACTGTACTCGACTGAGTGTACTAGATTGACTGTACTACAGAGTCTGTCCTAGGCTGACTGTACTAGACTGAGTGTACTCGAGTGACTGTACTAGACTGACTGTACCAGACTGACTGTACTAGACTGTCTGTACTAGAGTGACTGTACTAGACTGACTGTCCTAGACTGACTGTACTAGACCGAGTGTACAAGAGTGACTGTACTAGACTGAGTGTACTAGAGTGACTATACTAGACTGACTGTACTAGACTGAGTGTACTAGAGTGACTGTACTAGACTGAGTGTACAAGAGTGACTGTACTAGACTGACTGTACAAGAGTGACTGTACTAGAGTGACTGTACTCGACTGACTGTACTCGACTGACTGTACTCGACTGACTGTACTAGAGTGACTGTACTAGCCTGACTGTACTCGACTGACTGTACTACACTGACTGTACTAGAGTGACTGTACTACAGAGTCTGTCCTAGACTGAATGTACTAGACAGAGTGTACAAGAGTGACTGTACTAGACTGAGTGTACTAGAGTGACTGTGCTAGACTGACTGTACTAGAGTGACTGTACTAGAGTGACTGTACTAGACTGACTGTACTCGACCGAGTGTACAAGAGTGACTGTACTAGACTGAGTGTACTAGAGTGACTATACTAGACTGACTGTACTAGACTGAGTGTACTAGAGTGACTGTACTAGACTGAGTGTACTAGAGTGACTGTACTAGACTGACTGTACAAGAGTGACTGTACTAGAGTGACTGTACTCGACTGACTGTACTCGACTGACTGTACTAGAGTGCTTGTAGTAGCCTGACTGTACTCGACTGACTGTACTAGAGTGACTGTACTAGCCTGACTGTACTAGACTGAGTGTACTAGAGTGACTGTACTAGACTGACTGTACAAGAGTGACTGTACTAGACTGACTGTACTAGCCTGACTGTACTAGACTGAGTGTACTAGAGTGACTGTACTAGAGTGACTGTACTCAACTGAGTGTACTAGAGTGACTGTACCAGACTGACTGTACTAGTGTAATAGTAGTAATAGGCAGTAATTACCAGGCAGAGCTTTCCTAGAAAAACTCAGACTTTTTTACTAAATTCATCAGCTGTGTTTAAAAGTGTGGTCGTCTGCTGCCTTCTCGTATTGTTCCGGTTACAATGCTCCTGTCAGCTGGCTATTGTGCACATGTACACTCTGCTCTGGGTTTGTTTGCTTGGTCCTTAAATGCAGCGTTTGCAGTGTTTTTTGACCAGCGTGCTCTGGTCTGCCATCACTCTTGGAAGGATTCATGGACATGCGGGTGTATCTATCTGCCTCTTAATTAATCACAGCCTTGTGATTTACGGCTGTGTCCCTTAGGGATGTTAGTGCTGTTAGTTCCTGCCACAAATAAAAGCCACCTGGAAACGTGTGACAGTCCAGTACTGAACAGGAGCATCTGGATGAGGGTGATGTTCGTTGCATTTTTTTTTTTTCTCTTTTTTTTCTGCTGCAAAGTCGTGTGTCAATCAGTTTGACCTTTTTTTCCTCCTGATGTCTTTAAACGGTGGCCATATGTACGACATATTCCTGGTCTTTTATCCACAGTGTGTGTTTTTATGGACAAAAAAAATAAGCACAGCAGAGATTTATAGGCTAACATTATTTTTTTACAACCACACTTATCACCCTGTACTTTCAGCGCAGAGTACAGTATATCAGCGTATCATCGAGAGCGCCGAGGGGGAAATGTGAAAAACACAGTGTAACATAATTTATGTAGCAATTACTGTTTACGCTCTCGTTCCTGGTGAGGGCGGCGGCGGCGAAGGGGTTGAGTGTGGGCTGCGGGGGTGAGGAGGAAAGTTGAGGCGGGAGGCAGGAAGAGGGACGAACGGGCAGGGCAAAGAGGATGAGGGTCACTGCGTCTCACATCTGAGGCTGCTGTCTGGAGAGGCGTGGGGCAGGCGTGGGGGGGGGGGGGGGTTTGTCACCAAAGCCATTTAGCGGGGTGGGGTTGGCAATTGGCACCAGGCCTTGGGCCACTCTGACTGTCTGATGATATCCACTGGAGGAGAGATGAAGAGGAAACTCCGGTTGTGTGTGCGCTGGAGCTTTGATGCTGAGGGGGGGGGGGGGTCAAAGGTCAGAGGTCAGGACAGGAGGCTGAGGCCGGACCAGGAAGTGCAGAGAAACTGGAAGTGTTAGAAATGAGGAGGTTGAATCGTCTGGAGGGTGTTTAAAACTTTAAACATCAACTCAGTTTGGCCTAAATGTCTTAATAAAGTAAATGAACTGCAGTTGTTGAACCTTTTTGGTGACATGCAGTTGGTGTTTTCTTATGAAAGTATTAAGATGAAAACTAGGATATTAGAGGCGAGTCCTGTTAAATGATGCAATAGATAAAACATTTGTGGATATTTATTGATGTTTTGATGTGTTTTGGACGACATATGGACCACTTTTCTTGTTTGTTTTGGATATTTTTGTTGAACTATGACTGTGTTTGTTAGAATATGGTTCCTCTGTAGATAATTATGAGACATAAAGGTTCAGATCAGCTGTTTGTCATTTGTATTTTGAACAAATGACTGATTGTTCCTGCTGTGGTTATTTTATATGACAGTGATTTATATCTTCTGATGTGTGAGAACCTCTTGTTAAACTACATTAGGTCATGTGACACATGGGACAGGTTTGGGTCGTTTGATTAACGTTTTTGAGCGACTACTTCTGGCCTATATGTGGACCCTTAGCAGATTAAAGGGGTAATGCTGTTTTTATAGACTGATATAACAGATGACTGATATATAAGGCTGATATTAAATTTTTTTCTTGTGTCTGTATTTTGTTATCGCCTGTTGTGTTGGTTGATAGGCTGTGTTTTGTTTTTTTTTCATCCTGTTGTGATTTACTGATGGGTGAAGGAACAAGAGGAAAAAACAACAGAAATGAAAAGAAAAAAAGAGGGGCAAAAAAGTGGGGGAAGGGAAAAAAGAAAGAGCCGGAGGTCAAAGGTCAAAGGTCAGAACGGGAGGTTGAGGCCGGACCAGGAAGTACATAGAAACTGGATGTGTTGGAAATGAGGAGTTTGAATTGTCTGAAGGGTGTTTAATGCTGTTTTTATGTCATTTATTGAAATTAATGATAGACTGATGTAACAGACGACTGATATATAAGGCTGATGTTTGATGTCTTTCTTGTGTCTGTATTTTGTGATTCTGTGTTTTGTCATCCTGGTTTGATTTACTGATGGGTGAAGAAAAAAGAGGGAAAGAGGACAGAAAAAAGAGAAGAAAAGAGGGGGAAAAGGAAACAAAAAAGGAAAAAGTAAGAGAAAAAGAAAAGAAAAAAGGAGGAAAAAAGAAAAAAGAAGAGAAAAGGTAGAGGGTGAAAACAATAAGGAGAGAAACAAAGGACAAAAAAAGAAAACACAACAGGAAAGAAAAGAAGGTGGATGTTCATATTTATTTAATTGTCACACTTTATTGTGACAGTTAAATTAAATATCCATCCATTATCCCTGAATTTACTATCCTCTAAATTCTTTGTCACCATCATAAGCCTTAGTTCAAACTCCCTTTAACTTATTAAGTGTAATTTATGATGGATGCTCTTAATAAACCATTTACTAATATGTAACAAATAGTTAATATATAGTGAATTGTGTGTAGGTTTTATAAAGTGATTGATGACACAAAACTTACAATACAATTAAAATAAAATGTTAAAAAAAAGCCCAGACACGTACAGTAGAATCTGTTGTGTTGTTAAATTGTATGAAAATAAGAAGTGTGAGGTGAGGGGGAAAAAGGTGGAAGAGTATTTAATTTCAAGAGATAATTTTAGAATTGAAGTTGTTGTTGTTGTTGTTGTTCCTCTGCTGATTTATTCTCAGTACTGGGACATTTTATTGTGATTTTATAATGATGTAGTATCTGCTCTGCATTGGCCAACATTTACATTCATAAATAAAATGCTAGTGCAGTGACATGCAGAAAGTTCACACCTTCTTTTTCTGGGGTTTGCAAATTGTCCACACCACCAGTGTCCTAATGTAGGTTCATTCACAGCGGGCGCTTTGGGTCGAGGAGCGACGTTCAGGACTGTAGCATCTACGACAACAGCCCAATAATAATAATAATAATAATAATAATAATAATAATAATAATAATAATAATAATAATAATAATAATAATAATAATAATAATAATAATAATAATAATAATAATAATAATAATAATAATAATAATAATAAGTGGCATCAGGCACAACAAATCCCGCCCCCTCAAACATTTCTGCTCTTAATGGACCCTCTGAAAACATGAGTCTATGGGTTGGAATTTTCAAGGTCAAAGGTCATGGCATCATTTTAAAGCTCATGCCAGGTTTCCTATCTGTCAACAATACTAACTAAGTCTCAAGAGCAGGGGTGTCAAACTCCACCTTCAGCCTATTAGTCCAGTCCAGTCAAATAATAGAAATAATAGGATAAATACATATGAATAATGTCAACTCCAAAGTTTTCTCTCTGTGTTTGAGCAAAAATAGTCGAATTCAAAATGTTTACATCTATGAATTGTAGTTGAACAATTTATTCTTAATAAAAATAAGTGGAATATTAACAATATTAAAAATATTACACATTAGCTTATAATGTATACATGAGTGGATTTACAAATACACAACATTTAATAACATTCACAATATTGGTAAAATTCCACATACATTTTAGATTTTCACATTTTTTCTAACAGGCTAGTCTTTTTTATTTATCCCTTTTTTTCCACTCAAAGAAAAAAAAAGGTAGTTTTCAAAATGTATTGTTTATTATGATTATGGTCTGATCCTTTTTGGGTTGAATTGATTTTAACTTCCTTAATTATTCATATATTCTGTGTCATTTTTACATTTCACAAGTTCATCGCAGATTGGACCCGATGCCGGGCCGATTTTGGCCCCCGTGCCTTATGTTGGACACCTCTGCTCTATAGGCAGCTTTTTTTTCTGTTAAATCCATTTTATTTATCTTTTTAAAAATTGATCCAGTGATCAATTTTACAAATTTACAAGATTTTGACCTCTTGGGTCGCCAATAGGTCAAAATCTATACACACAAGATGTAGAATTGAAAGACTAGCATTCTGGTACTGATTGGAAATCTGTAAAATTAATATTGAAAAAGTCTTGTCTCCTCATCTGAACCCGCTTTATCCTCACTAGGGTCACAGGGGTCACTGGGGGCCTAATCCAGCTACAATGGGTGAAGGTGGGGTACACCCTGTATGAGTCTCCAGTTCATCTCAGGGCTGAACATATATAGACAAACAATCACTGTCACATTCACACCTATGGGTGACTTAGATTAACCAGTTAACCTATCAGTGCATGTGTTTGGATGGTGGGAGGAAACTGGAGAAAACCCACGCAGACACGAGGAGAACATGTAAACTCCACACAGAAAGGTCTGGTGTGGGAATAGAATTAGGGACCTTCTGTCTGTGAGGTACGAGTGCTAACCACTGCACCACTGTGCCACCCTAGTTAGAATGTTATATCTAAAATTAGATTTGAACCTTTATTGTGTCCTTTGACCTTTGACCTTGAGCCTTCAAATTTGTTCTTCAAAGTTCTGTTGTCAAAAAGACGCTATATGCTAAACTGAGTATACAGGAATGTAAAGGACCTCTGATCGTTGCAAAATTATGTTTTTGGTGACTGTGACCTTTGACCTACATTCACTAACATTTAATGGGTTCTATTCCGGACCACCTTACACCTTTCTTGAGAATTTCATGGAAATTAGTCGAGTAGTCTTTGTTTAAAGTTGCTGACAAACAAACAAACAAACAAACAAACTGACTCAAAAACAATACCCCTCTCCCTTTCTTAGGTGGTGGTGGTGGTGGTGGTGGGGGGTGGGGCGTAATAATACATGATTGATCCATTATTCATTCACTCACACATGCTCCCTCTGGTGGTGGTAAACTACATATGGTTCCACAGTTGTCCTGGGGCAAACTGACAGAAGTGTGGTCTATAGACCCTGTGACCACCACCAAACATTCATACACCAGTGTGAGTGACACTGGAGGCAGGAGGGTGAAGTGTCTTGCTTAATGGACTGACTAGGACAGAGCGGGATTTGAACCACCAACCCTTTGGTTATTGGATGACCTGCTCTACCAACTGAGTGACTTTTGGGTTGAATCTGGCGACTAATAAACTTGTCTTGTGACAAATTAATTTCCTTGCGGCATCATATGTTATATTTTTGCTGGTGACAGAAGTCCTGATGTGATCTTTGTGTTCAAGTACTGAGGCAGACCTCCTCTGGGGGGCACTAGAGAGCTTCAGGGGAGGTGCAGAATGACAAAAAAATAAACCTGAATAACAAAGAAAAAACATGTTTTCAGGTAACTATAGTATATGTGAGAATAAAATGAGAGAAAATGTCAAGATGTGTTAAAAGAAGAAATTAAAAACACACAATTTTAAAATGTGTTTTTAAACGAAGGATAAAAACACAAAAAAGATGTCAAAGGTTAATTTAAATAAAGATATGCTGAAAACACACAAAAATGCTAAAATATATAGAGAAAATATTAAAAAAAAAAAAAAAACATACGCAGATGTGAAAAAGTTAATGTAAATTTAACAAAATATGTTGAAAAAACACAAAAATGTTCAAATATATAGAGAAAATATTAAAAAAAAAAACATACACAGATGTGAAAAAGTTAATTTAAATTTAAAAAAATATGCTGAAAACACAAAATTGTTAAAATATAGAGATAATATTAAAGAAAACATACGCTGATGTGAAAATTTTAATTGAAATTGAAAATATGCTGAAAACACACAAAAATGTTCAAATATATAGAGAAAATATTTTTTTTAAAAACATACGCAGATGTGAAAAAGTTAATTTAAATTTTAAAAATATGTTGAAAAAACACAAAAATTGTAAAATATATAGAGAAAATATTTAAAAAATAACATTCACAGATGTGAAAAATATAATTGAAATTAAAAAAAATATGCTGAAAACACAAAATTGTTAAAATATGAAGGGAAAACATAAAAACACAATGAAAATGATGTGAAAATTTAAATTTAAATTTAAAAAAAATGCTGAAAACACATAAATACTTTGAAGATGTGTTAAAAACAAAGACATTCAAATAAACACAAAGTTGTTAAAATGTGTTTTTAAAAAAGATATTTAAAGACATACATAGATGAAGATAAAGCTGTTTAATAAATATCTATGTGTTTAAAAAGTAATAAATGAACATAAAGATGTTCCGGCTGGTTTTGGGTTCGTTTCTCTCAGACTCTCAGATATATTTCACAGATGTAAAGCTGTGTTTCAAACCCCTGAAAACACTTCTGTCACATTTGTTTGTGTTTGTGCAGATAAAAGCATTAAGAGCTGCAACAAAAACACCGCTGGCATTTATGAGGTTAATGAAGGTCAGCGCCGGCGGAGATGACGCTGCGCTCTTCTGTGTGCGTACGCATGGCGCTCTGAATTTACAGTTCCTGATTAAGGTGGTGGGGGTCTGCGCTTTAGGACACGCCGTCCTCTAACTGACTGAACGTTTAGCAGAAGCAGGAAAAAGAAAAAAAAAGGTTATTACGACTGACTGCGGTCTCCTGAGGACAGCTGATAAAATGACCACGGAAAAGGAATAGCACAACTTTAGCACATTAGCATAATTACTAATTATCTGGTAATAGTCCCCGTTGGTTTTTCCCAGCTCGGCAGTCAGGAATTCTACTTAAAGTTCAGACACACTAAACAGATTTCAATGCAAAAAAAAATGTCTCAAAAAAAATACTCGAAATGAAAAAAAACAAAACATCTCAGTCGGACTGTGTGGGGACATGATTGGTGAGTTTGAAAAGCGCAGATGTAAAAAATTCACAAGGTGAGACTTAAGTTAATTAGTCTGTTGTTTGATTATTCCCGCAGTTGGAGAGATAAGGGTATTTACTCACATCACAAACAACTTGCACTTGTTGCTATGACGACGGGAAACGCAGAAATTAAATGGACTTAGCCATGTGACACGCTCCGTCAGTCTGTCCACGACAGACGTCAGGGAGAGTGTTACTGATGTTAACACTGGGAACGTATGAAAGGAAAATGATGCCTTCTACTGTGTGTGTGCTTCCTATCTTTATGCACAGTCAATTTTGCAGTGTTAAATCAACACTTAGAGAGTTTATTTAACTTTTTCTAGAGTGTATTTGGTCCCATTGTCTCCAAATTAACACTGCAAAATCTACAGTGTGGGGACATTGGTATGTTTACAGTCACACCATGGGGACCAAAATTCAGGTCCTCATGAAAGTTCTATATAAATGTAGGTCCCCACTAGGAAAATTTTAATTAGTGTGAAGTTGTACATTTAGGCAAATGATGGAACTTTTTTTCTCCCCATAAAGCATGAGGAACAGGGTGCACAGTAAAGCATGTGTTTTTCAAAGGTCTGAAAAACACTATGTTTTTTTGCCTATTTAATTTTTTTAAAGATGTTTACACTTACTTTTTAAAAATTATTTACATTTTTTAAATATTTATTTATTTATTTTAAGGGTTTCATATATATATATATATATATATATATATATATATATATATATATATATATATATATATATATATATATATATATATATATATATATATATATTTGAAACGTGTGTGTGTGTGTTTATATTTACTTAAACAAAGATTTATTTACATGCACCATTTTAAACAATTTTTAAAAATGACATTTATTTTAAGGGTTTTTTATTATTATATACATTTTCTATTTATTTTTTAAAAACATGTTTCCACTCACTATTTTCACTATTTCACTATTGTTGTATTTACACTCACGACCCAATAGTTACTTTACCTACATGTGATGATAACAAACTTGGTCCTCATGAGACATGGAAACCTCTGTGTGTGTGTGTGTGTGTATATATGTGTGTGCGTCTGTGCATGTGTGTATATTTGTGTGTGTGTGCGTGTGTATGTGTATGTGTGCGTGTGCGTGTGCATGTGCATGTGTGTGTATGTGTGTATATGTGTGCATGTGTATGTGTGCGTGTGCATGGTGTGTGTGTGTGTGTGTGTATGTGTGTATGTGTGCGTATGCATGTGTGTGTGTGTATGTGTGTGCATGTGTATGTGTGCGTGTGCATGGTGTGTGTGTGTGTGTGTGTGTATGCGTGTATGTGTGCGTATGCATGTGTGTGTGTGTGTGTGTTGTCAGCTGTCAGTCATCATAAACAGTTGTATCCCAGTCCATCCTCAGCATCATCATTTCCTGTCAGTGTGTGTGTGTGTGTGTGTGTGTGTGTGCAGTTCGACGCAGTCACAGACGACACATGGTTGGACAGTGTAAAGCGAGGTGTCACGCTGTCTCACAGTGTCTGTCGAGGGGACGCTGAGGTGGCGTTGGACAGCATGGAGACAAATGTGCACATTAGGGGGTTCAGTGAAGGCATCAGGATGGTTTAGGGTTATTTTTTTTGTTTTGTTTTTATTGTATTTGACAGTTGGTGTCACGTTAGGATCCACTTCAACCCTCCGTGTTTGTCCTCAGAAGAAGTTTTACTGCGTTTATGTTTAATTTTTGTCACAAACTGGAAGTCGATGTGCAAATAAACACACAACAGATGCTCTTCAGTGTAAGTGAAGACAAAGCACTGAATGTTGGAATTAACATCTGTTCAGTGATCGACACATGTGGAGTTTTAGGTCTGACACTGATACCGATCAGAGGTGGAAAGTAACTATGTAAAAGTACTTCATTACTGTATTTAAGTAGATTTATTTACGGATCTGTACTTTACTTAAGTATTTCTTTTTTCCGGAAACTTTTTACTTTTACTTCCTACATTTTTATATAAATATCTATACTTTATACTCTTTACATTCTCACAATAGACTCATTATTTTTACAAACTAAACAGGTGTGACAGTACAAAAAATCATTTGCTTCAGAGAGAAAATCTATATATAGTATATACTATACTATATATTATAGTCATATGACTATTATCTCATCATTTGGACTTTTTGTGTTCTAATTTTGACGTTTTATCTTAAAATTATGCATTTTTATTTCATATTTATAAGTTTTTATTTTAAAAATACTATAACTTTTTATCTCAATTGTGACTTTTCTTCCACCATTTTTCCTACATTTTCTGCCCATATCCACGAAACTGAGTAACTGTGATTCGATCAAACACATCATCTACACAGTAACTCACGTTTAAAGGCTTTTTTTTTTAGATACTTTTGAAACATTTCAGATTTTTTTCTGAAGTATTATTGTGTTCATGACAAAAAAACAGTTTTACTTTTTACTTTTGTGCTTTATTACAATTAAGAAGTTGTACTTTTTTACTTTTACTTAAGTAGAAGAGGTGAATCAGTACTTCTACTTTCACCAGTACTTCTGCTAAAGTACAGAATGTGAGTACTTTGAACACCTCTGATACCGATATCACTATTGCACAATTTTTTTGAAAATAAACTTCAGATATTAAATGTGTTAAATCTTAAAAACTTTAATCAAATTAATCAAAAAACAAACGACTGTCATGTTTTTAATATATATTACAGACATCCCAAGTCTCCTGGACGTTCCGGAAGTCTCCCTCATATCAATAGTAGCTCACTGATGCCCACGAGTCAGATAAAATATTCTGGATTTTGGAATATGCGAGGGAGAGTTTAGGGACCGTCACAAAATAAATCGACTGGTAAGACTAAAAAAACCCAAACAAACCTTTTCTCCATTAAATCAATTAAATTAATCTCAAATATAGAAATAAATACATGAATGAAGGAATCAATACATAAATAAATGAATAATTAATAAATATTATTTTAATTTAACTTGCAAATGCTTACTCAAATTACACGTTTTTATTCAATGGGTCATGTGGGTCATGTGGGTCATGTGGGTCATGTGGGTCATGTGGGTCATGTGACCTCTGGACTCCAATAGGCCTTTAATTTACAGCCCTGGTCTGGGCACACAAAACACACCTCGTATATTTAATTTATATCACTTCTTTGATTTTCTAGCAATTTTTTATTCATGACTTACACATTTTCATTCAATAATTCAGAAAGGGGGTGGGGGGGGGTTGGAAGGGTCGATGAACATCTCCCTGAAATTACTTTTTGGAACTTGGGGTGTCTGTATATTCAAAGTGTTATTAGGGTTAGCATGATGGTGCTAATGTTATAGCGCTCATTGTAGTCTCTTACTAAGTCCATATAAAACATCATAAACAGGTGGTCTGTCTATGACACATCAAATATTTATTATTAACCGCTATCATATGTGAATATTAGAGCACTTGTCAAATGGAATCAGAATTTAGTTTGACTCGCTCCATTCACTCCCATTGAATTTTTTTTTGCAAACTAAGCACCCATGGACCGGTGTTCTGTCAAAATGATCGTCCCGTCACATTGGGCTCCCAAGTGCTTCTGAGCATGCTCATGACTGCAGAGAAAAAGTCCGTCAGTTCAGTCGTCCTCAGCCAGATGTGTAATTGACTTGGACACTTTATCATGCTTTTGACAAGTATATAAACAATCACATACGTACGATAGATTGAATATTTTAAGTAGATTTTGTATAATATGAACATTATGCAAATGAATTGTCTGGGTGTTATTATTTACGTTAGTTCAACAGATGCAAACAATAATAAAATGCAATATTAGATGTAGAACTATAAAACAAAATAAGGAATGAAATTAGATTCATAATAATTCTAATTATACATATATATATATATATATATATATATATATATATATATATATATATATATATATATATATATATATATATATAAATAATAAATAAATACAATTGTAATTTGGTTCCTATAGTTTTAGTTTTGGCTTTTTTTCTAAAATAGTTGCTTTTTGTTTATTTCCATATAAATAAAAAAACAAACAGTCATTTTTTTCTGAATATTGACACTAAACCATCCTTTCAGAACATGTCATCGCTGATGCATCAGGGGTAAAATTGTCTTTCAAGATAAAATTTCTTTTCTTGGTGTTGGATTTTATCAAATAAATTTCCCCCAAAATGCGACTTATTTATTTATTTTTTTCGTCTATATTCTGCATCTTTTAGCTGGTGTGACTTATAGTCTATAAAACACATCAGTCATGTTGCCTTATCTCCTTGAACATTACATTGGACGTTTGCGTAGCTGTTGTTTGAAAGCAGTTGATTTTGTCTTAAGCATCTTGTCACGCCATCAGGACGAGGTCTCTCGTCTAATCTGAAGTCGTGCCAACAGCGTGGAAGTGCCCCACACATCACGGTGGCAAAACATTTCTCCACTTTATGATCCTAATTAGCTCTAACTGTGCCATCATCCCTGAGTCACCGTGCCTGGAGAGAGTCCAGATCATTTGACGGTCTGCAGTTTCACATTTTCTATACCCGTCTCTCTTATTTTCTGTCTCACTCTCTCATTTCAACAGTACACACTGTTATTGTTATCCACCCTGTGAGGTTTTTTTTTTTTTGTTAGTTTTTGTTAGTTTTTACACGTTATGCGCAGCACGCCGGCTGCTTCTGTGAAAAGGGACATATTTCATGAGTTGAAAATAACTGGTGAAGGTGTTAGGATTACTGTACCGAGGGAAAAAAAAACAAAAAGAAAAGAAAAAGCTTCATCCAAACTTAGTCCAAAACGGTGGAGGTCAGCCATGAAATATGCTCAGCTGCCATGTGAGCCAAGTTAAAAATCACCAGCACCTAAAACGCCTCCGACAGCATCTGATCGCAGCGTCCAACTGTGCTCTGCTGACTGTTGCTGCCGCAGCTCAGACGCTGATGTCATGCTTCATGCTTCAGCCGCACCATGGAACAACTCCTGACGTAGCAGAGGTAGCACTGATACCCCCCCCCCATACGGAGTAATGAAGCTCCTGCATTTTTCCACCTATGGCTTTAAATGGACCTGTTTATAAGAGTTTATATTCCTGTTTAATTTCCTCTGTCAGATGAACCATGTGTTTAAATTATGTACTTGGCACTGCAACAAGAAGTAGGTTTTTATTTGCACATAGTTGTTGTAATTTTTCCCTTATTACTAATTCTGATGTTATTATGATGATTTTTTATTTTTTTTAGTTGTGGAACAGATTCAACATAGAGTTAAAGCAATGTCCGAACATGAAGCAATTTAAATGGATGTACAAAGAGTTACAGGGATGAGGGAGGTGTTGGGTATTACTGGGTGTTATAAAGATATTTATAGGTGTGTGTAAGTATATCTGTGTATATGTAGGTGTATATATATATATATATATATATATATATATTGTGTTCAGGTATGTATGTTCAGTATATGTGTGTATATATGTGTATGAATGTGTGTATGTGTACATGTACGCATATGTATGAATGTGTGTTTACATATGTATGGACTTGTAAGATTGTTATTGTAATTAATTTCTAGGGAAAAGCGATGGGAGTTCATCATCTATGCTTCTTCTCACTCCTTTTCAAATATCTATTATGTGTTGTATTTTTGTCTTTTGTATTTTGTAAATTTGTTTCGGCTGTATTTTTATTTCTTTATTTTTTTTTGTTTATATGGTGGCTGTGGCTCAGTTGGTAGAGTGGGTTGCCCAATGACATAGAGGTTGGTGGTTCACATCCTGGCTCTGACTGTCGAAGTGTCCTTGGGCAAGACACTGAACTCTGGCTTATGCCCCCAGTAGGACTGACCTTAGACCCTAGAAACCTACTGGTGTATGAGTGTGTGTGTGAATGTGAAGCTAATGTAAATGGTAAATGGACTGCATTTATATAGCGCTTTTCCACCTTCATGGTGCTCAAAGCTCTTTACATTAGCCTCTCATTCACCCATTCACACACACACACTCATACACCAGTAGGTTTCTAAGGTCTCCGGTAAATCCTACTGGGGGCCTAAGTTAGGGTTCAGTGTCTTGCCCAAGGACACTTCGACATGTGGGACAGCCAGAGCCGGGACGCGAACCGCCAACCTCTCGGTCATTTGGGCGACCCACTCTGTCAACTGAACCACAGCCGCCCGCCTAATGTAAAGCGCTTTGAGCACCATGAAGGTGGAATAGTGCTATATAAGTGCAGAACATTCATTTTATTTATTTTTTTTGCATTCATATCCGAAATAAATCTATATTTTAAAAAAAATGCCTTGTGGCTATAATCTGGCTCAATTATATGTTGTGCACTGTCCCTGTCAAATAAAGATTAAGCTAAATTAAACAAAACACCTAATTCCAGTTGAAAATGATAATTTCAGATAGATAGATAGATAGATAGATAGATAGATAGATAGATAGATAGATAGATAGATAGATAGATAGATAGATAGATAGATAGATAGATAGATAGATAGATAGATAGATAGATAGATAGATAGATAGATAGATAGATAGATACTTTATTCAGTTCTCACATAGCTCACACCGCGTAATATACATACAATAGATGAATAAATAAATAAATATGTAAAAAAGTTATGCATAAATGTGAGCTAAAGTGCTAAAAAAATGCTTAAAACAGCTTAAAACATCTTAAAATGGCTTAAAACTTACAACAGAAGAACACAGGTGAGGGGTCGCGGCAGTTGTTAACAATAGTGGATCAGGGTCAGTGGTTGGGGCTGGTGTCAGAGCCTGGTCAGTGACCCCTATCCAAAAATAAAACCTAATTCTGAATAAAATCACTGGTTTATCTCGTCTCATCATCTGAACCCGCTTTATCCTCACTAGGGTCACAGGGGTCACTGGGGGCCCTAATCCAGCTACAATGGGTGAAGGTGGGGTACACCCTGTATGAGTCTCCAGTTCATCT
Organism: Siphamia tubifer; assembly: GCA_020466265.1. Classification (NCBI taxonomy): domain Eukaryota; kingdom Metazoa; phylum Chordata; class Actinopteri; order Kurtiformes; family Apogonidae; genus Siphamia; species Siphamia tubifer. Next base: position 8,429,651 of record CM035802.1, on the reverse strand, counting down.
CAGGGCTGAACATATATAGACAAACAATCACTGTCACATTCACACCTATGGATGATTTAGATTAACCAGTTAACTTATCAGTGCATGTGTTTGGATGGTGGGAGGAAACTGGAGAAAACCCACACAGACACGAGGAGAACATGTAAACTCCACACAGAAAGGTCTGGTGTGGGTTGTTCCTGAATAAATATAGTTAAAAAATCAACAACAGTTAAAGTGTGTGGTGTTTGTAACAGAAGGGAAGAGCAGAGCTGGATATGTACACTTTAAAGTTCACTTTATTATGAAGTATGTTCATTTTAAATCATTTTAAATATATTACTGTTGAATCAATCTGAACTGACTCACATATGATGTGAATTTTTGGGGGTAATATGGATCCTGATATGATCTGTAAGCATCATCATTTAACTTTTTCACATGGTCTGGTGTTAAATAGGTAAGAGAAAAATCAGGAATATCGAAGAATCACAATTTAAATCGAATCGGCACTTAAAAAATCGTAAAAGAATCGAACCGCCATAAAACCATATCATCCCAGCCTCAGTGATACCTGACCCGAATTAACCTATGCACAGATCCTAGCAGGAACCTTCTTCATGGGTAGAATTTTGAAATGTTACACTTATGCTTCTCTACTGCCCCCACAATTTCCTGTGGGGGCAGTAAATTGTGCTCCGTTTCACCGGATTGCTAAACTCTTGACCAACGGACAAACTGACGGAAACTACCTCTGGAACCAGATGAAAATGTTTGTTTCCGTAATTAATGGAGAGTATAAATTAGGCTTTAGAGGAGAAACCTGCAGAAGGAATTAATTTTGTCATAACTCCTGCAGTTACAATCAACACAAAAGTATCATATATTTTTATATTTTCTATTTTCATTTGAAAGGAAGAACTATCTTGTGTTCGTTTTTTTTTTCTAATTTCTGCACTTATTTTTTCTGTTCTCAAATTTAAGTACAAAAAACAATAGTAACGAGGAAAGTGTAAACCTCCGCCAAGGCAGACCCCCCCTCCCTTCGAATAAACAGAGGTCCGCTACCAGAGTGTCTGTTTGTCTGTCCGATAGTTAGCAAGATAACGCCAAAACCTATGGACGAATTTGGATGAAATTTTCAGGATGTGTTGAGGGTGCCACACCGAATAAGTGATTACATTTTGGTGATGATCTGGAAGAGATGCTGGATTTTGGATTACTTTGAAATTTATTCTCCATTTACTGCAATGTAAAATTTCAAAGTGATCCACTTCACTTATCTTGGCACCTCCCCCACAGATCACCACCAAAATCTAATCGTTTCCAGATCTACCCATTACCAACCTACCCTGGAAATGAAAAAAACCCCAATGTAATTAAAACAATAAAATGAAATAAATATAAATGTCAAACATTTAAATTAAAATAATTAAAAAATTAAATGAATAAAAAATACAAATAAATAAAAATATATTTTCGTATTTCATTTACAAAAAAATAAATACATGGGAAAAAAAATCAACACAGATAAGCAGTTGATGCACAACGTGTTTAAGTATCATCCTTGTTGTAACCGAAATACTTAAATAAAATTTATAATATTAATCAATTAATTAATTTAACAAATAAATAAAACATATATTTAAAAAATAAACAAGGAAATAATTAATTAAATAAAAATAGAAATGTTCAGGATGTGTTGGGGGTGCCACACCGAACAACTGATAACATTTTGATGATAATCTGGAAGAGATGCTGGATTTTGGATTACTTTGAAATTTATTCTCCATTTACCACAATGTCAAATTTCAAAGTGATCCACTTCACTTATCTTGGCACCTCCCCACAGATCACCACTAAATTCTCATCGTTTCCAGATCTCCCCATTATCAATCTACCATAACTTTTCGAGTTATCTTGCTAACTCGCCGACAAACTGGCAAAAACATGACCTCGTTGGCGTGGGTAAGACTTGAGGGTCATTTCCTGGCTGGAGGTCAACCATTGAAATGTGCTGAGCTGCCATGTGAGCAACATTAAAAAACACCAGCACATAAACGCCTCCCATAGTATCTGATCGCGGCATCCGACCTCGCTCCGCTGACTGTCGCCGCCGCAGCTCAGGCACCGATGTCATGCTTCAGCCACACGACGGAACAACTCCTCGGCGTACCGTGCTGACATAGCAAAGTTAGCGCTGATACCCTGCCTCGTACGGAATAATGAAATTGGATGAAGCAGCTTAAGCGCCAGCCGTCCCTTCTCTCGCCATCAGACTGGGTGCCTATTTGAGATAACGTTAATGAAGGGGACTTTAGCCAAGAATAGACACGTCTTATTACTGGAGGAGGGTGTGTGTGGGTGTGTATGGGAGCGGGGTGGGGGGTGCTAACAGCATTTATTTCCATTAATAAGATGGAGCGTTTTACAAGAGGGCCTCTCCTGAGGGCTCTCACCGGAGGTCGGACACAATCCTACACCTTAACAACCTCTAAACGAGTTCCTTCCACTCAAGAGTCCAAACATACTGCGACGTGTCTTTTTCCGCTAAGAAACTCGTCCTAACCTTCACGTGGCTCCGTACAACTTGGACACTCAATCACCGTAATCGCTGCTGTCCATCCGTGATAGAAACCTTTTTAGGTCATTAATATGAATATGAGCCTCACAGGCTTTTATCAGGACTGTAATTTTATTTTTGGGATGTCAGGTATTAGGGCTGAAAAAAGTGAAATTTTTTTAAACCCGTTTTAAACCCGTATGTTTTGCGATATGAAAAATAATTCCTCAGAAGTAAATAACAGTTGTGTGGTGTCGACACATATGGTCAAACATATTAGTGGTCATTCTTCTGTAGCTGAAAGAATTAAATAAAATGAATAATTAAAAATTAACATAAAATAATTTTTTTAATACATGATATTTTTTTTTATTCGATGAATACAAATTAAATACATTAAATTAAATGAATAAATTCATTAAAAATAAATCAAAAATTGTATAAAAAGAAATAAAGAAAAATAATCAATACATTTAAGAAATAAAAAATGTAATTAAACAAAAATAAATGTATAAATAAATAAAAATAATTGTAAAAAATTGTAATTAAAAAATAATTTAAAAATTAAATAAATAAAAAAATACAAATTCTTTTTTACATTTTATTTAGAAAAAAAGAAATACATGGAAAAAGAAATAATTCAAAACAGATAAGCAGTTGACAAACGACATGTTTAAGTATCATCCTTGTTGCCGAAATAAAAATAAAACAAATAAATAAAACATACATTTAAAAAATAAATACAACTAAAGAAGGAAATAATTAATTAAGTAAATAAATAAAAAATACAAATAATGAATTAAAGAAATAAATAAGTATTAAATTTAATTTAATTTAATTTAAAAAAATTTTTAAATAAAAACATAAAAAAATAAGTACAAAAATAAATAATTCCACATAACTCATGTTGCTTTTCTTTCTGGCAATGCAAATGGTCAAAAAGATTAGTGGTTGACATGGAAAATATGGTTCAGTATCATCCTTGTTGTCGTCGACATGATTAAATAAAATTAATGATTAAAAATGAATAATACAAAAATTTTAAAATAAATAAATAAAAGTCAAAGGCGATAAAAAAAATTTATAAAAATACAAATAAATAAATAAAATATAAAAAATAATAAAAGAAAGAAAGAAAGAAAGAAAGAAAGAAAGAAAGAAAGAAAGAAAGAAAGAAAGAAAGAAAGAAAGAAAGAAAGAAAGAAAGAAAGAAAGAAAGAAAGAAATAAATAAAGAAAGAAAGAAAGAAAGAAGAAAGAAAAAAAAAATTCCACATAAGTGATGTGGCTTTTCTTTCTGGCAGCAAGCCTTGATTTTCCTGTTGTTGGTTTTGGGTGATTTCCTCTTGTTGGTTTTGGGTGATTTTCTCTTGTTGGTTTTGGGTGATGTGCTCTTGTTGGTTTTGAGTGATATTCTCTTGTTGGTTTTGGGTGATTTTGTCTTGTTGGTTTTGGGTGATTTTGTCTTGTTGGTTTTGGGTGATTTTCTCTTGTTGGTTTTTGGTGATTTCCTCTTGTTGGTTTTGGGTGATTTTTCTCTTGTTGGTTTTGGGTGATTTTGTCTTGTTGGTTTTGGGTAATTTTGTCTTGTTGGTTTTGGGTGATTTTCTCTTGTTGGTTTTTGGTGATTTCCTCTTGTTGGTTTTGGGTGATTTTTCTCTTGCTGGCTTTGGGTGATTGTCTCTTGTTGGTTTTGGGTGATTTTCTCTTGTTGGTTTTGGGTGATTTTCTCTTGTTGGTTTTGGGTGATTTTCTCTTCACTCCTTTTTCAGTCTTGTTCCCAGTGACTCAGTCCAAACTGCTTCAGAATGATTGTGTTCAGTGTGTGTCAGGTTCTATTGAAATTAGAAAACGTTGAGCTCATTCGTCTCCTACATTAACAGAACCTGTCATGTGACTATTACGAACACGTACACTGTGATGTCGATGCTCAAACAATATATTGTGCAGTTCTATTTCGTATCTGTTTCAATGTGCTGCACATCTGTTGTGGTATGATGAAGAACACTGCATTATCTCTGCAGTCAACAGCTCAGTGTCAGGAGCTTAATTACTCTGTTGGTATTTTCATCTGTGTGAGAGAAGTCAAGAGCAGTGTCTGTCATCTTTTGTGATGTGTAAATATATCTGATGGCTCCTAAATGGTAAATACACACTCCATCCATCCACTGCATGCAGCCCATAACCCATAAATACCTAAACATCCACCACTAACCTTTAATACCTGTTGATCCACATAAATAGATGGTGTTTTACTGTTTTTCATCTTTTCATGATCTTCCGATATGATCCATTTGGGCATTCAGAAACTGTAGTTACCATGGAAACACTGTCATCTTCTACAACATTCATTCAAAAGTGAGGGGCCATTGTGGTTAAATCCACAGTAGAAATAGGATATTTCATCAGAAGTGTCTTTCATTTACATGAAGCCGACACCGTCAGGGTGTGAATACGCACAAAACTGAAGACACATTCCAGAGTGGGACGTATTGAAGACACGCTGGGTTGCATCTCCGTCTGAATGGCAAGAAAGGCATGTTCATGTTGCGTGCATGTCTATGTCACATATGTTCACGTTACATTCATACTAAGGCATTAACAGACACGTCGACATGTTGACTCCCGTAGCACAAGTCGACTTAAATTTGTAGGAGTCGACAAGTCGCATGTTATTCTTTCTGTCCCTCTCTCTCTCTCTCTCTCTCTCTCTCTCTCTCTCTCTCTCGGCGTGTAAACACAATCAGACCTAAACCAGACGTGGCTGCTGCAGGTAAGACAGTTGCGATGAGCTAACAAAACAAAGGAGACTGACAGACACACATCACATGTGTGTCTGTCACTCTCTTTTACTTCACCTTAGATGAAAATAAAAAAAGCCACGGTCATCTGAAGAGTCATTCACTAGCTAATCTGCGTGATATAAGCAGCATCCGCTAGCTAACCTGAGTGAGCAGCAGCGCAGACAACACGCTCCTTTTTTCCAAACATGATGTGGACAGTGTGGTGTGCGTCTTAGCCGCTGCCTTAAACATTTTGCACTTAATATGAAAAACTGCAGACCCATGAGAGACGTGTGGACAGTCTGGTTTTAAAGCCGTGGGTCCACACAAAATGTGGACATATTGAATTGAATTGAATTGCCTTTATTGATCCTACAACATCAATTCATGTGTTACAACAGCAAAGAAAATGGTGCAGTAACAGGCTGCCCCCTGCAGGCGCCAGGTAAAATTTCCGTGAAGAAGAATGAATGGAAAAAATGGCAGTGCACACTTAGCGGTTTAGCATCACATTTAGCACATAGGCAGATACAGTACTCAAGGTTCATGAGATGGAATATATATAATATATATTCACCTACTGATGTTGTGCAGTTAAATTGAACAGAAAACTCTTTGCTAACGTTAGCCTTTGTTTTGTTGGGGTTAAAGTGTTGATGCTTGTGTCTTGTCAGTGGACATTGTTTTTTAGCAGTGTGTCTGTATTGTTTCTCAGCTGGCAATGTGATGATGTCATCACGACACATCGATTAGACTCCGTCTTTATTGACAGATAAGTCACCTGGAAAAAACCTGAAGTCGTTAATGCCCTAATTCATACGTTGAGCAGGTAAAGCAACAAACAACCTGGATCCCACAGATCTTCCAGCTGCAATAGCACTAGCATTAGCATTAGCAGCTCTCGTAAATGTACAGGAGTCGCATGAGGAGTTATTGTACAGACATTACACACATACCATAACTGAACAGAGACAGGTGGACAATTACATATGTCAAAAACAGAAAAGGACATGGCGGTCTGGCAGGACTATCCAATCATATTTCTCCTACTGTTGTGTCTTCGTATAAACAAGAATTTCCTCCTGAATACGCTCATCGAAACTGAAAAACTGAAGACGAGACACCACTTTTACATCTTCTGTTTTCATCGTCTCCATATAAATGTAGCCTAAAACTCAAAACTAAAGTTTGATCAATGACAGTAGATGGAAACTGTAGTTTTTATTTTCAAGTGTTGATACCTTAGCTGAAAAATATTTTTTCTTTTTCAGTTTTTGATATAGGCTTTCAACTTGAATGTAATTTTACTGTTTTACACTAAAACAAAGATCAAATCAGCACTTTTTTAAAAATATTTTTTTCATCATTTATAGGTTATGATAATAATTTACTGGTTTAAGACCACTGAGATTGAATTAATAAGATTTTTACACAATTGATTGGTCTTATCTTAGGTGTAATTTGCCCTTTGCTGGGCGGGATTTGGTCCTTATGTTTGAGAGGAGAAAAAATAATATGTGCGTCTTAAGGGGTTTTGGTATTTTCATCTCCGTGAGAGAAGTCAAGAGAAGTCCACTAATCCTACCAATACATGTGAATAGATGGTGTTTTACCGTTTTTCATCTTTTTATGATCTTCACATATGATCCGTAGTTACCATGGCAACACTGTCATCTTCTACAACATTGATTTTACCAGTAAAAGTCAAAACTAAAGTTTGATCAATGACAGTAGATATAAACTCTAGTTTTTTTATTTTCAGGTATTCATATCTTAGCTGAAAAAGTCACTTTTCTTCACTTTTCGACATATCAACTCTTAAGTTTAATCTAATTTTACTGTCTTATGGTAAAACAAAGCTCAAATAAGCACTTTTCATAAGTTATAGATCATTGTGATAATTATTTACAGCTTTAAGCCATTTGACATTGAATTGTTTGATATGTTGAACTTGAATTTAAAAGATTTTTTCACCATTGATTGGTTATATCTTTGATGTAATTCATCCTCAGGGCCAAACTGGACCCTTTAGTGGGCCAGATTTGACCCCGGGGCCTTATGTTTGACATATAATATAGAGGTATAAGTTCAGTTCTGTTCAATTTGTTTCCACTTTCATGTAATTTTACTCTTTTACACTAAAATAAAGATCAAATCAGCACTTTTTTTCAATATTTTTACACAATTGATCGGTCTTATCTTCAGTGTAATCCATCCTAAAGGGCAGATCGGACCCTTTGCTGGGTGGGATTTGGTCCCTGGTCCTTATGTTTGAGAGGAGAAAAAAATAATATGTGCATCTTAAGGGGTTTTGGTATTTACATCTCTGTGACAGAAGTCTAAAGAAGTCTACTAATCCTATCAGTACATGTCAATAGATGGTGTTTTACTGTTTTTCATCTTCCGGTGACCATCAGGTATGATCCATTTGGACATTCAGAAGCTCTGTAGTTACCATGGAAACACTGTCATCTTTGTCCCGCCATTTCCAATATCAGTTTGAAAGCCTAGCATAGAACAGACGTTCAGCCAAGAACACAACGACAACTCAGTTCAAAATATGAAGAAACAGTCCCTTCCTTCGCTCCATGGGGTCTTTTCTACTGTGTGATTCTAACATCTTGTATAAAGTACCTTAAGTCCAAGAAAGGTACTGTTAAACTGATTGGCTCACTGCCAGCTACAAACAAAGGGAATGAAACTCCTTCCTCCTTTAACATTTCCTTAAAGCTGTTATTCCATGGTTATTTTATTAATATTATTGTGTTCTTCATTGTTATTGAATACATTGTGTGTTGGTTCGATTTAAAAAAAAAAAAATGTCTGAATTGTTTTGTTTCCAGCTGTTTTTTCACGGTAGAAAAGTACCTCCTCATACATGTCCGTGACGCGGTGATGAGGCGTCTCTGATTGGCTCAGAATACGTGAAGGAACACTCCCCCCTCCCTTCTTGCTCTCTCTGTGTGTGTTTACCTTTACCAGAGCAGCATCTAGCTAGGTTTCGTGCAGTTGCTTGTGTGCAGGGAATTATTTCCACAGAGAACACATGAACCAGTTTGTGCAGCAGCTACTGTGGCGCTGTCTTCTCTTGTAGATTATTATTTTAAATTGTCCACAAACCTGCATGTGTTGGTTGCATTTATTGTTGTTGTTGTTTATAACTATTCTCGATGTGGTTTTGGAATTTACATAATATTCTGTTAATTCAAACTTTGAATAGTGACTGATAGTAATTGTTAAGTACTGCTACCCTAAAATACTTTACACTAAACAGTAACTTCCATGATTACAATACTAGGGTATGGGACAAGCTATCGCAAAATAAAGTCTACCACATGTTTACAAAATGTTCTTTAAGGTATGATATACCCAAGGTCATTAATAGCACCACTGATTTATGAGAAATTATACATGCATAGCTTAACAGGGTTCAAAACAAGTTATCAATGATATCAAAGTATAGTTTAAATTGCAAGATCCCAAGTTGCTATATCTGTCAAAATAGTTAGATAAATAAGCAGCCAGAGTGCAGTACGACCTATAACCATTCTCCCAAATCAATCAATAATGAAAACCATCCTGTCAAAATGAAAACCCAAATCAAGAATCTATGCATAATTTATTCACTCAAATAACATAGATTTTTGTTTATATATAATTATTTATTTACTCATATTTGTTCTATCCACACTGTGCTTCATTACAACACATTAATATACACACACACACACACACACATATATATATATATATATATATATATATATATATATATATATATACACAACACTAATCCTAAAGGCATATATTTAAGTACCTTATATATTATAATGTATGTAACATTGTTAAATAGTAAACAATCAGATGAGGAGACCACGATGCAGCAGCGTACTATGCCTTTATCCTCCTCAACCATCACTTATAAAAACTAATAATGTACATACATGTACATTTATGAAATTATCATAACTATGAAGTGTATTGATTGTAATGTGTTGATGGTCAATCAATACCACTAGGATAATATACTGATACTAATAATAGGCCTAGCTTTTGCAAATACTTTAAAGTCAAATAAAATACAATTAACAAACAAACTATGTTTTAATATTGTTATTATGTAATGCATCATGTTATTCCATTTTATCGTGAATAAAAAATTAGCAAGTGCATTTTGTGATAATCTTTTCAAAATGTAATAACTTATTACATAATGCAATAAAATTTATCACAAAATGCATTTATTACTAAATGCACTGTTATTACAAAATGCAGCTCAACATGGCTTCATTTGTATAAATGAAAAGAAGTAGGAGGAAGTAAAAGTTACAGTATTTATTCTCACCCCTTCTCCACCAAACTGTCTATGGTTTCACTTCCTGTCAACTCTTCAGGGGTTAATAGCAGATGAGTCCATTGATAATGGATACAAACACCTTCATTCCTCGTTCCTTTGGGCTTGATTATTCTGCTCACATGCTAGTGTTAAATAAAACTTTTCCCTGCCGTCAAATCCTCTCATGCATCGATTGCCGGCGTCCTTTAGGGGCTCCTGTAGCACACACCAACAGGCTTATCTAGCAAATCCCTTAAAAGGTATTTTTTTAAAAATCTTTGCTTGCATTAGTTCTGTCTGATGTTCAGCATATTCCTGTCAAGTCTGCAGCCGATGGTGGACTTTTCCCATATCTATCTATATATTTATATTTTTATATATATATATATTTATATACATATACCTGTGGGCCGATGGATACGATATGTGAAGTCCTGTTTTTCCAAGTTTCTTAACAGTCACACGGCGTGGTGTTTATTTTTCCTCCCCACTGCCCTGATTTTGATTTGTACAGCTTGAAGTGGTGGACCGTAATAGATGTGTTTGCATTTGCCGAAAAACTGAGAGTTCCAATCAGTCATCCATTGCCTTTGATAGCTCAGAGTGTATTTGGTTTGGTCCAGATAAGGCCTGAGTATACATCGAGTCGGATTCAGTTGAATTGTTTGTACACACATAGCGCTTTGGCACGGGTCTGCTTGGATGGGCTTTGGCATGATGGAAAATTTCATCCCTGACCCTTCCATCCTCCCCCTTCCCTCCCCCTCCTCTACCTCACTGACAGTCCCACAGTGGTGCTTTGGGGCTGGAGCTGTCGGTGAAGGGTGAAGGGTGTGCAGGACCCCCAGGCTACCAATGTTGCCTTGCGTAAAGGACAAAGAGAGAGAGAGAGAGAGAGAGAGAGAGAGAGAGAGAGAGAGAGAGGATGTCTCTGGGTTGAAAGAGTCCCTGAATGGATGATGAACCTACACAAGCAGGACTCCAAATTTAGACCAAAGGTATATGGGATTCTATGTAAAGCGTGCGTAATGTATTGTTTGAGCATCGACATCGCAATGTACATGTTCGCAATAGTCACATGACAGGTTCTGTTAATGTAGGAGATGAATGAGCTCAACGTTTTCTAATTTGAATAGAACCTGACACACACTGAACACAATTATACTGAAGCAGTTTGGACTGAGTCACTGGGAACAAGACTGAAAAATGAGCGACCAACAAGAGAAAATCACCCAAAACCAAGGCTCGCTGCCAGAAAGAAAAGCAAAATCAGTTATGTGGAATTATTTATTTTTATGTATTTATTTGTTTGTTATTTTTACATTTATTTTTTAAATTATTTAATTTCATTTAATTAAAACAAAGACTTATTTATGCATGTGTTCATTTATTTAAATATTTAAAAAAATTTATTTTAAAAATGTAATTTTTTTTAATTCATTTTAATTTATTTTATATTTATATTAATTGTTTTAACAATTTATTTAAATTTTGATTTTCTGTATTTATTTATGTATAGCAGGGTTAAAAAAAAAAGCAATGTCAGTTTTTCTAATATTGTGCAGCTCTACAGTTGTGTAAAAAATATTTTAATTCAGGTTCTACATACATAATAATTAGATCTCAATGAGGTCAGAGCAGTAAATCTGATCATAATTACTTAAGAATTATTTCAATAATGAAAACTTCAACTTTTATTTTTGTTTTAGTTTAAATTATGTGAAAGTCTTATATTAACAAGCTTTTTTTTTCAAATTTTTTACATCAAGTGTAATTTTAACAATATTCTACTTGTTACTAAATGTTTTGTGCATTTGTAATTTAAATATAAGCTGTAATTGAGGCAATTGGGGAGAAAATCTCACAATTTTCATATTATAAAGATGTTTAAGGAAACTTTATAGATGTAAACATTATCAAAATGTAATTTTACTTGCTTTCACTGATCCAGCACATTTGAACTAAAGTGTTCTGCATCTGTCAGTAGCTCACCACATTTTTATTTCTAATACAGGGATGTCAAACTCATTTTAGTTCAATTCCACATTCAGCCCAATATGATCTGAAAAGGACCAGAACAGTAAAATAATAACAGTGAAAAGAGTCAAATTACATTATGATGATGTTTACATCTATATTTCCCTCAAAATGTGAAAAACATAAACAACTGGACACGTCTTAATAAAAACAAGTGACATTTGAACCATTTTCTGCCTCAGTTCATCAGTTTGTCATTTGCAGAACAACTGACATTTCAATTACAAATACACTAAACATTTAGTAACAGGCAGAATATTTCTAAAATAACACTTACGTCTCTTCAGATATTTCAGCTGCTTCATATTTGTTCAGGTATTTATTCAAGTTTTTGTAAAAGGGTGGTATGTACAGAGTTTCATGTAATTTGACTTTTTTTTTTACATTAACATGTGCAGTTTTCTAGCCTAGCAGCGCTTTCCCTAGTCATTACATGTATGGGTCTAGTGGTGCTTCATAGTCAGAGGAGGTGGGGCTAAAAGATTGTCTTTGTCTACTACTGTATTCACATTACATGTGCTGCCGCTAGGAGACTAGCGTGGCTAGGCTAGCAGTTTTGATTATTTACAGGTTCTGCTCTGATCCAGTTGAGATCTAATTATTCTGTTTGTAGAACCTGAATTAAAACCATTTTACACCATTAATATCTTCAGTGTTCTTCATCCTTCAGGCCAGATTGGACCCTCTGGGCCTTATGTTTGGCACCTGTGTTCTAATATATGATACGAATAACAATTCTAAGATCATTATGTGATAGAAATCTGTGTCATTTGTTCATTCGTTTTTTCAAAATAAAACCAAAAATAAGACAACGAAAAAACAACTACTTTCTTCATTAAAAAACCAAAACCAAAATGAAAAAAATGGATAGTGATGGATTTTTTCAGTTTTCCTTTTTGTGTTTAAACAAATAATTGATTTTTTTTCTCCCCCGTTTCAATAAATAAAAAGGAAAACTGACATTTTTCATTTTGGTTTTGGAATCAAATAATGAAGAAACAACTTTTTCTTTGTCTTATTTTTGTTTTATTTTGAAAAATTAATGAACAAATGATACACGGATTAATATACCATGATACTTTTACAAAGGCTGTTAAACACACCAACATAATAAAACTTTGCAACTTTTAACCCTGGAATTATTAATTTATTTTCATTTTTTACAAACACTGACACATTATAAAAGTAACTATGTGCTATTGAAGATACTTACATGAAATGAATAGGTGTAGAACTTTATAACATCATATAATAAGCCATAAATAATGCTCTTCAGTGTGTTTTTTTTTGTGTAGGCTGGATCAGACCCTTTTAGCTGGTTTTGGCCCACGAGGCTTATGTTTGACACCCCTGTAGGACATGTTCATTAAAATGTGTCATCGCATCATTCTCTATATTTGAGTGGGATGGTGATGGTGGGCATCACTGTTTCCATTTTAATCCTATTAAAGTGTACTGTTCATTTGGTTATTCAGTCACTTTTGCATCATATAAAACTAGAGCTGGATGTGGGTCTTTGTTTTTATTAACCCATATAGACCCAGTGCTACTTTTGTGGTCATTTTTTTCTTAACATTTCTTCAGTTTCTCTTTTTTTATATATATATAATTACCCTCACATTTACCCTCAGTCTTCTACTATGTCTGCTTCAAATCTGCTGCTTTTATTTTTTAGTAATTGTTCTTCTTCTATAGCGCCAACCGAAACCATGCTAACGCAAAAGGCCGTGTAGCGCCACCTAGCGTCTGAGAGTAGAACAGTCATTTGAATTTCCCTAAGTGCATGTAAACGTACAGACTTTGGCCCGTTGGCTTTGAGCGGGAGGTGAGAGTAGCGACTGGGTTTTAATGACAATAGCCCTGACGATAGAGCTGATAATCCTCCAGCTCTTCCTGCTGACTGCAGAGAGTCCACGCTTTGTTCTGCGCTCGCCCTATTAGCGTGATGGAGCTTCATTTTAATTTGAATGGACCATCAGCTGGATAAGAGAGAGAGAGAGAGAGAGAGAGAGAGAGAGAGAGAGAGAGAGCGCTCGGCCGCAGACGTGCACAGACTCGTGTGGGAGAGAAACCAAGCGTGGTGAGAAATACAGTATGTCTGCAGACGCATCAGCGGTGTGTGTGGTCTGGGAGAAAGATGCAACAATAGAGCGGTGGTCAGGGGTCGCCGCAGTGACCTCGGAGAGCGCCAGGTGCTATTATCTTCTTGGCACCTGTTCCAGGATGATTTCTTCACTGTCAACCACAGCTGAGGTTTATAAAAGCAGGTTGACGGCAGACAAAGAAGTCTTCAAATTACCCAGGAGGCCGTTGGACATGTAGACAGGGAGCTGTGGTGTGTTTAACCCTTAAGGGGACACAAGTAGAAATACAGTGGTACCTCTACTTACGAAATACCCAGCTAACGAATAATCCAAGTCATGAAAAAACATTTAGTTACATTTTTAGTCTCTGAATACAAAAGAAAATTCAATTTACAAAAAAATGAAACCCCAGAGACATAAATACTATGTACATTATGGTACATATTGTAATCTACATAAACACGTCATGTACGGACTGTATGTAGCATCCCACTGGCTATGAGGAAGCTACCTATGATAGTTTTCCTTTGACCCTGGTAAATGGACTATTCACACACACACTCATGCACCAGTAGGTTTCTAAGGTCTACGTACGGTAAGTCCTACTGGGGGCCTAAGTCAGGCCTAAGTCAGGGCCTAAGTCAGTGTCTTGCCCAAGGACACTTCGACATGTGGATAGCCAGAGCCGGGACGCGAACCGCCAACCTCTCGGTCATTGGGCGACCCACTCTACCAACTGAACCACAGCCACCCACCCTGGTTAATGGGGTTTTGAGCCCCCAACCGAGCCTCCAAGGCAGCAGTGCCTGGAAGGCACTCCCCGCCCACAGCGACTCTAGCCGATCACAGCAGTTGAGGTAGATTTTAGTATTTTTCCCAGAGGAGGACTCACAGTTGTACAGTTGATGAAGTTATTTAGCTTTAACCTGTGTAATGTTGTGAAATGTTGTAAACTGTGTGCATCTGTGAATACTCCAATTGTTATATAGGCTATTTATGGTCCTACTACTTTTGTATTTGCTTTTAAAAATACCCATCTTCCCCAAATACTCATCTTAAACACCAGTGATATTAAAAGTATTCCCTGACAACTTAATATAAATCCACACAACTGCCAGCTTGCAGAGTGACTATTATAGCTAATACATGATTAACATTTGGTTTAGCTAAAAGTATCTTCTACATTAAAATGCTAACTAGCTAAGTAGCTAGCCCTTTCAACTCAACATAGCATTATTCAAACAGCATACAACTTAAACAGCTATTTTAAAAAGTAAATACAAAAGTAGTCTGATTCCTATGCTAACCCTCCCCAACAGTAAAATGCTAATTAGTCCATTAGCATACGTGCCAGCATCCAGACTCAGGCATTGTGCATTTGGAGTGGAAGCGAATTATACAGCGTCCCAACTCGGGTGTTTACTTGTCGGGTAACAGGTGTACATGCGTAAATTTGCGTGGTTGAAGAGGCCATTAGTTTCTGAGTGAAGTAGGAGTTAAAAGATATTTTTATTGTAGATTTCTTCATATGAAAAAACAAAAATAGTCCAAAACAGTTTAGGTTATTTAGTAATTATTTTTTAATTTGTGATTTATGTGTGTTTTATAGTTGCATGTGCATAGCATCTGAACCAACATGTGCTTTTGTCTCGTGCCCTTAGTCGTTGCAGCACATGACATCAGGATTTTAAATAATAATAATAATAATTAGACAGGATTTTAGGTGACACATTTATGGTACAGTACGGTTGTTTAGTGGCTTGTGTTATTTATTAAAACAGTTTTATAAGCATCATTTATAAATGACGTTCCATAGAGGGTTAATATATTCCAAGTACCCCCTGGGCTTCTTCCAAGTACCCCCATGTGGAACAGCCTGCTCTATGTATCCCAGTCTGAGGAGTTCCCAGACTCAGATCCTGGTCCAGTAGAGTCCTGTCCCCCTGCCTTCAGGCCTCCAGCTGGCTCAGCAGCGTCCTCCTGTTCAAAACTGGAATCCTCAACACTACCCATCCACACCTCGGCCAAAGTGGTGTCTCCCCAGCAGCTATTCTTGTGTTCTCACATGACTAATTCTGGAGAAATGAAGCAGTAAACTGGGCTCAGAGGAGACAACGAGGGCGACCGTACCATAAATGTGTCTTCTCTTATATGTCCAGCTCCTCTAAGGACCTCTATCACTGGCTTTTCCTCCAAAGACACAGTTTAACCCTTTATCGAACAAGTGCTAATTCTGTGGTGATTTCAAAATATATTACAAAAGAACTACAGTAATGGTTCCACTGAGGCAACAGTCTAGGTCTAATGTGGTCTACAGAGCTGTAAGGTCTAATGTGGTCTACAGGGTCTGTGAGGTCTAATGTGTTCTATGGGGTCTGCAAGGTCTAATGTGGTCTACAGGGTCTGAAAGGTCTAATGTGGTCTCCAGGGTCTGTAAGGTCTAATGTGTTCTATGGGGTCTGGAAGGTCTAATGTGGTCTACAGGGTCTGTAAGGTCTAATGTGGTCTACAGAGCTGTAAGGTCTAATGTGGTCTACAGGGTCTGGAAGGTCTAATGTGTTCTATGGGGTCTGTAAGGTCTAATGTGGTCTACAGGGTCTGGAAGGTCTAATGTGGTCTATGGGGTCTGTAAGGTCTAATGTGGTCTACAGGGTCTGTAAGGTCTAATGTGGGCTACAGGGTCTGTGAGGTCTAATGTGTTCTACGGGGTCTGTGAGGTCTAATGTGGTCTACAGGGTCTGTAAGGTCTAATGTGGTCTACAGGGTCTGTAAGGTCTAATGTGTTCTACAGGGTCTGGAAGGTCTAATGTGTTCTACAGGGTCTGGAAGGTCTAATGTTGTCTACAGGGTCTAAAAGGTCTAATGTGGTCTACAGGGTCTGTGAGGTCTAATGTGTTCTACGGGGTCTGTGAGGTCTAATGTGGTCTACATGGTCTGGGAGGTCTAATGTGGTCTACAGGGTCTGTGAGGTCTAATGTGGTCTACATGGTCTGGAAGGTCTAATGTGGTCTACAGGGACTGTGAGGTCTAATGTCTAATGTGTTCTACGGGGTCTGGAAGGTCTAATGTGGTCTACAGGGTCTGTAATGTCTAATGTGGTCTACAGGGTCTATAAGGTCTGATGTGGTCTACAGGGTCTGAAAGGTCTCATGTGGTCTACAGGGTCTGGAAGGTCTAATGTGGTGTACAGGGTCTATAAGGTCTAATGTGGTCTACAGGGTCTGGAAGGTCTAATGTGTTCTACAGGGTCTGGAAGGTCTAATGTGGTCTACAGGGTCTGTAAGGTCTAATGTGGTCTACAGGGTCTGTGAGGTCTAATGTGGTTTACATGGTCTGGAAGGTCTAATGTGGTCTACGGGGTCTGTAAGGTCTAATGTGGTCTACAGGGTCTGAAAGGTCTCATGTGGTCTACAGGGTCTGGAAGGTCTAATGTGGTGTACAGGGTCTATAAGGTCTAATGTGGTCTACAGGGTCTGGAAGGTCTAATGTGTTCTACAGGGTCTGGAAGGTCTAATGTGGTCTACAGGGTCTGTAAGGTCTAATGTGGTCTACAGGGTCTGTGAGGTCTAATGTGGTCTACAGGGTCTGGAAGGTCTAATGTGTTCTACAGGGTCTGGAAGGTCTAATGTGGTCTACAGGGTCTATAATGTCTAATGTGGTCTACAGGGTCTATAAGGTCTGATGTGGTCTACAGGGTCTGAAATGTCTCATGTGGTCTACAGGGTCTGGAAGGTCTAATGTGGTGTACAGGGTCTATAAGGTCTAATGTGGTCTACAGGGTCTGGAAGGTCTAATGTGGTCTACAGGGTCTGCAAGGTCTAATGTGGTCTACAGGGTCTATAAGGTCTAATGTGGTCTACAGGGTCTATAAGGTCTAATGTGTTCTACAGGGTCTGGAAGGTCTAATGTGTTCTACAGGGTCTGGAAGGTCTAATGTGGTCTACAGGGTCTGTAATGTCTAATGTGGTCTACAGGGTCTATAAGGTCTAATGTGGTCTACAGGGTCTGTGAGGTCTAATGTGTTCTACGGGGTCTGTGAGGTCTAATGTGGTCTACATGGTCTGAGAGGTCTAATGTGGTCTACAGGGTCTGTGAGGTCTAATGTGGTCTACATGGTCTGGAAGGTCTAATGTGGTCTACAGGGACTGTGAGGTCTAATGTCTAATGTGTTCTACGGGGTCTGGAAGGTCTAATGTGGTCTACAGGGTCTGTAATGTCTAATGTGGTCTACAGGGTCTATAAGGTCTGATGTGGTCTACAGGGTCTGAAAGGTCTCATGTGGTCTACAGGGTCTGGAAGGTCTAATGTGGTGTACAGGGTCTATAAGGTCTAATGTGGTCTACAGGGTCTGGAAGGTCTAATGTGTTCTACAGGGTCTGGAAGGTCTAATGTGGTCTACAGGGTCTGTAAGGTCTAATGTGGTCTACAGGGTCTGTGAGGTCTAATGTGGTTTACATGGTCTGGAAGGTCTAATGTGGTCTACGGGGTCTGTAAGGTCTAATGTGGTCTACAGGGTCTGAAAGGTCTCATGTGGTCTACAGGGTCTGGAAGGTCTAATGTGGTGTACAGGGTCTATAAGGTCTAATGTGGTCTACAGGGTCTGGAAGGTCTAATGTGTTCTACAGGGTCTGGAAGGTCTAATGTGGTCTACAGGGTCTGTAAGGTCTAATGTGGTCTACAGGGTCTGTGAGGTCTAAAGTGGTCTACATGGTCTGGAAGGTCTAATGTGATCTACGGGGTCTGTAAGGTCTAATGTGGTCTACAGGGTCTGGAAGATCTAATGTGTTCTACAGGGTCTGGAAGGTCTAATGTGTTCTACAGGGTCTGGAAGGTCTAATGTGGTCTACAGGGTCTGTAATGTCTAATGTGGTCTACAGGGTCTATAAGGTCTGATGTGGTCTACAGGGTCTGAAATGTCTCATGTGGTCTACAGGGTCTGGAAGGTCTAATGTGGTGTACAGGGTCTATAAGGTCTAATGTGGTCTACAGGGTCTGGAAGGTCTAATGTGGTCTACAGGGTCTGGAAGGTCTAATGTGGTCTACAGGGTCTATAAGGTCTAATGTGGTCTACAGGGTCTATAAGGTCTAATGTGATCTACAGGGTCTGTAAGGTCTAATGTGATCTACAGGGTCTGTAAGGTCTAATGTGGTCTACAGGGTCTGTAAGGTCTAATGTGGTCTACAGGGTCTATAAGGTCTAATGTGGTCTACAGGGTCTGTAAGGTCTAATGTAGTCTACAGGGTCTGTAAGGCCTAATGTGGTCCACAGGGTCTATCAGGTCTAATGTGGTCTCCAGGGTCTGGTAGGTCTAATGTGGTCTACGTGGTCTATAAGGTCTAATGTGGTCTACAGGGTCTGGAACGTCTAATTTGGTCTACAGGGTCTGTAAGGTCTAATGTGGTCTACAGGGTCTGGAAAGTCTACTGTGGTCTACAGGGTCTGGAACGTCTAATGTGGTCTACAGGGTCTATAAGGTCTAATGTGGTCTACAGGGTCTATAAGGTCTAATGTGGTCTACAGGGTCTATAAGGTCTAATGTGGTCTACAGGGTCTGGAAGGTCTGATGTGGTCAACAGGGTCTATAAGGTCTAATGTGGTCTACAGGGTCTGGAAGGTCTAATGTGGTCTACAGGGTCTGGAAGGTCTAATGTGGTCTACAGGGTCTGGAAGGTCTAATGTGGTCTACAGGGTCTATAAGGTCTAACGTGGTCTACAGGGTCTGGAAGGTCTAATGTGGTCTACAGGGTCTGTAAGGTCTAATGTGGTCTACAGGGTCTGGAAGGTCTAATGTAGTCTACCGGGTCTATAAGGTCTAATGTGGTCTACAGGGTCTGTAAGGTCTAATGTAGTCTACAAGGTCTGTAAGGTCTAATGTGGTTTACAGGGTCTGGAAGGTCTAATGTGGTCTACAGGGACTGTGAGGTCTAATGTGTTCTACAGGGTCTGTGAGGTCTAATGTGGTCTACAGGGTCTGTAAGGTCTAATGTGTTCTACAGGGTCTGGAAGGTCTAATGTGTTCTACAGGGTCTGGAAGGTCTAATGTGGTCTACAGGGTCTGAAAGGTCTCATGTGGTCTACAGGGTCTGGAAGGTCTAATGTGGTGTACAGGGTCTATAAGGTCTAATGTGGTCTACAGGGTCTGGAAGGTCTAATGTGTTCTACAGGGTCTGGAAGGTCTAATGTGGTCTACAGGGTCTGTAAGGTCTAATGTGGTCTACAGGGTCTGTGAGGTCTTAAGTGGTCTACATGGTCTGGAAGGTCTAATGTGATCTACGGGGTCTGTAAGGTCTAATGTGGTCTACAGGGTCTGGAAGATCTAATGTGTTCTACAGGGTCTGGAAGGTCTAATGTGTTCTACAGGGTCTGGAAGGTCTAATGTGGTCTACAGGGTCTGTAATGTCTAATGTGGTCTACAGGGTCTATAAGGTCTGATGTGGTCTACAGGGTCTGAAATGTCTCATGTGGTCTACAGGGTCTGGAAGGTCTAATGTGGTGTACAGGGTCTATAAGGTCTAATGTGGTCTACAGGGTCTGGAAGGTCTAATTTGGTCTACAGGGTCTGGAAGGTCTAATGTGGTCTACAGGGTCTATAAGGTCTAATGTGGTCTACAGGGTCTATAAGGTCTAATGTGATCTACAGGGTCTGTAAGGTCTAATGTGATCTACAGGGTCTGTAAGGTCTAATGTGGTCTACAGGGTCTGTAAGGTCTAATGTGGTCTACAGGGTCTATCAGGTCTAATGTGGTCTACAGGGTCTGGTAGGTCTAATGTGGTCTACGTGGTCTATAAGGTCTAATGTGGTCTACAGGGTCTGGAACGTCTAATTTGGTCTACAGGGTCTGTAAGGTCTAATGTGGTCTACAGGGTCTGGAAGGTCTACTGTGGTCTACAGGGTCTGGAACGTCTAATGTGGTCTACAGGGTCTATAAGGTCTAATGTGGTCTACAGGGTCTATAAGGTCTAATGTGGTCTACAGGGTCTATAAGGTCTAATGTGGTCTACAGGGTCTGGAAGGTCTAATGTGGTCTACAGGGTCTGTGAGGTCTAATGTGGTCTACAGGGTCTATAATGTCTAATGTGGTCTACAGGGTCTGGAAGGTCTAATGTGGTCTACAGGGTCTGTAAGGTCTAATGTGGTCTACAGGGTCTGTAAGGTCTAATGTGGTCTACAGGGTCTGGAAGGTCTAATGTGGTCTACAGGGTCTGGAAGGTCTAATGTGGTCTACAGGGTTTGTAAGGTCTAATGTAGTCTACAGGGTCTGTAAGGTCTAATGTGGTCTAAAGGGTCTATAAGGTCTAATGTGGTCTACAGGGTCTGTAAGGTCTAATGTAGTCTACAGGGTCTGTATGGTCTAATGTGGTCTAAAGGGTCTATAAGGTCTAACGTGGTCTACAGGGTCTGGAAGGTCTAATGTGGTCTACAGGGTCTGTAAGGTCTAATGTGGTCTACAGGGTCTGGAAGGTCTAATGTAGTCTACCGGGTCTATAAGGTCTAATGTGGTCTACAGGGTCTGTAAGGTCTAATGTAGTCTACAAGGTCTGTAAGGTCTAATGTGGTCTAAAGGGTCTATAAGGTCTAATTTGGTCTACAGGGTCTGGAAGGTCTAATGTGGTCCACAGGGTCTATAAGGTCTAATGTGGTCTATAGGGTCTGGAAGGTCTAATGTGGTGTACAGGGTCTATAAGGTCTAATGTGGTCTACGGGGTCTGGAAGGTCTAATGTGTTCTACAGGGTCTATAAGGTCTAATGTGGTCTACAGGGTCTGGAAGGTCTAATGTGGTCTACAGGGTCTGGAAGGTCTACTGTGGTCTACAGGGTCTATAAGGTATAATGTGGTCTACAGGGTCTGTAAGGTCTAATGTGGTTTACAGGGTCTGGAAGGTCTAATGTGGTCTACAGGGACTGTGAGGTCTAATGTGTTCTACAGGGTCTGTGAGGTCTAATGTGTTCTACAGGGTCTGGAAGGTCTAATGTGGTCTACAGGGTCTATAAGGTCTAATGTGGTCTACAGGGTCTGTGAGGTCTAATGTGTTCTACAGGGTCTGTGAGGTCTAATGTGGTCTACATGGTCTGTGAGGTCTAATGTGGTCTACAGGGTCTGTGAGGTCTAATGTGGTCTACATGGTCTGGAAGGTCTAATGTGGTCTACAGGGACTGTGAGGTCTAATGTCTAATGTGTTCTACGGGGTCTGGAAGGTCTAATGTGGTCTACAGGGTCTGTAATGTCTAATGTGGTCTACAGGGTCTATAAGGTCTGATGTGGTCTACAGGGTCTGAAAGGTCTCATGTGGTGTACAGGGTCTATAAGGTCTAATGTGGTCTACAGGGTCTGGAAGGTCTAATGTGGTCTACAGGGTCTGGAAGGTCTAATGTGGTCTACAGGGTCTGTGAGGTCTAATGTGGTCTACATGGTCTGGAAGGTCTAATGTGGTCTACGGGGTATGTAAGGTCTAATGTGGTCTACAGGGTCTGGAAGATCTAATGTGTTCTACAGGGTCTGGAAGGTCTAATGGTGTCTACGGGGTCTATAAGGTCTAATGTGGTCTACAGGGTCTATAAGGTCTAATGTGGTCTACAGGGTCTGTAAGGTCTAATGTAGTCTATAGGGTCTGTAAGGTCTAATGTAGTCTACAGGGTCTGTAAGGCCTAATGTGGTCTACAGGGTCTATAAGGTCTACTGTGGTCTACAGGGTCTGTAAGGTCTAATGTGGTCTACAGGGTCTGTAAGGTCTAATGTGGTCTACAGGGTCTATAAGGTCTAATGTGGTCTACAGGGTCCATAAGGTCTAATGTGGTCTACAGGGTCTATAAGTTCTAATGTGGTCTACAGGGTCTATAAGGTCTACTGTGGTCTACAGGGTCTGGAAGGTCTAATGTGGTCTACAGGGTCTGTAAGGTCTAATGTGGTCTACAGGGTCTATAAGGTCTAATGTGGTCTACAGGGTCTGTAAGGTCTAATATGGTCTACAGGGTCTATAAGGTCTAATGTGGTCTACAGGGTCTATAAGTTCTAATGTGGTCTACAGGGTCTATAAGTTCTAATGTGGTCTACAGGGTCTATAAGGTCTACTGTTGTCTGTAGGGTCTGGAAGGTCTAATGTGGTCTACAGGGTCTGGAAGGTCCACCTTAATGCATCACTATCATCATTTTCTTTGTCACTAACACATGTGGGAACATTTCATTAGTTTAACTTTACTTGTCAACTAGTGTCATGGGTCAATAATGTAAAAATGCTTTGGGTGTTTAGAAAACTGCAAACCATTAATATTATAATTTTTAATAATGTTATTATAATTATATTAATCCAAACACACATACTTTTACTTTTACCAGGCTTCACAATCAACAATAAACTGTAGAAAACAAGAGGTGGTCTAATAAATTTTTCCACGACTGTATTTTTAAATTACTTCTTCCAAGTACCCCTGCAGGTCTAACGTTACCCTCATTTAAAAAAAGTCTCCTCTCCATGTTAATAAATACAAATATCTGGTCTGGTATTCTGCATGAGTCTTAGTAAACACAGATTGATTCTGGTTTGGCGTTGACCCTGAGTTTGTGGTGGTTTCCCGGTGGCACAGTGTGAGTTTCTGCAGTCGTGTCCTGGTGCTGAACGGGTTCATAGTATAAACAAGGCTCAGCACTGGCTCTGTGTGTGGGCAGTTTGTCATCGCTGTGACTTCAGGGCTATCTAAATAGCAGAAAGCGACCGCGTTCATCATCACGTTCATCCTTAGCGCGGTGAGAGATGGATTCCCCAGCAGTCCAGCGGGTCATGAGTTATCACCCACCAGGGGCTGCGGGTTCACACAAAGGTCAAAGGACTGTTTGTCTTGAGGCGAGTCTGCTTCCACTCCATGCACACACACACACACACACAAACGCCCACTCCCACAGTCACTTACCTGCAGAATCTAATGTCTGCACCCATTTATTAGTTTACTTTTATACAGAGGTAGAAATTAAGTAAAAGTACACGTTACTGTACTGCCCTACAAAGACAACAAAACTACAAAAAATAAGTTACTGTGTTTTTTGTAACATTCAAATCATTCTTTGTCATGTAATAAAATATCTCATCTCAAATGTCTGTCATTTTGGAGAAAATTGGTGGGTGTCTGTACAGTAACTGCAAAAAGTACTAGAAAAACAAAGTAAAAAGGCAGTAAAGACCATTACTGTGTTTTTACCAATGTCTATGTAGGACCCTGCCCCAATAGTTTACAGTCAATCACTGTATTAGACTGAAACACATTATGGAATTACTGTATTTTACACACTATAAGGTGATGATCATGACCTAAAAAGTCAAAATAATGAGACAAAGTCAAAACCATGAGATAAAGAGCCAAAATTATGAAATAAATAGTCAAAATATATGAGATAAAAATAAAAAATTCTGAGGTAAAAAGGGAAAATTATGAGATAAACTAAAACTCGTAAGATAAAAAGTCAAAATTATGAAATAAAAAGTCAAAATCATGAGGTAAAAAGTTAAAATCATGAGATAAAGTCAACACCATGAGATAAAGAGCCAAAATTATGAAATAAATAGTCAAAATATATGAGATAAAAAG
This sequence comes from Siphamia tubifer, assembly GCA_020466265.1. Lineage (NCBI taxonomy): Eukaryota > Metazoa > Chordata > Actinopteri > Kurtiformes > Apogonidae > Siphamia > Siphamia tubifer. The sequence goes on along the minus strand of CM035802.1, from coordinate 8,405,290 downwards.
TCAAAATTCTGAGAAAAAAAGTCAAAATCATGAGAAAAAAAAGTCAAAATCATGAGAAAAAAAAGTCAAAATCATGAGATAAAGTCATAACCTTGAGATAAAAAGTCAAAATTATGAGATAAAAAGTCAAAATTATGAAATAAATAGTCAAAATTCTGAGATAAAAGTGAAAATCATTACATAAAAAGTCAAAATTAAATGAAAAATTAAATAGTTAAATGCTCCATTGTCCAGTTGTACGTCTGTACTGTCTGTAAGTCCTACCAGTCATGTTACAGAACTATCTCTCTGAGCTGCGGCTCTATCCTAAAAATCCACAGACATACGTCTTCTCTTCATGTGTTGTTTTATTTCATACAGATGCAGTCATTTGCAATAATAGCACAAACTCCTCCTCACCCACACAGCTTCTCTCTCACAACACTATTCTGAAAAAGCGCTGTTGCATCAAACTTCCTGTCAAATAATTAACTGAACAACCCAAATGATTTTAATTCCTTCTATCCCAGAGCGATAGTGGAGGATGCTGCAGCCACAGTATATATTCTCAACTCATTTATTCTTTACTTTATGACAGTCATTTTTGAAGCTGATAATGTGCAGAACGCAGACGAAAACTGAATCAACAAAACTTTCTGTTTCTGTTTTTATATTTACATGGAGGAATTTAAACATATAATGGTTTAATGTCAAATCAGACCAATCATTTTGCATTTAGCTAAACCATAAATAGTGATTAAGTGTTATTTGTAGCTTTTTAATAATCAGCAGAGCACTTCTCTTTCTTTATTTCTTAACTTCCTCTTCTTTATCTGCCATATTTGAAGTTATAGTTTTATTTTATATAAAGAGTTTCAGGGATAATATTTTTTTTAGCAGCTCCAAAGTTTAAGTTTCTATTAGGGCTGTCAAACTTAATGCATTAGAGCTGTCATTCCATGGTTATTTCATTAATATTACTGTGTTCTCCATTGTTATTGGTTCTATTTAATAAAAAAAAACCATCCAGATTGTTTTGTTTCCAGCTGTTTTTTCACAGTAGAAAAATGACTAGAGGTCGAACAACAGAGTTTACCGGTACTTCCTCATACACATCCATGAAGAGGTGACAAGGCGTCTCTGATTGGCTCAGAATGCATGAAGAAACACTCCCCACCTCACTGTGTGTGTTTATCTTTACCAGAGTAACATCCAGCTAGGCTTCGCGCCGTTGCTTGTTTTGAAAACGTGCAGGAAAAAAACAGTCTTTATTTCCACAGAGAGCACATGAACCAGTTTGATCCGCCATTTTTTCCCATTTGTGCAGCAGCTACTGTGGTGCTGTTTTCTCTTGTAGATGCTAATGCTAATGCTAGTTCAGATTCGCTGCGATGGGGGCGGCCCAGGGTGATGCTAAAGTCCATCTGACGTCAGATGGACCAACGTTTTCTAGGTCCTTAGTTTCTCTTGTTGTTTTGTTTGAATGCAGTATGCAGCCAGTGGAGGTGATGAACCCATCAGATTCCAAAAGTGGTTTTTCAGCGGAATGACACCTTTAACGCAGATTAATTCATCATCACGATTAATCAGATTTAAAAATTTTAGCGCAATTGAATGGAACAAGGTTGTTTTGTTGAAACTGTTGAAGGTGTTGAATAATCAGGGGTGTGACGAGACATGAGATTGAGTTCACAAAATCGAGACGACACGAGATTTTAAGAAAACTAAATGATAAATTATATGAATGTCCAACAGACTTTTATTTAACTGAGTTTGAGATTTTATAACTCTGTAAGTGTTAACTTTTAATGAACTTCTTCCTCTACAAATTGAAATGAAATTTAAATGTTATAAAAGTTTAAATAAAATTATATATTTCTCCTTTTTTCAAGTACAAACAATATGTGAAAAACAAAACGTTCTTCTCTGTCAATACTGTCTGAAAATAGTTCAACAGAGCCTGATAAGTATGTCACTGCTTCCTCTACAAAATGAAACAAAAATAAAATGTTATAAAAATTTCAATAAAATAATATATTTCTCCTTTTTTCCATCCCCCGTAAAAAAAAAGAAGAAACATATAATTTAATTTATTTTATAAAAGGCAGAAAAGTGCACTTTCTGGGTTGGGGGGAAGGTCCTGCCTCAGGTGGAGGAGTTTAAGGACCTCGCGATCTTAGAGTGACAGAAGGATACAATTTTTCTAAAATTGTACAGCCCTAGAACAACACATGAACACATAAACACATTAGCATTTCCCATCCTGGTGAAAGGCTGTAAGACGTCAGAGGGCGCATGCATCGACTCTTTGTTCAAACCATCATTCGTCTAGTTTTGGATGAAGAAGCAGTGAAGCCTGAATAGTCAGAAGATTCATTGTCTTTCATTTCCACTCATTAGACTCTTATAATGAAGACTGGTTTTTGCTCCTAGCAAGAATTTACCTTTTTAACAGAAGACATTTTGCTCAGCCACTAACATCACCTGCTCAGATAAGATAAAATAACATGAAACTTTAATGATCCCTGTGGGGAAACTGGAATGATGCAGCTGCAGCTAATACGAATGGACACGGCCCAAAAAGATAGGATTATCATCTGACTATAGTAGGGTGGGGACTATTAAATAAGGCCCGGCCAGTTAAAGTACTAAGAATAACACTGTTAAGCAATGCTAATTATGGCAGCATAATGCTAAGCTAACTAGCCAGGAGTGACAATGCAAGAAAAAGCAAATGAATGCTTGAGATTTGATAGGTAATAAATGCCACGTATAGTTAAAAACAAACCATGATACATATTTTTAAGGATTTTGGGTTAAAGGATGCATCTATAATGGGTTTTACGTAACATTCCTCTATGAAACAAAAATATATTTCCCCATATACTCACTATCAATATATTAATGCCTGAAACTGAACATAAAAATTATATGGGTAACACTTTATAATACCTACAAACAATACACTATGTATTAACCATTTGTTACTTATTTTTTAATGTTTGTTCAAACACAATTTATCATAAACAAAGCATTTTTTTCTTTTTTTCTACGAACAAACCATTTGTATTTGTGTGAACAAATTCTTTATGATGAATTATATATGATATATGATATATGAAAGCCCAATATGAAAGAGACCTGGCTGGCCGTGACGAGATGGGTGAGGAGAAGAAGAGGGCAACGAACATTAACAAATAGGTAACAAATGGTTAATACATAGTGGATTGTGTGTAGGAATTATAAAGTTTTACCTATCATTCCTTCATTTGTTTTTCAAAATAAAATTAAAAAAATAAGACAACGAAAAAACAACTCGTTTCTTCATTATTTGTTTCCAAAACCAAAAGGAAATAACGGATAACGATCTTTTTTTTTTCATTTTTCGTTTTTGTGTTTAAATGAATAATGGAAAAACCTCTGGTATTAGTAGAGTAATGTGTATAGATTTCTTTAAAATAAATAAATAGTGATTCTAAGCATGATGGGGGGGGGGGGGTAGAAAGACCTGGTGGTCCAACAGGTCTATAATAAACTGGGGGAAAGTTTGCATAATGTGACTAAATGTGTTGAACTAGTGTTTAAAATGAAAAGTCTGATCCTGTGAGTTTGGACTTTTGCAGTTGTGCAGATGAAAGCAGCTCCAGCCTCAGTTTCCTCCACACACCTGTTTGTCAGATCAACTCAGTTGCCAGGTTGATAATCTACTCCTTATTGGCTGACTGCTTTGCCAAACTACACTGATGCCCGTTATCGTGCGCTAAACAGGTGCTGAGACGTATCGCTTCTTGATCACAATTCAGATTTGAGCGCGCCGAGCAATCCATTTTTCAATTTGGGCTCCTGCCTGTGATAAATTAACAGATGTCAATTGATTTTTTCTTCCTGTGGAAGTGCCAGGCATGTGTGCACCTGACAGCCAGGGTTTATATCTGCAGAGGATGGTTGTTTAAGACAAATGCTGACGATAATTAGCCTTTTTTTATCATATATTAGACCCTTAATTGGAGTCAATTGGCAAGAAAGTCAAGTGTTTTTTATTTTTTCAAATTAAACTGAAAGGAAAAAATGGGAGGGAAATAAAAGAACAGCGTGTGTTGTAGTTGTGCACGTTGTTAGAAAAAACTGACATTGTTTTTTTTTGTTGTTTTTTTTAAACCTTGCGATATGAAAAACTACTCAGGAATAATTAACAGCTGTGTGGTGCCGACACAAATGATCAATGGACTGCATTTATATAGTTCTTTTCCACCTTCATGGTGCTCAAAGCGCTTTACTCTCATTCACCCATTCACACACACACTCATACACCAGTAGGTTTCTAAGGTCTATGGTCAGTCCTACTGGGGGCCTAAGTCAGGGTTCAGTGTCTTGCCCAAGGACACTTCGACATGTGGACAGCCAGAGCCAGGACGCGAACCGCCAACCTCTCGGTCATTGGGCGACCCACTCTACCAACTGAACCACAGCCGATAAAACAGATTAGTGATCGACACTGAACATACGTTTCAGTATCATCCTTCTTGTAGCTGAAATAATGGAATCAAATTCATAATTAAAAATAAATAAATAATTAAAAATTTTAAATAAATGTAAAATATGAAAATAAATACATTAAAAAACCTTTTTAAAATAATAATATATTTTTTTAATAAATAAAAAATAATATTTACAAATAACATTTAAAAATAAAAGACAAATAGATAAAAAATAAAAGTAAATGAATAACTCATACAGGGTATGAGTCTCCAGTTCATCTCAGGGTTGAACATATATAGACAAACAATTACTGTCACATTTATGGGTGATTGCATGTGTTTCGATGGTGGGAGGAAACTGGAGTACCTGGAGAAAACCCATGCAGGCACGAAGAGAACATGTAAACTCCACACAGAAAGGTCTGGTGTGGGAATAGAACCAGGGACCTTCTGTCTGTGAGGTACAAGTGTTAACCACTGTGCATATATCACACTGATGATGATGGTCAGAGGGTCTGTGGGCGCAAAATATCAGCCACGCTTCTGTCAGTCTGTCCCAGGACAACTATGGCTACATATGTAGTGTGCCACCACCAGAGGGAGCATGTGAGAGTGAATGAATAATGGGTCAAAACATTTTGAGTGGCCAACACAACATACAAACCCACATGAATCCAATCCATTCATTAATAATTGAGTGGCGACCCCTGCTTTAAACATATAACATCTAAATTAAACCTTGTAATCACTGCGTTCCCGTCTTTTTATTAACCAGACTAAAAACATCACAACAAAGACTTGATCGTCGCTCATCATCATCGTCTCCACCCCCCCCCCACACACACACACACACACACACCCCGCCCCCGCCTCCTCCAGCATCTATGTTCACCAGCTGGTTATTCTTGCTAAAAATACGCTTATAAAACTGGTGTAGCCTGGCGCCATCACACGCTAACGACGGGAGTCAAGTGGCGCGCGGCAGATATGCCCTCACATGCGCGCTGTCACAAGCCATTTAATTGAACTTGAGAAAATGGGAGACGGCGTTGTTTTGCTCGCAGTCCCCCTCCCACACATAGACACACACACACACACCATCACATCATCCACATACACACACACATACATAATAATCCCTCCCTCTCACCCACCCACACCCCCTCCCGCAAGTCGTTAAGCACTAATATGCTGTCTTTATTGTCATCATCTCAGTGATCATGATAGTTTTTACATAATGATGATCTGATATTATATCCTCTGTGTTCCCTGTTAAGGTTTGTCGTTCTGTATTCTCGTTCTGTATTCACTGTTAGAGTAGAGAAAACAGGCCAGTATTTAGCTGCTAGGAGACGTTAATAATTTTTCATGTATTTGTCTACCACTTAATTATTTAATACGAAATAAAACTGAAGGAGTGAAAAAGAAACCCTGTTAATTAAGGGTTTAACTTTTAGAATTTACAGACTACAATTTTTCTTTCTCAAACTGGAAAAAATTACATTTACATTGAGAGTTTCTCTGGAAAAGTTTGGCTCTAACTGGAAAACACTGCTTGATTATGTCGTCAATCTACAGGTACGTTCACACTGAAAGTGACAGGGGGTGATCTGAGCGACCAGCTGCCATTCATTCTCTATGTGCGCTGGCGATGAGGGGTGATGAGGGACGATGAGGGGTGATGAAGGGTGATGAGGGGCGAAGAGGGGCGAAGAGGGGCGAAGAGGGGCGAAGAGGGGCGATGAGGGGCGATGAGGGGTGGTGAGCGGTGATGAGGGGCAATAAGGGGTGATGAAGGGTGATGATGGGTGATGAGGGGCAGTGAGGGGTGATGAGGGGCAATGAGGGGCGATGAGGGGCAATGAGGGGTGATGAGGGGTGATGAGGGGCGATGAGGGGCAATGAGGGGTGATGAAGGGTGATGAAGTGTGATGAAGGGTGATGAAGGGCGACCCGAAGTTAGTGAATTGAGAGACAGGGAAAAGTTGAGAAATTTCAACTTTATGCAAATGTGGAGCGGCGTGACTGCGGCGACAGCCAATTGTGAGCCGATCTGGATTCTCAAGGTGGAAAAAAATACGGGAAGAGAAGAGAGCTGATCATGGAGGAGAAAGTGATCATTGCGGACCGTGGTTTGTTAAGGAGGTCATCAGATGCACTTTTATCCAGTCTTAAGTAACGCTGGAAAAACAGAGCTCCTGAACCAGCCGCTTAAATTCCCCGTGGAGACATCGTGTTTTCAGAACGTTATTGACCAAGAAGGAGCGACGACTGTGGCCTCTACATTTATGCAGCACATAAACAGAAGCAACGCAAAGAAGATAAGGCTTCGTACAGCGGGGTTCATGGTGAAGGGGGGAAACCAAGTCATTCATGTATATATATATATAGATATATATATATATATATATATATATATATATATACTTGTCAGTATTGTTACTGCATATTACTCGTCACTCGTCATCTGAACCCGCTTCATCCTCACTAGGGTCACGGGGTGCACATTACCTAGTTTTGCAAAAACCAAAACCGCCTTATGTATGGATTATTTCTGGTAGTGCTTAGTGACTGGGAATTTGATTTTTAACTTCACTTAATGCACCTTATATATGAAAAACCTTCATAAAACAATTCATTGACAGTTCACCTTATAGTGTAGAAAATACAGTAATTCCATCATGTGTTTCAGTCTAATACAGTGATTGACTGTAAACTATTGGGGCAGGGTCCTAAATGGACATTGGTAAGAACACAGTAATGATCTTTACTGACTTTTTATTTTGTTTTACTAGTACTTTAACAGTTACTGTATAAACACCCACCAACTTTCTTCAAAACGACAGACATTTGAGATGAAATATTTCATTACATGACAAAGAATGATTTGAATGTTGTAAAAAACACAATAACTTAGTTTCGCCACAAAATGTAGTTACTGTCTTTTTTACTTTGTTGTGCAGAATAGCTTACACCTCTTTCCCTTCAAAATAAACTCCGGCTTATTTGTCTGAACATACCAAATAGGTAAATACATAATGATTAAATGTGATGATCTTATATGATCACATGGTTGTGTTTGAGTGGTTCTTTATTTTTCATAATCACTCATTTAATCATGTATTATATACTTTAGATAAATTATTACAGTAGGTTGTGAAAACAAGAATGACAACTGTCACATGTGTCCGACAACATCTGCCCTGCAACTTTAAGCCCCGCCCCCTCGTCGCTTCCATTTGCTCATGTAGAACTACCACAGGTGACGCCAACTGAGCGACCATGGCCGATTTTGTTGCTTTCAGTGTGAACGCACCATTAGTCCTGACTAAATATCACCATAACAACTAACTTCCTGTGTAGTAAACCAGTATACCAGGAGCACAACCTTCCCCATATAATCCCTGTTCATCTATTTCCTCACTTAAGATAATTGTATTTTAAACGATGCAGTTCAGAATTTTTGACTCAGGATTTTTTTTTGTTTATTGTTTGTTTTTTTTGTAAATTTGTAACTGCTTACAAAGGTGATTAAGGTAACAGAAAGTAGAACCATGTTATGGGGGGTAAAGGGAGAGGGTTAGAGTTGAAAATTAAAAAAAAAAAAGCAACATAGGGTTAACAAATCAATTCTGTCTGTTGTACGCATGGGTTGTTGTTTTTTTAACATTGAGTACATACAGTATCTGCTTATTTCACTCCATGTTTTTCTCTTCTTCTTCATACGTGCACCATGCTGTTTTTGTTGCTTATTCTGTTACCCTGAAAAAGAGCAATAATGAAAAGAAAGAGCACGAATACGCTGTCTTTATTGTCATCATCTCAGTGATCATGTAGTTTTTACATAATGAGGATCTTATATTTCATTTCATTTTCATTTATTTGTTTATTCCAACAGGCAAAAGAAAATATGTTAAACATACAAGTATTTAAGCAGAAATTAAAGCGACACCTTTTTAGCATCATAGATAACTATACCTTGTTCGAAAGGATGTAGGATGAAGTTAACGAAACTTATCAATTCAATTCAATTCAGTTTATTTGCCAGACAAAATATATGTGTGTATATATATATATATATATATATATATATATATATATATATATATATATATATATATATATATATATAATAAACAGATAAAAAAGATGATAAAAAAACTGATTAAAAACTGATACAAATACACATTACAAACAGACCAAGATAAATTAATTAATTAAAATATATACAGGCATTTAATCCAATGTGCTCTCAGCCTGGATGTGTAGCGACTGCTACTCAGTCTAGGATTTAAAAGTGACACCATGATGTTATTTGTGGAGTCGTCCAGCTGTTGTGTTTCTAGTCCCATGGGCGTGGAATTGCATATGGACACTATGGACGTGTCCGTACCAATATTTGGATGTTTCTAAAATGCCTATACCAATTTATGAAAAGGAAATTACATGACATTTGGGGAAACAAAAGCTTACTGTATTTTCTGGACTATATATAAGGTGACACTAAAAAGATTTGAATTTCCTCCAAAAACCACAGTGCACCTTATATGTTAATTAATTCTGGTTGTGTTTAGTGACTGGGAATTTAGACTTTTTATCTGATAATTTTGACTTTTTTTCTTGTGATTTTGTCTTTTTATCTCATAATTTAGAATTTTTTATCGAATAATTTCAACTTTTTATTTAATTATTTAGACTTTTTATCTAATGGTTTTGACTTTTTATGTAATGATGTTTGACTTTATAATCCAATTTCAATAATCTAAAAAAATAAACCATTCATTGACAGTGCACTTCATAGTGACTAAATATTGTCATCAACGAACCTTTTGATAAAATAAGATGACACTAGACATAAATGTGGGTCTTGTGAACAATAACTATAATTAAATATATAATGCAGAAATAGATGACCAATAAAAAAAGAGACAAAATGTGGCTTAAGAAAAAAAAAATCCTAAAATGTCACTTAGTTTTTGTCGACAAAAACAAAATGAGGTTATTTTATTTCCTTTAGCCGTGTTCTTATTTATTTATTTATTTATTGTCGCTGTCTCTTGTTCTGTCCCCACTAATATTAACATCATGTCCAGTCCTTCCTCTCTGTATTCCTCAGTCAGAACATGTATATACAACCAAAAAGACAAAAGGGAAACCTGCTCCATGCTACACATTCATATTATAACACATTTGTTTCCTGTATCCACTTAGAATGTAGTTTATAAAAAACCTGTTTAAACTTTTGTACTGATTCACAGGTGTTCATTTCTTCACTACAGTTGTTTCACAGATCGACTCCTGTAACATTTAACCTCTGATACGTCCGCGATGACACGTGTTTAGTTTCAATATTCAGAATGTTCACTAAAACTACTGGAAGCAAATTACAATATTCTTTCTTTCTTTCTTTCTTTCTTTCTTTCTTTCTTTCTTTCTTTCTTTCTTTCTTTCTTTCTTTCTTTCTTTCTTTCTTTCTTTCTTTCTTTCTTTCTTTCTTTCTTTCTTTCTGTCTTTCTTTCTTTCTTTCTTTCTTTCTTTCTTTCTTTCTTTCTTTCTTTCTTTCTTTCTTTCTTTCTTTCTTTCTTTCTTTCTTTCTTTCTTTCTTTCTTCCTTCCTTCCTTCCTTCCTTCCTTCCTTTGTTGTTAATTTTGTTCCTTTTTTTTTCTACATTTATTTATTTTATTATTTTTCTTCACTTTTGTCCCATTTGTGTTTTATTTTGTTCATGTTACTTATTATTTTGTTGATTTATTCTACATTTTTTTCCGTTATTGTCCATTTTGTTACTTATTTTATTAATTTTTACTAATTTTAACTCCTGCTACTGTCAGGAGTTAAAGGGTTAAGTAATATTATATGTTTATTTGTCGTGCTGTATTCACTGTTAGAATGGAGAAAACAGGTCAGTATTTAGCTGTTGGGAAACGTTAATAGGTTTTCATGTATTTCTCTACCACTTAATTATTTAACACTAAATAAAACTGAAGGGGAAAAAAAAACCCTGTTAATTAAGAGTTTAACATTTAGAATTTACAGACTTAATTGACGGAGGTGTAAATGTAAGAATAAACAACTTTCTAAATGTCATTATATTTTGATTAAAACATGGCTGTTGCTTGTTTGTCGGTGGATGGAAATAGATAACATAACATTTTTTCCTCATTTAGTTCAAACCACCTGGTGAAAAAAGGGAAGTTTATTAAAATTTCATGTGACAGAAAAGCATGTTTGTATGAAAACAGGAGGTTTTCTGGACTTGAAAATAATCTTTGGTCATCTGCGTGTTGTTTTTCTTCTTCAGATCTGTAAAATCTGAATACTTTTGTTGTTAAATGTCGTGTTTATCAGTATTTTACACAGTGGCGAACCGTGAGCTCTAAGGCTGGGCCTTCAGCTCCGCCCTCATACTGATGAAAACATGAATTATCACAGAGAAAAGGCACAGAAGCGTGATTTACAAACGTTACGTAACTGATCGTTTAATTAATGATGCCAGGATGTGTAAACAAACAGACCATATGACACAACTTCCCCAACACATATCATGCTTGCTCAACATTGTCTGCGTAAAACGTGTGACCTTTAAAAACGTATGCTAAACAGCACTATCAAATAACGTAGGCCTACAAAAAGCAAACACACAAATAATAATGAACATGTAGGCCCCGTCGAATGAGCAACTCTCCAAGTCGGATACAAAGACAATATTTTAACTTGATGAACATATTCCATTTCGCGTGGCATATCAAATAAAAGTCCCCATTTTTTTTCGTTTTCATTCACCCCCTTACTTTTTTTTTTACAGCGAATATAATACAATAATAATCATAATCATAATAATAATAATAATAATAAATCACAATACTTGTTAAATCATAAATAAATATGCATATCATCATAAACAATAATGTTGAAAATAATAACTTGTGTAGCCCTTCCAATATGTACAAACTGAATGCATTCTTAGCCCTAATCAAACATCAATTAAGGTGGATCCTACCTTAGGCTAGATGAAAACAAAATCCATGCGTCGGTCTTTCTTTGTAAAGTGGGCAATGGCAGCGTCATAAAGTTTGTCCTTTGACTTGAGTTCCAAAAGAAGTCCCTTTTCTATGGACATCAGGGCCAAAGCCCAGGTAGATGACCTGTCAGTCGAAAAAAGTACACAACTCCAGCAGAAGAGCCGGTTCGTCTTTTGACAGCCCGTCATCCATGTATATCTCTCGTAATTTTCCGTCTTGAAATGACGTTCCACTGTCTTCGAAGTTTCGTTTAATCTCAATTGTGGCGTTGGTCTTCCCTTTTTTATAATGTCCATCTTTTCTGAGAAAGATCGCCTTGAAAAAGGCGATGCTAGCAAGCTAGCTACAACGTCGCTCTCGTTCGCCGCCATTTAACTGTCAACAATAAACTCTATCATCTACTCCACTAATTTCCCGCTGTCTTCTTTATTTCTGTCAGCTAGGACTTCATGAAGGCCTACAATCTTTTGTTTTTGTCCCGCCTACTTTTAATCGAATCCTGATTGGTCAATTCCCCCATCATTCTCCACATCAAACTACATAGCTTGGGCCTTCTCCCTGACTTGTGAAGTCCTAACCAATAACAAGCTCGCTCTCCTCCATGGGAGACGGTTTGAGACGTTTTGATTGGACAGCGTGTTTCAGACAGTAACCCTTTCATTGCTGGTGTGAACTTGACAGTGAATTTAACTGAGGAACACGTGAGAAATGTATTAATGTATTGCATTTAATACATAAATAGATAAATAAATAAATAAATAAATAAAGCTATTCATACTTTTGGTCCAGATTTTTTAAGGCCTTCTCTGAAGGCCTAGAAGGCCCTGACGGTTCCCCTCTGATTTTACATAATGATAGACTAATATTTACAGGGTTTTTTCCCTCTGTATTGGTATAAGGCAGTTGGTCTTTTTTTTCCCTGACATGATTGACTGACAAGTTAAGTTAATTATGGCCTTGAAGATACTGTTATTAACACATTAACTAATAATAAATCCATCACCATGATTAATCTGATTAAACATTTTCATGTAATTAAATGGAACAGCTTTTTTCTTTCAAGTTATTTTGTTGAAACTGGAGAGTAATGTGTTAATTTCATATATATTCATATTTTGTTATACAGTTTTGGATATTTTATCACATTTTTTGGTGTTTTGTCTGTATTTTAGAAGACCTTTTCCATGGCTTTTTTTTGTTTTAGCATGTTTTTTTTCTCCATATTTTTTTTTTTGCGTATTTTTGTGTATTTTGTAGGGAAATAGAATACAAAAAACCCAACACTGAACTATTAACCGACATAGTGTTTTGATCATGACTAATCGTGGGGACCAGGGTGACCGGACAACCAACCATTGGTGCAAGAGCCTTTAATTAGGGGGAGAGACGTGTGGTGTTTCCTGTGATTGGTGTGGATGGCGTTCACACCTGAAATGAACCGTTCCAGATTTCACTTAATACTGGCCCAAGACCACCTCTACAGACGGACCAGAGTTCAGTAATTTGGTTCGAGGTGTATTAGTGAAAAATGTATTAATAGTTAAGGAAGCATATTTAACTCAATTATATTTAAGCTTAATAGCCGTTGGTTAAGATAAACCTCTTATTGTCTTTTCCTTATTTTAATATCACAATCAACAAGATTAAAGTTACATAGTCATTAGTCCTAAAAGTCCAGTCTAAGTTTGGTTGTTGAGTGTCCAAAGTCCGATTGACCACATGGCATTAAGGGTGGGAGCTCAGACACACAGTTTCTAACATCTTCCCATCAACCCCTCCTTCTTCAAGATGTCCGCTGTCCTGAGGGCTGGGTGTCGGCCTCTTGTGGAGGCTTCTATTGTTTGTTCCTTATTCTAATTTACCTCAACCCCCCATGGGCCTAGGGTCATCTCAAACTGTGCTGACCTATATTTGTAGTACAGGCTTAAACTCCTAGAATGTTATATTTTACATGAAACATTACTTTAACATTTATATTTGTTATTATTGTAAATTCTACAACAGAGGTCAACGTTCATACCAACCCAAAAGAACTGCACCAAGGGAGTAAATGCTCCAGGGTTTGGTTCAACCGGACTAAACCTTACTGTAAATACACGTTTCTTTGCTTCAAAGCTTAAAGCTGAGTGGATATTTTTGTAACACCATAAAAAATAGGATCATTAAAAACGTTTCAGTCGCATGACTTTTTTCAGCCTAAAGACGAATAAAAAGACTTGAACAATCTGGATTAAGATTGTCATAATTAATGCATCAAAGTGTTAAATAAACCATTTGTTGACAGTGTTCCTTATAGTAGGTAAATTACAGTACTATCCTGTAATGCAGGGGTCTCAAACATGAGGCCTGGGGGCCACATGCAGCCCCTGGGATGAATTTACAAAGTGCAAAAATTCCACAGTCAAGGCTTTGGAAGTGATTGTAGTTCAGGTTCCACATATAGATCAATATTATCTATTGTCAAATACTAACAGCATAATAACCCACAAAAAAATTGCACAATTTCTTCTCAGTTTGATGCGAAAGAAATAATATTATATTACGCCACTTCAAATTTTTGCCTTTTATTGCAAAAAATAACATTGAATTATAAAAAATACTTACATTTATAAACTATCCTGTAACAATAAAATGCAAAAAAAAAACCCTGAAAAAATGTCTAAAGAAAATTAAGCACAATTTTAACAGTTTTCTGCTTGTTATTAAGTGTAGAAATGATAAATTGAAGCATAATTATTGTTGACATTCCACTTGAAATTTCAGTGTTAACAATTTATTTTGACCTTTTTTTCTATTTTGATAGTTTATAAACAAGAGTATTTTCATAATTTAACAGGTTTTTTTTTGCACTAAAACAAAGAAAAAATATTTACAGGGTCTCATTATTTACAGGTTATTATGTCATTATTTTCCTGGTCTGACCCGCTTGAGATCAAATCGGGTCAAATGTGGCCCCTTAAGAAAATGAGTTTGTTGTGATGGAAACATTTTCTAGGAATATGGAGCTGAGCTTTTCCCATGTAGTGGAAACCCAGCTTTCTTTCCCCCTTGTCCGTGGGGAGGTCAAAGGTCAGCACCGACTACAGAATACCAGCTCCAAGCCCGGTCGTGATGTGGTGTTTTGTCCAAAGATGTTCCTGCCAACACTGCTTCTGTCTCCACTCCTGAGCGGTCGGCAAATGTCCTATAAAGCCAAGCCGTCGTCTGGAGGATCCCAGCTGCCTTTCAGGTGCTTATCCATCCATGTCTGCGAGCATGTTGGCTGCACCGCCGCTGTGTCGCCGGTACCTGGGTGTGTTGCCTCCATGTCAAGGGCCCCCGAAAAGAAGCAGAGAAAGAGTCCAGAGAAGGTCTGTGGAGAGGAGGCAGGGAAAGTGGAGCAGTGTGGGGTCGCATGTGGTGACGGCGCTGTGGGGATGAGGGACCGGATGATAGATGGGAAATGAGGGTGATTCCCAGAGAGGTGTGTGTGTGTGTGTGTCAGCATTCACATATGGATCTTTGGTGGTTAGAGTGAGATTCTATGAGTGTCTGACAGTCAGAGGTGGGAAGTAACTAAATACAAGTACTTCGTTACTGTATTTGAGTAAATTTTTTAGGTATTTGTACTAGAGCTGCACGTTATATTGTTTTTTCACCAATATGGCAATGTATACAGTATGTGTATAGTCAGTTTTAGTTTTTATTTATTTTACTAATTTATTTATTTTAATTATTTATTTATTCATATTTAATATCATAATAAATAAATAAAAATAATAAATAAATAAATGAAATAAAAAAATAAAGTCATTAAATAAATGAAGAAATACATGTAATTAAATAAATAAATAAAGCATAAAAATAAAATAAAAATAATTGCAGTACATTGCGATGTCGATGTATCTGAAGAAGCATGTACTTGTTACGTAAACTGAGTTCCCAAACATGAAGTGGACAGTGTGGCGGCTGCTGCCTGAAACTTTTTGTACTTTATGTAGGGTGAAAATATGTCCAGATTGTGTCTAGAAAGACGGCTCTAAACTGTGCGGATGTCTGTCACGTGTCCTCACTTTTTACATTTTGTCCTTATTATGAAATGTAAAAAAATGAGGACACGTAACAGACATCTGGACAGTCCACTTTTAGAGTCAATGGTGCAGACAACCTCCAGACATATGTTCACCTAGTGATGTTGTGCAGTTAAATTTAAAAGAAAACTCTTTGCTAACATTAGCCTTTGTTTTGTTGTTGTTACATTGCAGTGAACTTTAATACAAGTTTCGAATTTCTGGACAGATGTGTGTCCGTGTTGTTCCTCTGCTGAGAATGTGATGAATGTGATGTCATCATGACCCGTCGACTCGACTTGGACTTTAGTGACAGATAATTCAACTTGAAAAGAACTGGTTGTTATACAGTATATATATGTGTATATATATATATATATATATATATATATATATATATATATATATATATATATATACGTATGTATGTATGTGTGTATGTGTGTGTGTGTGTGTGTGTGTGTGTGTGTGTGTGTGTGTGTGTGTGTATTGTGCATTCACTACTGCTCTGCACTTCTGGTTAGATTTTAACTACATTACATTGCTCTGTATTTATACATGGGTAATTAGCCTAGTAAGCTAGCCTACTTCTAGTGAAAAAAATACTTTTGCCTGAATCGTTGCTCTCGCGACACTCTATAGAGCCTCAGCCAATCACAATGCTCCATCTTTGGAGTGAGGTTGTAGGGCGGGCTTAGCACAATGATGACAGGGTTGAAGAAGTACAAACTTATATAAAGTCTATCGTCGGATAAACAGACCCGGTTGGATATTTTCCCTCCACTGTTACCGATGTGTTAACTTTAATTAGCCTAGCATACAGGATGTTAAAACAATAAGATAGACACGAGTCACATTGTTCGTTTCTCTGATTGGTCAAAATGCTGGACTATTACGTGCAGAGTACTTTGAAAGGCAGCCGTTGATCCCACCTGGACGCTTAAACTCGGTCTATGGATCATCTCCAGACTATGAATTCATATCATAGTCGGACTTGCCAGGCTAATGGGCAATGACAATAAAATTGAATCTAATATAATCTGAGTTCTTTTACCACCTCTGCTGACTGAGAGTTCAATATATGAAGGAATAAATGCTATAAACACACCTAAGTGACTCAGACTAGGACACATTCAGAGTGAGCAGGAATGGTGAAAGGAGGTAGAAGTTGAATGATTGAGCAGAGACAGAAAAGAGGGGTTAAGCACCTGGGTGACCGACACTCCCAGTTTAAAGAGGGACAGCATGATGGATGAAGACCAGGCAAGACTGGAGGAACTGGAGGAACAGGAAAGAGTCGAGCAACGCTGGCTTTGATTGAGTGCACAGTAGCCCGAGAGGTTAATTGATTGTTTTGTTCTTCACGTCTGCTCAGATGTGGATCGCTTTTAACATGGCGCCCACCTTCGGATTATCCACGAAGATGCATAAAAGCCCCCGAAAATCTTACAAAAGTGGACTAAAACCAGCTCCTGCCTTTTCGCTTCTCAAGTCTATGGTAGGGCGTAAAGATTTGAAGAAGTCATCGAATTGCGATTTTTATGCCAGTTGTTGCAATTTCGATTTCATTCACAATTTTCCTCAAATCAAGTTTCAATCATCAACAACGTGGACAGAAATGACAGAAACTGACATAGTACAATTTAAAGGAGGAAACAGGAGAATGTTAAAGGGTGGAAAAAATAAAGGGCAACCGTGAATGCATATGTAGTTTAGCACCACTAGAGGGAGCAAGTGAGAGTGAATGAATAATAGGTTACTAATATAAAGTGCAATATAAATCCAATCCATTACCATCATAATTTATTATTACTGGCCCAATTTCTGTGAAATTTTCTGGAAAATTCGAGGTGGTCCAAAGTAGATCCTATTAAATTTTGGTGAATATAAGTCAAAGGTCAAGGTCACAAAAATTGTGTTTTTGAAAAGATATAAAATAGGGCAAATCAGGTAAAATGTTTGCAAGGGGTGGAGTTCTAACCCTCGTTATATTTTGACCTGTTTTAAAGTTTGAACATCTTGGTGAAAAAAATGATTGAAAGCAGATAAAATGAAACAACATTATGGAGCAATGACTTATTTTTAACTACTTTCTTCCATCTGAGAAATTCGTATTCATATTGAAGACAGTTTACTATCATTTTTGATGCAAGTTTTTGATTCATATTCTCACAAATATCAAACACACAGCACATTATAAGTACAAATGGACGCATTTTAGAGTTTGCAAATACAGTGCTACCTCTACTTACAAAATCAATTTGTTTCAGAAGTGTTTTCATACCGTGAATTTTTCGTAAATAGAGTTGTATTTTACATGTAAAATGTCTAATTCTTTCCAAGGCCCAAAATACTACCCCTCACACCTTTTAAAAATTATATAAAACATTTTATGAAATATTTTAAAAGTAAAAGAAAATATAGATTTAGATTTTAGCTGTAATGTATTGGTGTCAGTGGGTAAATGTGTCTTCACTGACTGAACATTAAACATTAAACCATTCAAATGAACCAGACATGTGGGTCATTTTCATACCATTGTAGTTGTTTTGTCACTTTAACCTTCAGCAGTGTTTGTTGACAGACGTTTGGTGGGGTGTAAATTCAGTGACGATTGCTTTGACCGCTTTTTGTGATCTTCCTGGGGTGTGCGGGACGTGCACATTGTCGGGGTGGGCGATGACACGGCTCGTGGACATTTTTTCGGGGTGTTTTTTTCCCCGGGTTCAGAGGGTTTGTGGGGTTTTGTCAGCATGTCTTTTGTTCGTGCTGGTGGAGTGATGGCCACCTACCCCGGTTTTTCTTAGGGCTCATGGTGGGCGGTGGGTGCGTGCTGTGGTGGGGTTTTGGTGGTCGTGCTTGGGGGGACTCACAGGGCAGTGGAGACTCTTTATGTGTGTATGGTTAGAACTCTGTGATGAGTGAGGGTCAAAGGCTCATAAAAAGCATCATGGGTAGCTAGCTCCCTTATAGCCATTGGGATGCTATGTACAGTATGTGCATGATGTGTTTACATACATTACGTCGTTACATACAGTAATGTACACAGTATTTATGTCTCGAGGGTTTCGGTTTCCTTTCGTAAATAGAATTTCCTTTCATATTCAGAGACACAAAATTGAGGTAAAGTCCAAACGTTGGATTATTCGTTAGCAGAGTCTTTCGTAAGTAGAGGTACCACTGTATTTATTTTTATGCTCAACTACAACCAAAGATGCATGCTTATCCCAAATATGCACACTTTACTTTCCTGTGAATACGCTTAATTTTGCTCCAAAAATGGCTGCTTAGTTCAGCGCTAGTCCATGGAATGCAATCACCCAGAACAATAGAGACAGCATGGTGGTAGCTGACTGTGCTAAACATCGCTCTTTCTTGACACTAGATTGGCTGAGCTGCATCGAGATGCGAAGCTTCTAGCGGCGCCTTTGTTCTTCCCTCTTGGCTCTTGTACAGTCAGCAGTGCAACCAGGAAACAAGGAGGATGGCAAGATTATGTTTGGCTGATTTGAGGCCAATTGCTGGTTTCGCGCCGCGTTAGATGAGAGAGGAGGAGGAGGAGATGTCAAAGAGATGCGAATGTCAGTGATTATTAGAGGGTTGGGAGGGCGACGGAGGGAGAAGTCTACAGCGTCGACTTGCCGACTCTCAGCTTGAACATGACAGGCACAATCTCGCCTCTGTGTGCTCTGCCTGGCTCCTGGCTGGGCTTCAGGGGAGGGTGGGTGGGTGGGCGGGTGTTTTCGGGCTCTGCGGTGATGCCTGTGGTCCCTCGGCTCCGCTCGGCTGCTGCTCCTGTTGTGACACTGTGTCAAAATTAACTCTACACAACTCCAGCAGCAACTGGTGAAGCCACGGAACAATGATCTGTGTAGTTTGGTGATTTTCTGCATCACAGTCACTCTGGAAAATCCTCTGAAATCCTGAATTTCAACCATAGGCTTAGTTTATATGGAGACAATGAAAATAGAAGATGCAAAAGTGGCATTTCGTTTTCAAGGTTTCATCCGTGTTTTCAGGAGGAAATCTTTGTTTGTATCAGGGGTCTCAAACATGCGGCCCGGGGGCCAAATGTGGCCTGCAAATGGTTCCAATGTGGCCCATAATAACCTATTAAATGACTCCATATTTTCTCCTCAGATTTTTCTTTACCTATATATAATGACAACTTCAATTTTTAGTCATTGTTTTACTGCAAAAAATAATATTATATTATGAAAATATTGACATTTACTTTTTACTATCCTGTAACAATAAAATGTGAATAACCTGAAAAAAAGTAACAACCTTAAATGTCTAAAGAAAATTACACACAGTTTGAACCATTTTCTTCTTCGGTTACAAAGAGTTTAGTGTCTTTGTAGAATTGATCTATAATAAAACACATGGACTAATGATAAGTTGAGGCAGAATATTGTTAAAATAGCTCTGATTTGCCTTACGAAATGTAACTTTTTTTGGATTTGGATAATTTATTAAATACTTTCATAATTAAATGTTTTGTATTTTGGAGTTTATTATGTTATAAATTTACTGGTCTGGCCCATTGGAGATCAAATCAGGCTGAATGTGGCCCCTGAAGAAAACGACTTTGAGACCCCTGGTTTATATGAAGACGCAACAGTGGGTGATATTCGATTGGATATGCATGCAGGTCCACTAGGTAGGACTGTGAAAGAACGACGGTATGTCCGGACTGTGAGCATGTGCAAAATTGTCCTTTTCTGTTGTTTTACTGGCTCAGCGCATTGAGGTCTGAGCTCTGTTGTAAAGAACGTTTTACTTTATGCACCACATATGAAAAGTGCTATTGATTGACTGATTAATATTTGTGGACCTTCCATTGATTTGAAATGTTTTTCATGTAGATTTGATGATTTTAATATGAATCAGTGGAGCATCCTGTCAGTTGCTTTGGGGTCGCCATCAGCTTTGTAGTCATACCGCAGCTTCACTGTGTAAATAAGCAGCGCCCCCAAAAAAATGTCCGTAAGACAGAGCTCCACTGGGGATCATGTACAGGTAAAGGTCATGTAGTCAGATGTGATGCTCTCTGTGTTGATTTAACTCTGATTTGTCTTCGGTAGTCGTGTAGAGTGAGGGTTAAAGACACCTACGCTGGCGTGTGAGTAAAATATCATCCTTACTCCATTGATATTTTTTCCTGTGTTTGATGCCAATCTCTGACCTGACCGGTGCAACTTCCCCTCAGGCATCAAACAAGGAATTGCTGTGTTCTTTCTAATTTAATTCAGAAAAAAGCAGTCAGGCTTCCTGCGTGCAAACCTGACACTGCCCTACTCTAGCTTTTTAAGTAAGCTGTTATACCAGTAAACAGTTGCTGTCGGTGTCAGGTGTGCGCTCCATTTCCTGAAGAGAGGCTATGTCTGTTCTTTGTATCATCACACAGCGCCGTCTGCAGCATATGTTGTATTTTTAATTCAACAAGGACGTTTTGGAAGCCTTGTAGCATGTCATACGCTAGCAGCTCGTAGTGGTGTTCCCCTGACACTGACAAAGAAATCAAACGTAAAATGGAGCACCGGAGCGAGCGAGAGAGAGAGCGAGCGCCGATACACAACAGATGTTCTCAGGAATGTTGACTTTTTGTTTGGCCCTTATCTTTGATGCTGCCATCCTCCAATAAAGTGAGTGACGGAAGAGCAAAGAATAAAGAGCGGGAGGAGGGAGGGGACGTTAAGTGAAAGGAAAAGGGGAAATCTGCGCTGTTGGTAGAAGTAAGAAGTGTTGGCAGACTGGGTGTTTGACGGTAGAAAAGTGGGACAGTCACACAGCTGTGTTTTGGTATCGAGGGACCCCCCCCCCCCCTTTCAACGATTGGTGTCACTGTATTTCATTGTCAGGGAGAAAAGAGGGAGATGAACACTAGAGACTGTGTGATGTACAGAGAAAGATTGGGGGAGGGCGTGAGAATGAAGAGGGGGGAGACCCTGGAACAGAAGCTATTGTATGTGACCTGATAGTGTGGAATAAACAGGAGCGAAAAGGAGTTTGTGTTGGTGATGGTGATGGGGCAGCTCAGTGGGTAGCACCGTCACCTCACAGCAAGAAGGTCCTGGGGTCAATCGCAACACCAGCTGACGGTGGTGGTGGTGGGGGGGGGGGACACACCCTTCTATGTGGAGTTTTTAGGTTTTAGGTTCTTCCCATCATGCAGAGATTAATTCGTTCTAATATCCAGACTTACTTACTTATCGTACTTAGCTTAAAATTGCCGTTTTTTTTGCAATTGGGGCCTTATTTATGATGTAATTTTTTTATTGTTCTACTCATCCATGTTACTTTTTTAGATTTTTATTCCTCTGGAAGAAATTGGATTTGCACCGATATCCACAACACAGCGTACAATGACAGTCGGCAGGGCACAGACTTGCAGACGCTAAATCAGTTGCTTCTTAAAGTGGCTAAGCTAAAGCAAAGACGGTAGTGTTATAGCTAAAGCCTCTTTACTCAGCGCACGCAGAGATGATGTCACTTGTGTATCTCCAGTTACATTATTTATTTATTTTAGCTCAGCCCAGGTGTTTCAAAATTGAAATGGGAATGCAACTGAATTAGCACGACTGTATCACAATGGACCTATTAACTGATTTGAAAAGCGGGTAGGATTTTGTTTTCTTTATTGAGGGAGAAATTAGCAAACCACAAAAGTATAACTTTTTAGCGTTTTTTTTTTTTTTGCATTTTTGAACATCCTTTGGTGGGCCGTAGTTGTGATCGTTATTTCCACGATTTGAATTGGAAGAGTACTTACCTGCTGAAATATGTAGAGTAAAGCCAATAATCTTATGCACCTCTGGATTAAATAAAAACAGGGATAAAAAGTAGGTGTGGTCTGTACTGCAGCAGAAGTGAAAGTGAAACTTGATGCTCATGTATCTTGTTCCTCCTGAAACTTTGCAAAGGTTGATTTGAGGAGGCGGGACTTTTTCCTGGGCTGTGAGATATTATACATATGAACTGTATAATAAGTCTGATGTAATCGTGATGATTTGCATGCAAGGGTCTTCATTTGTAACAACAATGTAACCCTTCTGGGGCCCACATGGGCATGCTAGCTGCGAGGTATAACAGTGATCATATGTTGATTATATGTCGACCCTGTGTTGAACTGGCAACATGTCTAGGGTGTTCCTCGCCTTGCTGGAGTAAGCTGCAGCACCTCTGCGAATTCTTGAGGATAACTGGGTTTAGAAGATCTATGAATGAATGAAAACGAGATTGTGTTGGTGATGGAGGGCAGGTAAACAGACGCACTGCTCTTTGTTTAGTCGTGGTGTGACCCAAGGATCGCTGCCTGTCTTTTCAAACCAACAGAACAATATTTCCCATGATTCAGCTGCTAGCGGAGGTGGCGGTGACAGATCAAACTGACAGTTTTCCTCACAATAAATTAACCCGTTGAGTTATATAACCCCCCCCCCCAGCTGTGATCCACTGGGATTTATGATGTGCCATTATTTCGTTCTTACGGGGTGATAAAGATGGTTATAAATTTCTGTGCCTATGAAGTTAGTGTTGGGTCAGGTTCTTTTGGCGTTGGCTATTTGCTCTATTTATATTTTGTTTAGTTTGGGGTGTCTGTCGGAGTCTGCGTAATGTCTCTGAAGTCAGATAGTAAAGGATAGTGCGACAATTCCGACCGACGTTTCGATGTAATCTCACCTTTTACTGTCTTTGTCAACCAGCGTTCCGCATTTGTAAAGGAAACATCCACGTTGAATTGATGCCTTATCGCAGCGACGAGAGCGAACAGTTGCTGATAGAGGGAGTAAATGCGTCGCCATTGTGGCCCTGATTGCCGGCTGCAGCTCTGGTGGCGGTCGGTGAGAAGAGCTCCTAAGAACGTGGGACAGAGTGAATGATAGCGGGACTGAATCACAGCACAAACCACTCTGGGCTCAGATATATGGGACAGCTGAGGTGAAGACAGATAAACTAGACCCAAGAGGGAGGAGGAGAACCTCTTCACAGCCCATACTCGGGTGTTTCATCTTAAATCATCAGTAGGACCGTACAGTAGATCTGTGTGAAAGGAGCTTTTACAGTCGCTCTTCCTTAACCCTTTATAAAGAACTCATTAAAATACTCTGAGGTTAAAACCATTATTGGAAGACATAACAACACTTTATTATTCTGTCAAATATCTGTCTTTTTTTTTTTTTTTTTACCTATGGCAAGTAATGGCAGAGGTTGTGTTTTCAGTTCCCTGCTTTTTTTGTCTGTGTTAGCAACATAAGGTAAACAGTTATGGACAGATTTGGGTGAAATTTTCCCGAAATGTTGATACTGGCACAAAGAACAAATGGAATAATTTGATGAATATTTTGGTCATTTTTGTTCATTTTACTAAATACTTTGTTCATTTTACTAAATATTTAGTTCATTTTACTAAATATTTTGTTCATTTTTGTTCATTTTACTAAATATTTTGTTCATTTTACTAAAAATTTTCTTCATTTTTATTCATTTTACTAAATATCTTGTTCATTTTATTCATTATTTTCTTCATTTTCTTCATTATTTTCTTCATTTCTGGTCATTTTTACCACTGTCTAAAAGCACTGTGGTCTTCAAGTAAAATGCTTCCAGAATAAAAATGTCCCCAAATGTGTGTTAGTGATAAAGACAACTCAAGTCTTAAATACTGGTTTCCTCAAGTTTCAAAGATAAGTCTGAGGTCAAAATGTGAAATTAACAAGCGAATAGGTCTTAGTCCAAAAACTGTCTGCACATTATGATCCATTCACTTTACAGGTTCTTTCTAGTAGAATATTTACTAATCCATTATATACATGTACATAAACCAGCATAAATATGGAATAACATTTTCTTCTGTGAACCATGTTCGAAACAGAGTAGGAAGAAGTACAGCTTGTTTAATCTTACACTCACTTACATACATTATATTCACTTCCTTCACTTCCTTGTTACTTGTCAGTTCCACAATATCAAAAGAATGTATTTACATATAGTCAAACCATCTGTTATCCATTTAACAATGTATATTATATCTTACAGTGCTCAACTCCATAACTACACACAGTATAAATATATTCCATAGTTAATTACTTTCCTTCAGTGTACTTTGAGAAAATAATTAATTTTTATTTCTTCTTAAATTATTATAAATTACATTTTTATTTTAAATTCTGTACCAAGTTTGTTCCATAATTTCACTCCATTAACCATTATGCTCATTGTTCTGTAGTAAAGCATTATAAAGTTTAGCTTGTCTCTTAGACTGTATGTTCCATCTTTCATAAAACATGTTTTCCAAATTCACTGGTTTATGAACTTATAATATAGATTCTTATTAAAGTATACTTAAATCAAAACATTACTCATTAACTTAGTATTCTAAGGTTCTGTCAGTCTTACTGGGAGACTAAGTTCAGTGTCTTTGTCCAAGGACACTTGGACATGTGGACAAACAGAGCTGGGACATGAACCTCTGACCCTTCAGTCATTGGACGACCCGCTCTAACTGGACCACAGCCGCCCCTGAATACAATTGCTAAGTTTTGTGATTGTAATATTTTTGCTGTGATAGATATTGGTCGTTTGGAGTGATTTGAAATTATATTTTATCATCTACTACATCATTTAAGTATTTTTTTTTCCATCACCCTTATTTGAAATAATATAAATAACAGTACAATATCATTCTCAGGATTTAATTACTTAATTCCACTCAGTTGAACCTCATCTATGTTGTTAAATTATGTTCACTTAAATCCACAATAGTTCCCCTTGAGAAAAAAAGTACTTAAAAAGAAGAACATGCAACTGAACACATTTGAGTTAGTAATACTATTTCTGAAACTTTGAGTATTCACAACTGAATATATTTAATTATTCTGAACATTTGGGTTTACATTGTGCACTAATATATACAAAATCACACAAAAACTACAGTAAAATGCACTAAAAATACACTAAATTGCACAAAAATACACTTACAAATAATAAATAAATACATATTTTGCTGGTCTGGTCCTTTTCAGATCACATTGGGCTGAAGTGGAACTGAACTAAAATGACTTTTACACCCCAGGTTTAGCTCAAAGCTTAGCTGTCGTGTAATATATGCTGAAATGACCAAAAATAGTTACTAGGTCTAAGTCATTGGAAAAAAAACAACAACCAAAAACGAGTCAGCAAAAAAGGCAAAACAACAGATGAATACTGAAAAAAAAAAAAACAGCCCACTCCTCCTTTTTCTTTCCCCTCCTTTGGTTTGGACACTGCTGGTAAACAGCGTGTGAACAAGTCGGCTGCAATTTTGAACGCAGCTTTATTTTCCACCGTTTATTTAAGCCCAAAATGGGTCCTGATGGAGTCATCAGCCCCCACTTGCCGACTAATGGTTTAATTATGTCCATCTGGAGGAGGCTGGGACGGGGAGCTCGCCTTACTCTCCAGTCGTTCCTCCGGTAATTTGTCTTCCCCAGCGCCCACTGATGGTGCTGATGGCGCCGAGACGCAGCGAAGCATTCTGGTGGCAGATCAGCCTCCTGTCTGCCACCCTGAACGCCCACCCTTCCTCTAGCTCATACTCCATGCACTGGGAGATGCCAGAAAAACTATGATCCCTGACCCAGCAGGTTTATGGAACACTTCCATCTTACTATTGACAGTGAGTTTAGATTTAAGTTTTATATATATATATATATATATATATATATATATATATATATATATATATATATATATATATATATGTAATGAAAGTGTGATTTACTGGAATTTCTGCTCAAAAACTCGGACATTTCCATATTATTTCTGCAGTCAGTGGCAGATAATGTAACAGTAAAGACTGTCAGAGAAAATGGAAACCAAAAATCCAATTCTTACCAAGTATTTTTCTCATTTCTACTCCAAATATCTCATCACACTTAAAATAGGACACCCTATAATATATAATGGTTTTCCATGGGCCTGTTTACATGAGTTTTACCCTTATGAAATAAAAATATATTTCTCCATATTTTGACTATCATTATATTACTGCCTGAAAATATATGTATATAATATACAGAAAAATATATTATGTCAATATATTACAATATAGTTAAAATACAAAAGGAATTGATGCTTTTCATATATTGGGACATATATGACAATATATATAGTAACTACATGTTAATATATATTTAGTAATACATTGAACAATATATGGATACACACATACACAAATGTATGACTAAATATATGTAATTAGATATTTATTAATACACTTCAATATATGTGGAAAGAAATTGAGTTTCAATTAAAAAAAAAACATAGGGCAGTTTATGTTTTATATTTGTCACTATTTGATCAAATCATATATTGCAGTATATTAGATAATATATGCTATTTTCCATATATGGGAATATATTTCTGAATATAATGCATTATATTTTTTAATATATTGCCATATACATTTGTTTCATAAGGGTTATTCCTGTTTAATTCAGAATAAAGGTTAATTCCTCTTTCAGATGAACCATGTAAACAACTTCCAGTTGGAAATGACTATTTCTAATTCAACTTAATTCTGAATAAAGTCACTGGTTTATTCAGATCATAATTCTGAATTCAATAATTCGTCTGACATGTAAACAGTTAATTCATCTTTAATATTATTCCTTGTCGTTCTACACATGCTCCTGGTCTCATTGCGATGTCGATGATTTTGCAATGTTGCAACTTCAACAGAAATTCAGTCAATCTTTGTGAATTCAGTGCGATGTTGCAATTTTAACCAATCACTGCGACTTTCCCGCAAAATGGGACCAATCATTTGCAACGTCTTGAGCTGCTCCTTCCACCTTTTCCTGTTACATTACAGTACGAAGCGATATGTGCACGTCCAGCAGTTCACATTTAACAACTAAAATGATGCACTAGTAACAACAGGTGTATTTGGAAGAGTATTTTTTTGTTGCATTTTTATCATGGAGGTAATATTTTATTTGTCATATTTTAAAGGTTGTCTTAATATCTCAGTGTCTTTGTTCTATTTTTGTCAGAGACTGCCTCTACTACACAGTACACAGTACTAGTAATAATGTTTTTTTGACTGGCTGAGACATTTATATTATGTTTTATAGGTCATATGACCTTTAACCTTTGAACCGACAAGTGCATTTGGAAAAATATATATATTTTGTTATATTTTTGTAATCCTCGTAATCATTTATTTTCCATCTCAGTAAAAAACAATGACTTTGAATTAATTTTCCGGTAACTAAATGTTTCTTACTTTTGATTACAAAAAGGTAAAATCACAACTTTCACTTCCTCCCACAACAAAAGCCTAAAAATTACCGCAAATTACCTCACAATTTTTCGGAAAAGCTCATGCAACATCAGACATTTTAGGACGAAACAATCTCAAAAAAGGGCCGACATATCCTGGAGGGAATGATTTACTGAAAATATCCGGAAAATTGGTCCAGTAGTTTTTGCAAACTACTGACAAAACAAACAAACAATACCCCTCTATACTTTTTTGGGGGGTGTGGGGGGGTAAATATGGATGAAGTCAACCTTTCTTTGAACCAAAACCAACTGCCCATGTGCAGAAAAACCACAGCCAGACAAACCAAACTTCTCTTTCCTCTTTTGAAACCCTGTTCAGAATGCTAACGTTTAACTTCCTGTCTGTGTGAACTGACCCTAAACACTCACATTTCTGCGTCGTGGTCTGGATCAAGTGCTTTTAGATCACATTTCATGGCTGATTTGTACTTAATGATGTTGTCTTGTCTAAGAAGTTTGTGGAGCTGAATGGCTTTGTTAGTTTGCAGGGCGAACATCATTACTTAGTCGGGGTATTGTTAGGAGCAGACTAAGCTCTATTCCCCTGCCAGGGAGATGACATTGAATTACTTGTTGAGGAATTGGGTCAATAATGAGCATCAGCGGCAGCAGCACACTTGTGCGTTTCGTGAGTCGCAGTCTCAGCCTGTACGAGTTGAACTTATTAAATTTACATGACAATGTACCAGCAGCCTGTGCACACACCATAGTCATATTTATTAAAAGATTGTGACTGTCGCTTGTGTGAGAACATGTGATGGTTTTTAGTCTCCTACTGTCTCATCGTATGCTGTGAATTCTGGGCCAGAGAGTCTTTTTACTACTTCCACCAAGGACATATTAATTTGGGTTTGGTTTCTGTTTGTCTGTCAATAGGATTGCATAAAAATTTCTGGGCAGATCCTCTTAAAATAATTTCTGGAGATAGGTATTAACACAAGTGATTTTCCATTAAATTTTGAGAATGATCCAGAAAATGTAAATAAATAATTAAAAAATTAAAATAAATTAAAAACAAAAGACAAATAATGAAAAATAAACAGATCATTTAATTATTTAATTAAATTAAATGTAAATAAATAAATAAATAAATAATTTAAAAAGATAAATAAATAAAACAAATTTTTTAATGTGACCCTCCAGCACAAAATCAGTCACTTGGGTCAAATTGTAGAAATTAAGATTTTATATTTATCTGAAAGTTTATTAAAAATGTTTGCGTGACACTAATTCAAACAATCAAAGGCCGTTTTTCAACATCGCCCTAGCAATGAAGGATTTTGTTTACTGGAGAAGGCTTTGTTCCCAGGCCTCCCATTGGTCCAAATATATAATTATGTAGATTTATATTTAAGGGTTGTCTAGAGGGAATCCCGATCTTTCCAACGGTACCAAACATGAATGGGAAATACCAAAAGCAAGTGTGAAGGAAAGTCGTGTTTTGAGCTGATTGAGCTTTTCAGAGTCAGTTGTTGTTCTTCCTTAAAGGCATGTTCCTTACAGTAGGAATTTCACAAAAACTCATAGTTAGAAGTGTTCAGGAGACAGTGTTTACCTTTACCAGAGTATCATCCAGCTATGTTTTGTGCCGTTGCTTCTCCTGAAAATGTGCAGGAAGAAAACGAGGCTTTATTTCCACAGAGAGCTCATGAACCAGTTTGATCCACCATTGTTTCCAGTTTGTGCCGCAGCTACTGTGGCGCCATCTTCTCTTGTAGATGCTAATGCTAATGCTAATGCTACTTCCCCACGTGTTGTGACGCTAAAGTCCATCTGAGGCAGCATGTGTTGGTAACTCAGGGTGACCCATCAGATTCCAAAAGGAGCGTGGAAAAGTGGTTTTAGTGGAATGACACCTTTAAAATCAAATAAATCATGATGTGGTATTAATCTGTGTTAATAAATATGACAATAATAATATTAATTGTTTTTTTCTCTCTCTCTCTCCTCTCCTTCTTCTTCTGTTGCTGTTGCATCATCAGGTAAGATCTGCTTCACTTCATATGTTTCATCCTTATGTTTGTCTGTGACACATGAGTGTAAATGTGACCTCATGAGTCTTCGTGTGTTTGACAGAAGCTGCTCAAACACACACCTATAAAACATGCTGAGGTGGAAGGAACTAAGTAAAAGTACTTCCTTTACTGTGCTTAAGTACTGTTCTTAGGTATCTGTACCTTACTGGAGTATTGATTTTTCTGGCAACTTTTTTACTTTTATTCCCTATATTTTTGTATAAATATCTGTACTTTTCTATGGATGAAATAATATTCATTTCAGCAGGAAAAAAATTTAAAATTTCAAAAATAAAGCCGTCAAAAGTGAGTTACTGTGTATATGATGTGTTTTATTGGGTCATAGTACACAGTTTAATGAGTATGCGCAGGAAATGTAAAAGTCAACAAAGGGAGATTTAAAAAAGCATAATTATGAAATATAAAAAATGTAAATCATGAGATAAAAAGTCAAAATTATGTCAAAGTCAGAATTATGAGATAAGAAATGGATAATTATGCGATGAAAAGTCAATATAATGATACTATTATACTTATTACTACTATAATACTATAGTAAGACACAATTTATGATTTACGTCTTATTTTTCATACTGTCACATTTGTCTAGTTTGAAAAAGTGACGAGTCTGTTCTGGGAATGTAAAGAGTATAAAGTACAGATATTTATATAAAAATGTAGGGAGTAAAAGTTTCCAGGAAAATAAATATTCAAGTAAAATACAAATACCTTTATAATACTTACAATTAACTATTTATTAACCATTTATTATCCATTTATAAATGGTTGTTCATTAGGTATTAACCATTTGTTACCTATTTGTTAATGTCTTGTAAAGGTTCAAACTAGTGTAAATGTTTTGTTTTTTTTTTTAACCAAAAGGTGCAGTATTTACAACTGTTTCTTTGTTTACCTGTAAAGCAGATATACAAACACTGCACCTGTTGGTTAAAAATAATCTAATTTTACATTTATCTTTGGAAGACACTAGTATGAACCTTTATAAGACATTAACAAATAGGAAACAAATGGTTAATACATAATGAACAACACACTTATAAATGGGTAATAAATGGTTAATACATCGTCAATTGTGTGTCGATATTATAAAGTGTTACCCTTACAGTAAGTATAGTGAAGGAAGTACTTCTACTTAGTTACTTCCACCTCTGTGCCGTACTATAATATTATATTTCAGAGCTACATACAACAGAACAGAGCTAATAATTTAAATGAATGATTATGTGACTAAAACTAGAAATGTTATAAAATTCCTAACACTAATAGGTAAATAAACCAATACAATAAAAAGACAAATACATTAAAGAATTGAGCATTACTTGGAACGACACGTAGACATGAATGACAGAGTTGAGTTGGTTCATTTGAAGCGGCCGGTGTTATTGCTGCCATCATTTCAGCAGTGCATGCAGAAATGGCTCATTCCTTTTGCAAGGTGATTTAACATTTGAATAAGATGGTCTGTTCTGCACAGATGACCTAGTTACCTTTTCACTCCTGGAAGCGCACAGTTTGGAATCTGAAGGTCGAAATGACTCATGGACATAATATGCTGTTCGGGCATAAAGGTAAAAGGCGAGATAGTTTTAGGCTCATGTGTTTTTATCAGCGTCTGTGAATGAAAAGGAAGTTGATGCTTTTATTTTATGGCCTTTATCTGTTGTTCTCAGGAAAATAAAAAAAAGGCTATTTTACCATTGTAGGGCTGCACAATATTAGAAAAAAAAACTGACATGGTGATTTTTTTTTAACCCTGCGATATATATTGCGATATGAAAAAATCGTAAGGAGTAAATAACAGCTGTGTGGTGACGACGCAAACGGTCAAACAGATTAGTGGTCGACACAGAATATATGTGTCATCCATCTGTAGCTGAAATAATTAAATACAATTAATGATTAAAAATAAATAAAACTGTAAAGCTGTTTTTTAAGTAAAATAAAACATGAATACATATTTTTTTTAAATAAACAATAAACATTTTTTTTTTAAATAGTAAAAATAAAAAATATACACCAATACATCAACATATACGTTTCATTGTCATCCATCTGTAGCTGAAATAATTAAGTACAATTAATAATAAAAAATAAATATATAAAAAGTAATCACAAATAGATTAACAAAGAAATAAAAAGACAATAAATAATAAAAACAAATGAATAAAGAACAAAAGTAGTAAAATAAACAAATAAAAAGACAAATAAAATTAAATGATTTAAAAAAGAATACAAAGAAATGAGACAAATATATATATATATATATATATATATATATATATATATATAAGTAAAATAAAATGAAATGAATAAATAAAAGAGACAAATAAATAAAACATTAAGTAAATAAATAAAAATAAATTAATAAAAAAGATACAAAAATAAAGAAAAAAAGAATAAAAATAAAGAAATAATAAACAATCATAAAATGAATAATTGAACAAAAAATTTTAAAAATTTAAATAAAAGAATGAATAAATAATTAAAATAAATAAGACAAAAGTAAATAAATAAAAAAATTAATGGATAAATATAAATAAAGAATAAAAAATACTAAAATAAATAAACAAATAAAAAGACAAATACATAAAAAATTCAATATATGAATAAATAAGATAAATAAAAATACAAAATAATGAAATAAATACATACAAATAAAGAAATGAAAATTAAAGGAATTTAAATTTCAATTAAATAACATAAACATATAAAAACAAAAAAATTGTTTTTAAAATAATTGCAGGACCTGTGATGTGACTGTTGCGCACACTTACATTACAATGTCAATGTATAACTGACTGTAGAATATAAACATTGTGCAGCTGTAGATCTTCAGTTGTGTTTATTGTAACTGGTGTCGAAGCCCAAAGCTTTTTCCATCATGTCGCCCTCTGCACATTAAACGTGCAGCAGTTATCGTTAGCCGATAGCTTTGGCTAATAGACGACAGAGGGGACGTTGTTCCGGCTCGTCACGTGTTCTCACCTTCACCGCTAGCTCAAAGAGCGAGTCGTCTGTTTGACATCACCGCCGATCAAAGGCGGCGAGAGCGCCAAACCTGCTGTCGGAGCCTTTGAAAGTTCAGCGTGACTCCTTCTGCTCCAGTTTCTGACAGACGAAGATGACTTTGATGCCTTTTTTTTCCTTGTGTCTTGACAAGAAAGGCTTAATAACTGACATTGTCAAACACATTAAAAGGCTGGAAATAATAGCTCCTTTCTACACGGAAAAAAAAAACCCCACATTATATAACCTAGAGAGAGTCAGTTTTACAGACTTGTTTTTGTGAGCTCTAAAGGAGGGAGGTTTAGCTTTTTTATATAGAATTATGTATTTTTAAATATTTCCTTGTGGTTGATGTGAAGTAAACGCCATGTTTGGGTCTGAATTATTCATTAATTCAACTGCACGTGTTCATTTAAAACCGTATTTATGAGTAACAGGGTCAAGGAACACACACACACACACACAAACAACTACACACTCATATACAACCACACAACTAAACAAGTACAACTAAACAACATGCTGCACACATGTATACACACACCTGTGCTCAACTACACAAACACACAACTCCACACACGTATATGCACACACACACACACAACACACAAGAAGACAAAACAGTTTTGAGTTTTCTTTCCACTGAAACACTTCCTGTTTCAAATACCACATTAACACAAAGCACACGTTAGCTTTGGCTTGTGCTAGCACTAGGCTAATGCTAGCACTAGGCTAATGCTAGCACTAGGCTAATGCTAACACGAGGCTAATGCTAATACGAGGCTAATGCTAGCACTAGGCTAATGCGACACTTAGTTTGTAATAAACACGTTCAGTGCAGATCTGTTCTAGTGTCTGAGCCCAGTGTTCTGTCAGATTGTCCTACTTCCTACCATAGGATGACATGAGACGTCTGACAATCGTCTTACCTCATCAGTAAATCCTAGCTTGTGCTCCTACTTTCTTTTCTTTTTTTTGTCATCACTGTCTTGATGGTTTTTTTCAGGACGTTCAAACACTGAGAATGACCTGAGCAGAAATAAAACGTAGGCTAGATTTAAGCAGGACATTTCTAATGTCCCTACATTATTATTATTATCTACATTATTAATATATGTAGGGTGTTCTGGACAGTTCATAACGTTTTTAGACAAATATAATTATTCTCAGACTCAAATAAGACAAGAAAAAAAAGCAAAAACTATTTGTTATCTACTTTCCTCTCTGCTCATTTTTTTTTGTTTTGTTTTTTGTATATGTGACCCACCACCACGAAACCAGGCATAAGTGTCTTAAATCCAAGCTTGGTAGCTTGGTAGAGTGGAAGCTAAGGTTTAATATGGTGAAAAAATTATGTTTCTATCACAAGTAGAACCAAAGTTATGGTAATTTTAATATCCACATTTGGACATATTTTGCAATTCGCATATTTTTTAGAAATTGTCCGTTAAAGTTTTGGACTGTTTTGGGGTAGGAAGTCCTAAGCAACGCATAATAATTTGTATCCGATTGACACAAATTATTCACAGATGTTAAAGGACACTCTGATGGACATGTCACAGAAGTTTTATATATTATAATAATAGGACAGAAGTGTGACGTATTATAATCATTTGGCTTACACCATTGGACAGAACATTCAATATAAGCTTTTACCTCGTACCAAACACTTGGGTGTTTACCCACCGAACGGAGATCGGTTTGTTCGGTGAAAAGAGGTGGAAGTCGTCTTTGTCTTTGCTCAGCAATCCCTGAACTTTTGTCGCTGCTTAAATAATTGACTCAATAAACACCTTTATTGATTGGATTTCAATGTAATGACCACAGGAACTGAAAATAGAGGTGTTAAGGTACCGTTTTTTGATAAAATGTAAACACACATAAAAAATCGCCTTCCAACCTAAATTTGGCTGTAGCTCTGAACGGCTCAGCGCGACTTATGCCTGGTTTCGTGGTGGCGGGTCACATATATGTATATGTTTAGTACTTCAGTTATTTATTATTGGTATTGTTATTATTGTTGTTGTTATTATTTTTATTATTATCATCATTTTTGTACTATGCACTATATTGCTATAAGATGAATTTAGGTTATTGGGGAAGTGAAGAAGGGGTAGGATTAAATAAGCTTATGCTTCATCCTACTCCTTTTCGGACATGTCATTGTTTTTATTATTATTTCTGTATGGATTATTGTTGCACTTTGCACATGTTCGAAATAAATCATTCAAATCAAATCAAAGACTCACATACAAGGTAGAAAATGTCACTGGATTAGATTGAGGAGAAAATATTAAATATTAAACATTCACCGTTTTTATGTCAATACAGCTGATTGATAAAAACCAAAATCCATGTTAAATGAACAGCACTTATATAGCGCTTTTCCACCTTCATGGTGCTCAAAGCGCTTTACATACACACACATACACCAGTAATAATAATAATAATGATAATAATAATCTTTATTTGTATAGCACCTTTCATACAAACACTGTAGCCCAAAGTGTTTCACATTGATTCAAAAATAAAGTACAATTTTAAGACAGGGTGAAATAAAAAAAAAAAACGCATTATAATTTGATTGCACAAAATGATGACAGTACAAAAGTACAAGATAAACTGTTTATAAAATTTCAATAAATAAGAATAAAATTACAAGAATAGTACAAGCAATGAATAAGAATAAA
This sequence comes from Siphamia tubifer, assembly GCA_020466265.1. Lineage (NCBI taxonomy): Eukaryota > Metazoa > Chordata > Actinopteri > Kurtiformes > Apogonidae > Siphamia > Siphamia tubifer. Next base: position 8,369,700 of record CM035802.1, on the reverse strand, counting down.
ATTACAAGAGTAAACTGATTTTATTATACATATTATTTTTTTATTTTTTTTATTATACATAGATTATACAATTTCAATAGAGTGAATCAGAAATCCATTCAAAATTTGATTACGCAATATAAAGAATGGGCTCACAAAGGCTAAGTAGTTTTGGACTACCCACTCTACCAACTGAGCCACAGCCGCCCATGTTGTGCACATGCACAGTGTGGCTTAGTAGGAACTATGGATGGGTTTTACAGAACACGACCCTCATCCAACAGACTGCTTCTTGAAACCGACCCGAGTCCAATAATATATTATAATGTTTCCCAGCCCAACAGAAGCCCAGAACTATTCAAATCACACTATATTCAAAGGATAGGCTTATTACTAATAAAATACATAGGGTTTTTGTGTGTGTGGAAAGTTTAGGTGGTTTACTCCACCAACTGAAAACATCCTGACTTTAAAACACATCAGCCCATTTACACCCATTTACCCCAGTCCCAGCGTATACAGTAACTGATGGAGCCCATCAGGTTTCGGTTGGGTTACCATGCTCTCATCTATTCCCTTCTTTCTTGAGTCTGTTTACTCATTCAAAATTAAACACTATTAATATAGATGAAAAATGAATATTTAATCACAATTAATTGAAATTAATCCACAACAATCCTGTGATTAATCTGAACATTTTAATAATAAGACATAACCTACTTGGTGGACATATAGAATAATAATAGACATAAGACAAAAGTCTATTAATGGTCCTTTTGAGGAAATATTCAGTTTGTTTTGCAGAAATGCAGGTAGAAAAACAATAGTGTCCACCGAAAACACACGTCCCCGGGTTCTTTTTAAACCAATTCCAGAAAGGAGGATTTTGGGGAGTGATAAGGATCACAGGAAGAAGACAGAAGGATGGGAGGAGGGAAACGAGGGAGGGGGAGACGTAAGATGGCAGCCATGGGGGAACGGTATCGGCCTCAATTATGACGGGCAGTGGAGCGCCGCTGAGGCGCAGATGAGCTGAGAGGCAGCCCCGGCGGAAAAGTCAGCGGCTGATAACTGATAATCCCTGGGATGAACGGGGACAAACCGCTCACAGATGGAACCTTTCTATGGTCAGGTGTGATGCCCAACGCATGTGGATGTGTACCAAATACTGACTTTACTGACACACAGGTGTCAAACATGTGGTCCAGGGGCCAAATCCAGCCCGCACAAGGGTCCAATCTGGTCCTGTGGATGAATCTGTGAAATGCAAAAATAATTAAGATATGAACAACTGCTGCGTTTACATGATTTTTTTTTTATTCCAAATGATTTATTCGGAATAAAATCATTTGGAATTAAAGCTACTTCTTTCATGTTTACATGGACTTGTTTCCTTCCTTTTTTTTTTTTGCTTAATTCAAGCAAAAAAATCTGCCAATAGAATAAGTGAAAATTACTAGAATTAATTATTATTTTCAAGATCTATTGTCTAAAAATAAGTTGTTATATCTCACTGGCTACTTTTAGGTGATGTTTGTTAATTCAGAATTATTTATTCGGAATAATATAATTGGAATCAAAGCTATTTCATTCGTGTTTACATGGACATGTTAATTCTGAATAAAGGTTTCCATGGAAACGGGCATATTCTGCTCTTGTTAATTGGTCTTTCAGAACTGGAGGTACAGAGGGTTCTGATTGGACAGAACGGCCCCCAAACGATGGCGTCCACTTCCTGTTTGGCTTTAGTTTCTACTATCAACATGCTTGTATGTGATGTTTGACTTTATTTTTGTAATAATTATGAAGCAGAAGCTCGACTGAATCAACAAGTGGAATATGTGTGACATCACAACCAGACCAGGAGCGTGTGCAGAACGACAGGAATAATGTTAAAGAGGAATTAACTGTTTACATGTCAGAGGAATTATTGAATTCAGAATTAAGATCAGAATAAACCGGTGACTTTATTCAGAATTAAGTTTAATTAGGAATAGTCATTTTCAAGTGGAAGGTGTTTACATGGTTCATCTGAAAGAGGAATTAACCTTTATTCTGAATTAAGCTGTCACTGTTCAGACCTCAACACTTTTAAATTGCTTTAAAAACTCATTTATTTAAGATTTCTTTTAATGTTTGATTACTTTTATTGACTGTTTTTAATGTGTGACTGCTTTGTTTTTTTTGTCACGCCTTTCTACTTCCAGTCCATGGGTGCTTGAGAGTAAAGGGAGCGAATCAAACTAAATTCTGATTCCGTTTGACAAGTGCTCTGAAATTCACATATGATAGCGGTTAATAATAAATATTTGATGTGTCATAGACAGACCACCTGTTTATGATGGGAAGGAAATGTGACGTTAGGTTTTATGTGGGTTTAGTAAGAGACTACGATGTGTGGAGTCTTTGGTGACGTCACATGTGTGTAATCCAACCTATTAACGGATTTTTCTCACAAATTAATCAGCCGCTGAAAACCACTTTTCCATGCTCCCTTTGGAATCTGATGGGTCACCCCTAGTTACCAACACATGCTCCTTTGACAGTGGTTCATCACCTCCACTGGCTGCATACTGCATTCACACAAAACAACAAGAGGAACCTGGGGCCCAGAAAAAGCTGGTCCGTCTGACATCAGATGGACTTTAACGTTACTCATGTGGGGTTAAACCTGTCCCCGGGAGCGAATCTGAAGTAGCATTAGCATTAGCATCTACAAGAGAAGACGGAGCCACAGTAGTTGCTGCACAAACTGGAAAAAAAGTTTGTGAGTTTTTTCCCTGCACGTTTTCAGAACAAGCAACGGCACAAAACCTAACTGGATGCTACTTAGGTACATACATAGTGAGAGGGGGGGGGTGTTCCTTCACGCATTCTGAGCCAATCAATTCAATTCAATTTTATTTATAAAGCCCCAAATCACAACAAAGTCGTCTCACAGCTCTTTACAGCCAACCAACTACAGAGATATATGAAGAGTCCAAGCATCCCCTGTCCTTAGACCCTCCCCCTGTCCTTAGACCCTCCTTCTCAGCAAGAAAAAAACTTCAAAACCCAGTGGGAAAAAGAAGAAATGTTGAGGAGAACCACACTGAAGGACAGATCCACTCCCATGGACGGACAGACTATAGATGAACGTCCATTTATGAATAAAGGAGGGGGGGCTGGTCCAGACACCAGACAGGCAAGGGAGGGGGTCTGGGGTCACAGGTCACAGGTCAGCACAGATCCTGTTGTCCATGGCTCCCACACAGACACTTTCAAGAGAGCCACCATTCTCCCTAGCGGGGGAGGGGGTAAAGGGGACACCAGGTGACACAGGACACATGTAAACAGGACATTTGTAAATAAAACAAAGTCCATAAGACATTAAGGCAGAATTTATGCAAAATATATTTCTGTATTTTTTGCATCAAAAAATTTAATGATGTCATGAGGAAGTACCAGTAAACTCTATTGTTCGACCTCAAGTCATTTTTCTACCGTGAAAAATCAGCTTGAAACAAAGCAAACAGTTTATTTTTTTTTAAATAGAACCAACACATAATGTATTCAATAACAATGAGGAACACAGTAATATTAATAAAATTAACAGAAACAGTTGAAACACACATCAATAATTATCATTTATTATGAGGTACAATATGTGTGTGATTCAGGTCACATGACAAATCAGATACCATTTTATCATTTTATTTCCCATTGAATACTATTCATTAATTTTCTGATCTCAGGCCCCATGAGTCTCCTGGAAGGGGCGGAGCCTTCAGTGCCCCATTGTAATTGGTTTTTATTGTACTTAATGTAAAGCATCTTTGAGTGCCATGAAAAGAGCTATACAAATCAAATGTTGTATTATTATTCATTTATTTTTATTTAATTTTTTATTATTATGTGTTTTTATCCCTTTTGCGCTTTTTCTATTTCATCATCTCCAGTTGAGAATACCAAATTGTGTGATTTTTTTTTTTTTTTTTTTACATTCAATTCAATTCTTTATTTATTTCAGACAGTGCAACAACTTACATGTCCTTATATGTAAAATAAAAACAAAAGAGCAAAAACAAGGGAGAAAAAAAATTATTGTCCATATATGTAAAACAAAAATAAAAGCGTAAAAACAAGTATTGTATAAAAAAGATATTACAGAATATTATCACTCGGCTTAAAAACAATCAAATTGTTGCACATACAAGCTCCTGTAACAGTATATCTTTGATTTAGATCCAATATATAAATCTGATTTGATTATTTTCTCAATCAGAGTGTTAACAGATGATTAAATTCTGTGTTTAAAACCAAACTAAATATAATATTGAAGTAGATACTGTATATTCATAGAGACGAAACACTACTGCGGTTAACACCAAAGAACATAGCAAATGCATTATTATATGATAATTTTGTGCAATCAATTGTCAATGTTTTTTTTTTATTGAAATTGTATAATGTATCGTAATCAGTTTATCTGTACTCTTGTAATTTTATTTATTACAATTTTATAATCGAGTACTTTTGTAATTTTTTAAATAATTTTTGTGCAATCGAATTTTAATGTATTCTTTTTATTTCACCCTGTCTTAAAATTGTATTTTAATTTTTAATCAATGTGAACCACTTTGGGCTACAGTGTTTGTATGACAGGTGCTATACAAATAAAGATAATAATAATAATAATAATAATAATAATAATAATAATAATAATAATAATAATAATAATAATAATAATAATAATAATAATAATAATAATAATAATAATATTATTATTATTAGTATTATTAGTATTATTATGTAATGTGACCCAGTGAGAACACATGTAAATATTACTTAGACATGACAGGAACATTATTCCACAAGTGTGATTATTTTTGGCAGATTTTTGGGACGAATACCTGAGGGTTAAAGAAAGGTTTTTTATTATTTGTAAATGTTTTTAATGTGAGGGTTGCAGATGGATGTGGGCTGATGGTGACTGTGTAGTGATGTCTATCTGACTAGTGGAGCTCCGGCTTCATCACACAGATAAGATGCCGACGATGTCAGCAGAATGAGGACAAAGCATCAAACGCTGTCACTGTTCGTCACAAAGTACAATCTAGAGGACATCACAAATGGGTTATTAAAGGTCACCACTGATGTTTTACACATGAAAGATGAAGAAAAATACGTATTTGTGCACGTTGAAATAGCCTCTGTATCACTTTGGTTGTTAATTTATTTACTTATTATTACTTTTAATGTTTGACTACTTTTATTCTGACTATATTTATTGTGTAAATGCTTTGTTTTCCATTATTAGTTTTTATTGTATTATTGTACATGTAAAGCAGGGGTCTCAAACATGCGGCCCGGGGGCCAAATGCGGCCCGCTGTTAGTTCCAATGCGGCCCAAGAGATGAAGAGCATAATAACCTATTAAATTACTCCATGTTTTCTTGTCCGTTTTTTCTTTGCCTATAAATGATGACAACTTCCAATTTGTCTTATTGTTTCACTGCAGAACAATATTAAATTACCAAAATATTTACATTCACAAAGTATCCCGTAACAATAAAATGTAAATAACCTGAAATGTCTAAAGAAAATTGTACAGAATTTGAACAATTTTCTGCTTCTGTTACTAAAAGTTCAGTGTCTAGAACTGATCCATAATAAAACACATGGACTAATGATAAATTGAGGCAGAATATTGTTAGAATTGCCCATATTTTCTTTATGAAAATATATATATTTCTAAAAATATTTTCTTTATTTAATGCATGTTTTTTGCACTAAAACAATGACAAAAATGTGGAGTTGACATTATTTATAGGTTATTATGTTTTCTATTTCCCGGTCCGGCCCATTGGAGATCAAATCGGGCCGAATGTGGCCCCTGAAGAAATTAGTTTGAGACCCCTGATGTAAAGTGTTTTTGAAAACCATGAAAAGCACTATACAAATACAATGTATTATTATTATTATTATTATTATTATTGGAATAAAATAATATAATAATCTTGATAAATAATTAAATCATACATATTAATAATCATATTTAAAAGGATGTTTAACACTAAGGTATTCAAGAACTATAATATAAAGTAATATTAGCATAAAGTAAGTCAATTATCAATATGAAGATAATAATTAGCTTAAATTATATTTTTTTATTATATTATTGTCTAACACTGTAGTTCAATCTAGAGGACGTCATGGATGAGTTATTAAAGGTCAGCACTGATGTTTTACAGATGAAAGATGAAGAAAAATACTCATTTCTGCATGTTGAAATATACTTGGTGTCATTTTGGTTGAAATAATTAAACTTGTTCAGGTTTGGTTTATTGTCATTTGCATGGATATATGAAAACGAAACATGTACTCATGACCAGCAGCGTACAACGCCTAAATAATTCTCTAAAATAGTGTAACTAAATAACAATAAAATCTAATACTAAAGTAAAATAAAAATAAATGAATTTTACAGATGGAAGATGAAGAAAAATACTCATTTTGACATGTTGAAATATGCTTTGTATCACTTTGGTTGAAAATAATTTTAATTTATCGGACAAGTGTCTATTTTTGATCATTTTCATACATGTTAAAAGACAGGACCAACAGAAAAGGCAAATACAGATCTATTACTGGAATAAAATGATAGAATAACCTTCATAAATAATTAAATCACTCATCACATTTACAATATATTTTTTAAACTATTTTAAACTAAAAACTTTCCCAATAATATCATCAAACAAACAGAACAAACAGAACAAACAGAACAAACAGAACACAGAACACAGAACACAGAACAGGCCCAGTTCAGACATGTTTGTCACAATCAGACAACAGACGCTTGGTTACAGACTAAAACAAGAGTCAAACTCCTATTGACTGATGGAGGACTAAAAGTGCCAAAATTAAATAAACACATACATATTTAAATGTTATTAATTGAATACATTTAAATTATATACATATATGTGTCATGAAGGAATTAAAATACCAATATATTTGAGTTAAAAAAATAAATAAATAAATAAATAAATAAATAAATAAATAAATATATATATATATATATATATATATATATATATATATATATATATATATATATATATATATATATAATGTTTTATAATGAATTAATGATGCATTCAATAACATATTTATGTATGTAAGTCCAATTTTAATCAATTAATAACATACGTAATTAATTTTTTTAATGGTGATTATTTAATATTTATTTAATTTTGGCACTTTTGCCTCTTGTATTGGAACAGAACATTGGTACTAGCATGAGTGCAGCCTTTAGACCTGGGACAAATCAGTCTGTAAAACCTTGATGCGCTTTTTTTTTTGTGAAAGAAGCAACAAGCTTCAGTCAGAATAAAGCGCCTGCAGCAGCAAAATAAAGCTGTGTTCATTGATGTTTTAGAACCGAGACATGAATCACAAAGCTGCACTTCTTCTGAGAAAAGTCAAGTCGTAAACATCAATACAAAGTATCGTTCGGAAAGAGGTGGTTGTGATAAAAAAAACAAAAACGTTTCAACACCTCTTCAAACAGTTATATTCCCAGATGATGATGATGATGATGATGGGAAACTGACTTGTTTTAAGTTGCGACGGACGTCCTGAAAATATGAAGTGGTTTCAGCCTAACGGAACATTCTAGAATGGAACAGTCATTTAATGCACTTATGTAAATGTTCTTTGAACGGCCCTGGTTGTGCAGGGATTTGACTGACGTGACTAAGCAAAGACATGCTGGAGTGCTGGGGCTCATTATTCAAATACTGCCAGTTAGCTTTTACAGCGCTATGTTCTGCCACTATTTCCCCTGTTATGAGGTAAAATAAAAAAATAATAAAATAATAAAAAAAAAAAACTCTTTCATTTAAAACGTCAAACACAAGCCGCAGTCGTCGTCGTTAGCTATCGAAGCCCACCTCGCAGAAACAAATACTTATTAATTTCATCGGGTCGTTCCGCTTATGTCTTAGCGCTCGACTTTCTTCTTGACTTACAGTGTACTAGTACCATACGGTGGCTTTATTTTTAGCCCAGCGCCAGTGCTGATGAGTGGAATAGTAAGACAGGAAGGAACAAAGAGCTGAACCTTTGCTCTTTTCTTTCCCCACTTTCTACCAGCTGCTCTATGTCTTACACTGTATGTTAAAGTCTGCATGCTCAGCGTTAGCCAGAGCACACTGGGTCGCCAAAAATAAAGATGGGGGGGGGGCATGACAAATTTGTGGGACAAAGGATCCATTTGATTCAAATGATTTTTCATTTAAATTTATTTTCATTTAGTTTGGACTATTTTCCCTCTAATTCAGGTACAATGTAAACCTGAATACTGAAAATAATTAATTGGAATTAGTAGTACTTAAAAGTTGTACTTACTTTAAAAAAATGAATGAGTGCCAGTCAAGGGGGTCACTGTCATTTAAAATGTGGGGGTGTTTTAGGTTGTGTCACATGAGCAAAATTTTCTGAATCTATCATCATAAAATTCATGAACAGTTTTCCATTAATGGTTCCATTTTTATATTTAAAAAAGTAATATATGGTTGAAAATAATGACAAAAATGTGCTTTTCCTCAATTAAACATTTATTCAATTCATAAGTCAAAATTATTAGATAAAAAGGATTTAAAAAATCAGACACTGTTCCTCTTTTTTCTTACTAAAATGTTTTGTCCATGTCAGGGGAGACGACTAAAAATATGTTCCTCAGGGGGAATATCACTGAAAAAAGTTCTAGAACCACTGTCTTAGGGTAAATGTCACAGAACAAGACATAGTTTAGTTAACTTAGTTTAACAACAGTAACATTTCTCATTACTTACTGGTTAATAACTGTTTGTTAACACCATGAAGAAGAGTTGTTTACATTAACACTGAACTGAGGTGCGCTTCATTTATATATGCTGATGTGCCGCCCGGGCGGGTAAACAGTTTAAACCATAGATATTGTAACAGCCCCAAAATGTTATTGATGTTTGTTTGGTGTGATTGTGACGACAGTAACTGTTTATCCTGAAATAAAAAGTAGGCGAGACCAACTCTGTGTCTGTTTCCAGGATCCAGTAACGATATAATATATAAACTCAGGAAAAAGTGGAGGCTATGAAATCATCTGGTTGGAGAAGTGGGGGTGTCGCAACACCCCCATCCCCCATGGGTGAGACGCCCATGGTGCCAGTAGCAATTTGCTTATTTTTGAGTTGATCAAACTTGTAATTTTTAGTTAATATGAACTTTTTGCATTTTTACTACTTAAATATATTAACTCAGAGTTACTTAAAATGCCAAGGTAGTCCTCAAAACTAAGTGTTAAGGGCTATTTGTGACTTCGAAATGGGACACCCCTTTACTGTTGGCCCTGAAATTAATCAGGAAACACAACTGTATTATTTTTTTTATATTTGCACTGTTAACTCTGCCTGTTTAATCATAAGACACAAACACAGCTGTCATCCACTGGTCCATCAGGTTCACATTTTTAAATTGTTGTTGACTATCTGTAAATTATTCCTTCAGTTAAAACTATCAAACGAATAATCTGTATAAATAACACAACCATATTCATCTGTCATACCACGGCTCAATGAAAGGTAAACACCAGCTATAACTATCGTTAGCTAACTCTATGACATTAGCCCGATCATTTTATACCATTATCAGCACAAACATGTTATATAGACTGTTATCTGGATAAAACAACTACATTACCACTGCGAAAAGTGAGCGTTTTTGTAACGTTAGCTAACTTAAATGATAGCTAGCATGTCCACACCAGCCGCTATTGACAGAAGATCGTAAAATAAAAAATATGGTTACATGCAACAATGAGGAACATAATCCATAAACTATCCTAAACTAAGATAATACAATGATTTTCGTAATTTTCATATTTCCATTAATAAAGAAAATACTGCATTCTGGGTAACCCTTTCTCCCAAGGGTGGTGTCGGAGAATCTCAGTGTTGAGGTTATATAAACGTTCTTAGAATTGGGACAGCGTTCATTTTGAGATTGAGGGTTAAGGGAGGAATTGGAATTGGCTCTAAATATGATTTTATGTCTTATTTTGAAAGTAAATAAATAAAATCAATAACACATTACGAATTACAATTAATTGTATCAGATAGATTTGAATGAATTATCACACACACGTTATTAAATACATTTATTAATAATTCAATGTTAATAATTTGCATGTTACAAGGTTGCCTCGTTAAGTTCATGTGTTTATTTTTTTGTTTGACTTTTGAGTCAAGTATATTTATTATGTTTAAGGCAGTCAGTTCCCACAAATATTTAAGGTTTGCAGGTAAATTATTTTTTTTAATCAAAAGCAAAATTTTTATAAATGTTATGTTTATGAAATATCCAGAGTTTTCATGCTTTAAATGATTGCGTTCACTTCAGTTACTGCAATGAAAGAAAGATAAATAAATATTTTGAGTAGCAGAAGCTGAAAATATTTGAGTTTATAATGAACTTAAATTTACTAATTCAGTAAATTTAAGTTCATTATAAATTAAAATGACATTTACCATAAACTCCAAATATATATATATATATATATATATATATATAAGCTCTGATTTACTCAAATGTGTATGAATACACTTAATTTTGTCCTAAAAACACCTGCAGTAAAAATATCCTGTAATATCCGCTGTGTTAGAAAAGTCTAGAAGGAGTCAGACGTTGAAAACAAGTTAAGTATCAGTTTTTAGTGTGAAAGTGTTGTTTGATATTTGACACCAAACAGACACCTTTTGACATATTTGACACCATCAGAGTTGTTATTTTTGTTTTGAAAAAACACATTTTTATGCCAGATCCGACATGGGAGGATGGGGATGAAAAAAGAAGATTCCAAGATTTTCATCGGGTCGGTCGAAAACACAGTTTTGGTGACTGTGACCTTTGACCCATATATTGGGATATATTATGGACCACCCCACACCTGTACTGAACAGTTCAGGAAAATTAGTCCACTAGTTTTTGCAGATGGCTGCTGACGAACAAACAAACAAACAAGACAAACTCAAAACCAATACTCCTCTCCTCTTTGAGGGGTGTGGTCATTACATAATAATAATAATAATAATAATAATAATAATAATAATAATAATAATAATAATAATAATAATAATAATAATAATAATAATAATAATAATAATAATAATAATAATAATAATTTTCAAATGTGCAAATGAAGGTATGTTTTTTTGTTGTTTTTCATGTACATGTCCTTTGTTTATTTATTTATTTGTTTGTTTATTCATTTATTTATATCTATATTTATATTGATTTCATCACTAGAGACGGATCAGGCTTTTTTTTGTTTGATACATGTTCAAAGAGGATTGATATGAACTGAACTGATGGTGTAAATTAGAGTGTGAGGAGACAATGTGTTGATAAATTATTATGGATGTTTGTGTTGATGGGGGTGTGTTGGGTCATACAGGAGGAAACAGAATCTAAAAGAGGGGTGGGAGTTTATAAGTTTCACTTCTTCCCACTCCTTTTCGAGTATACAAAACCCCTTTTTACTATGTTGATTGATGTATTGATGAATTTGTGTGCTCGAAATTCATTTAATTTAATTTATTATTATTATTATTATTATTATTATTATTATTATTATTATTATTATTATTATTATTATTATTATTATTATTATTATTATTAACAATAATAATAATAATAATAATAATAATAATAATAATAATAATAATAATAATAATAATAATAATAATTAGTATAGTTAAGTTTATTGATCATGTTCAAACTAAACAAACATAAACAGGATATACCACATATTACAAAATTGGCATTTTTTAAATTAATCAAAGGCTGTAGATAAAAGCTTATAAGTGCTTATCTTATACATTATTTACAATTAAAATTTTAAGAAAAGTTTACTAAGGTCAGTATTTTTTTTTTTTCAGGTCAAAAAAGACAAAAAGACAAAGCAAACGATCAAGAAACAAAAAAAACAAAAAACAAATGTAGAATTGAAAAGTTGCAGTAAGAAAAAAAAAAGAAAAGCTGAGCAGTATTTGTTCATAATGGTATGTTTAACATTTTTTTAAAGGTTATGACATTTGAGCTGGAGAATGTTATAAATGTAGTTTCCTTCTTCACCCACAGCTCACTTCTTTATTTTTGTTGAATGTTTCCAAAATGTTGTTCGGAACAATTTTTCTTCTCATGTTGAACATAATCATGACTGTCTTGAATTCAATCAAATCTACAAACTTGAGTTTATGGGATGAGAGGAACAACTTATTTGTATAAACACCTTATATACTATTCATATAAATCAGTCCCTCCAGGATTTGTTGGCCCTTTTTTCAGATTGTTTCGTCCTAAAATGTCTGATGTTGCATTTTTCCAAAAAATTGCGATGAAAGTTGCGATGCTTTTTAGGCTTTTGTTGCGGGAGGAAGTGAAAGTTGCGATAAATAGTTGCGATAAATAGTTGCGATAAATAGTTGCGATTTTCCCTTTTTGTAATCCAAATTAAATAATATTTCAAGTAATTAGTTCCTGGAAAATGAATTCAAAGTCAGTGTGATATGGTCCTGAAAACTACCTGTTACTGAGATGGAAAATAAACCATTACGAGGATTACAAAAAATATTTTATTCCCCCCAAACACACCTGTTGGTTCAAAGGTTAAAGGTCATATGACCTCACAACACTACATAAAGTTATAAAACATAATATAAATGTCTCAGCCAGTAAAAAAAAATCATTACTACTAGTACTGTGTACTGTGTAGTAGAGGCAGTTTATGACAAAAATAGAACAAAGACACTGAGATATTAAGACAACCTTTAAAATATGACAAATAAAATATTACCTGGATGATAAAAATGAAGCAAAAAAAAGTACTCTTTCAAATGCACCTGTTGGTACTAATGCATCATTTTAGTTGTTAAATGTGAACTGCTGCTGGACTGTAAGACGTCGAAAATGATTGGTCACGTTTTGTGGGAAAGTCGCAGTGATTGCTTAAAATTGTAGCATCGCGCTGAATTTGTGTTGAAGTTGCAAATCACAACATCGTGAAATCCTGGAGGGTCTGATAAAAGTGTGTGGTCGTCCAGAATAGATCCTGTACATTTTGGTGAATGTAGGTCAAAGGTCAAAGGTCACAGTCTGCAAGAAATTATTTTTGCAATGAAAACAAATAAGATTAATCAGGTAAAATATGTGTGAGGGGGCGGGGTTTGTTCTGCCAATATATATATATATATATATATATATATATATATATATATATATATATATATATATATATATATTTTTTTTTTTTTTAATTTTATTTAATTTTATTTTTTTTTCTTAATCTGCTAAAGAAAATAACTGAAAATTATCATTATTAATTATTATTTTTAAAAATAAGTTGTTATATCTCACTGGCTGCATTTAGATGATGTTTGTTAATTCAGAGTTATTTATTTGAGCTAAAATAATTTGGAATTAAAGCTATTTCCTGCGTGTTTACATTGATGTGTTAATTCTGAATAAAAATGTTTCCATGGAAACGGATGTATTCTACTCTAGTTAATTGGTCTTTCAGAGAAAGAAATCCTGTAGGGTCTGATAATAATAATAATAATAATAATAATAATAATAATAATAATAATAATAATAATAGTAATAATAATAATAATAATAATAATAATAATAATAATAATAATAATAATAATAATAATAATAATAATAATAATAATCCATGAAAATCAAAGAAAATAAATCGGACCTATTAGATGAGAAAGACAAAACAACATAGCAAATATGTTCATCACAAACAACAACAGCCCAGATATTACAACAATACAAATAACAAAACTACAGGAAGTTGTAGTTTAGTGCATGAATCATATACTACGTATATCCTGTAGCTCCATTACTAGACATAAACATACAAACCCAAAAAAAAAAACCTTGTACGACAGCTAGCTAAACCTGCTTGTTGCATCAACCTGCTACCTGACGCTGCTGGAAACGTCGCTACAATGCAAACATGGGGTTCCTGGGACTTCCTGTGTGTATTTTGTGTGTGTGTTATGATGGTAGCGAGCCGAGGCGCCTCATCAGAACACAGATGCGTCCTGATTAAGGCCGAGCACAGCAATGACAGAACTGCATTAGTGTGATGTATGTGTTGTTAGCCAGTGAGCAGCTAATTCCAAATTTAACACCTGATTCGCACAATGCAGTCACACCTGAGTGCGAGCCAAGATTTACTACCCTTGTCAGAACGCTGATGGCTTTTATAAGTAATTTTTTTGGAGTCCCCGATTTATTTTCTCTCTCTGCGTGATAATGAATTATGATTCTGGGTCAGGATTCAGCTTAAAAGCAAAATTATAGTCATTTGGAAACTGGGTTGGCGTCAGACAGTCAGTTCGCTGGAGGGAACCCCCCCCCACCCTGCTCGTACCCATGAGGTTTCTTGAAAGGCACAAACCACTGTTTCATAGCACGAATTGGTCACAAAACAAAGTGGATTTGATGCAGCCCGGGTGTTTCCACATTGTGTTTTCTGCCCCAAAACTATAATGAATAAGTTATTTTTGGCCGTGAACGACCTTTGGTTGAGTTTCCCTGCATAAGTACAGTGGAGTCATCCAATCCAATCTAACTTGATTTATTTATGGCACTTTAAAACAACCACAACGGACTAAAGTACTGTACAAAAGAATAATTAAAACCAGAATAAAAGACATAAAAACTGTACTAAAACCCAAAAAAAAAGAATGCTGTCCAGAAGAATAAAACAAAGCTTGTGCTGTCAAATGATTATAAACTTTTTTCTTTTTTCTTTTTTTTTTTACTTATTTTGTTTTATTCATTTGTTTTCCATTTGTTGAACAAACAGAAATACACATGCAGTATACACAAATATATACACACACACATGGAGGGTTACTGAAAGGGCTTAATTCTATACCTGTACCAAATTGCTATGTTCAACATTGTATCAGAGTGGTATTTAAATCAGTACTTTAAAAACAAACAACAAGACACGTGTCATTGAACCTTAATATCAAAATATAACTTACTTACTGAACCAGTCTGTCTGACAAACACAGATGATTAACCTATTATTATAATTATTATTATTATTAACCTATTATTATTATTAAGCTAGCTCTATGTGTCGTGAAGGAATTCCCATACAGTAATATTTGTAGTTATTAAAATGACTCACTGTGTCACTGTCATGGTCTAGTATCTGCTCTGAACATTTATGTTTATGATTCTTTTGGTATTTTTTTTTTATCCAATTTGTTGACTATTTTGCTCATTTTTACTAATTTTGTTGATTATTACCTGTGTCAAGGAGGTTATGTTTTTGCCGGAGTTTGTCTATCTGTCTGTCTGTCTGTTAGTAAGATAATTCAAACAGTTATGGACGGACCTTGATGAAAATGTCATGAAGTGCAGAGGTGTAAAGTAACTAAGTAAAAGTACTTCTTAAGTACATTTTTTAGGTATCTGTACTTTACTTGAGTATTTATTTTTCTGGCAACTTTGTACTTTTACTCCCTACATTTTTGTATAAATATCTGTACTTTATACTCTTTACATTCTCAGAATAGACTTGTTAGTTTTTCAAACTAAGCAGATGTGACAGTACGAAAAATAAGTCACTTCAGAGGAAAAATCAGCTGTGACTTTGTATATTATAGTTATATGACTATTATCTCATAATTTAGACTTTTTCTCTTAAAAGTATGCATTTTTATCTCATATTTCTAACTTTTCTTCATCTTTTTTTTTAAATCTCATGACTTTTTATCTTAATTGTGACTTTTCTTCTCCCATTTTTATTAAATTTTCTGCCCATATCCACAAAACTGACTAACTGTGACTCGATCAAACATATTTTAAAGGCTTTATTTTAAATACTTTCTAAACTTTTCTGATTGTATTGTATTGTATTCATGACAAAAACTATTTTACTCTTGTACTTTATTACAATTGAGAAGTCGTACTTTTTTACTTTTACTTAAGTAGAAGAGTTGAATCAGTATTTTTTGACACAAGGAGCTGTATTTCTACTTAAGTACAGAATGTGAGTACACACACACACACACACACACACACACACACACACACACACATACACACACACACACACACACACTCAGGTTTCAGAGCTGTAGGTCACATGATGCCATTTGTGAGGTACTGGAAGCCATCATACAGTTTGGTTGTCAGCGAACGCATCGATCCGTCCACAAACTGATCCACAAGGAACAAATGATTAGATTTTGGTGGTGATCCGGAAGAGATCCTGGATTCTGGATCACTTTGAAATTTTACATTGCGGTAAATCATTTGAAAGTGATCCAGAATCCAGGATCTCTTCCTACATCGCACTCTAAACCTGAATGTTCAGAAAAATTAAATATATTCAGTTGTGCAATAACTGTGAACTTTGTGAATAACTCAACATGCCAATGTACCTGTGCAATATCCTAAATTATTGATGACACTTTATTTATTATGGACACTTATGCACGTCAACGACGAGCCTCTCATGTACATGTTCTTTCAGATTTGTATTTTATCTTTTGTTTACTTTGCACTTTACATGGAAACACTGGAGTGTCAAACCCAATTTCGTTGTGAAAGCAATGACAATAAAGCCTATTCTATTCTATTCTATTCTATTCTATTCTATTCTATTCTATTCTATTCTATTCTATTCTATTCTATTCTATTCTATTCTATTCTGTTCTATTCTATTCTATTCTATTCTATTCTGTTCTGTTCTGTTCTATTCTGTTCTGTTCTATTCTATTCTATTCTGTTCTATTCTATTCTGTTCTGTTCTGTTCTGTTCTGTTCTGTTCTGTTCTATTCTATTCTGTTCTGCTCTATTATATTCTGTTCTATTCTATTCTGTTCTGCTCTATTCTATTATGTTCTATTCTATTCTGTTCTATTCTGTTCTATTCTATTCTATTCTGTTCTATTCTATTCCTGTGAATACTCAAAGTTTCATAAATAGTTCTACTAACTCACATGTGTTCACTTACTGTAACATGTTCTTCTTTTTAAGTTCTTCCTACTAATATTTTTTTATTAAGGGAAACTATTGTGGATATAAATGAACGTAACTTAAAAACATAGATGAGGTTCAACTGAGTGGAATTAAGTCATTAAATGCTGAGAACGATATTGTACTGTTATTTCTATTGTTTCAAATCAGGTTGTTTGAAAAAAATAAACTTAACTGTTGTAATAGATGATGTAATATAATTTCAGAACACTCCAAATAACCAATATCTATCACATCAAAAAAAATTACAATCACAAAACGTAGTCATTTTATTCAGGGGCGGCTGTGGTTCAGTGGGTCGTCCAATGACTGAAGGGTCAGAGGTTCATGTCCCAGCTCTGTCCACATGTCCAAGTGTCCTGGGACAAAGACACTTAACCCTGACTTAGTCTCCCAGTAGGACTGACAGAACCGTAGAATACTTATTCTACAGGCCTCTACAACGTTGCGACA
Source organism: Siphamia tubifer (assembly GCA_020466265.1). Taxonomy (NCBI): domain Eukaryota; kingdom Metazoa; phylum Chordata; class Actinopteri; order Kurtiformes; family Apogonidae; genus Siphamia; species Siphamia tubifer. Next base: position 8,352,167 of record CM035802.1, on the reverse strand, counting down.
GCTCCCATTCACTTTGAATGGACCTGCCCAGCCTTCGATAACCACCCATTAACACCCACTGCAAATGGCAACGAGTTTTGTCACTTCAGATTCACGTTACCATATCACCCTGTAGGTAGTTCGGCCACTTTGAAAGTAAATATTCGTTACGTTGTAAAGTTATTTTATCCAGTCTGTTAGAGTAGTAGCAGTAATAAACTGTAATAACCTGTAGAATAAGCAGGATAATGTGTTGACCATGTGTTAGTATCAGAAAAATAAAATGGAACAACACCCTGTTCGGCCCCGTCTGTAAATATTTTTGTGATTGTAACGCATGTGCAATACATTATCCCTTACTAAGTTAATAAGTAATGTTTTAATTTAAATATACTTTAATAAGCATCTAAAGTTTAAGGTCTGGAAACTTGTATTTTTTTTTAAGTTTCATCAACTTAAAATAATTGAGGCAATTGATTACCCTACATTTTTTTAGTTCTGCTAACTTATTCGGGTTTACAGTGCACTAAAATCTAATCACTTGTTCCTTGTGACATTCCCAACATGTCATGAAATTGTCATCATAACATGCTTAACTTGCTAAATAACAGACAAACAAACAAACAAACAGCTACTTGGTAGAGGTAATTTAATGAAATATTATTCATAATTACAAAATACATTCATTCACTTAAAAAAACCAAACAAATACATATAAAATAAATAAATAAATACATAATAAAATGACAAATAAAATTAATTAATTAAAAATAAATCAAATGCATAAAAATTGTCCTTTGTTTTCTTGATTCATCTGATTAAACTCTGTAAGATTGAACATATTTTAATGAAGCAGATCATTGGTAAATAACACGGTAGCGCAGTGTGTTACATTTTTAACGCTCATTTACAATGATTCATAACGACAGTGTGTGAGGTCGTCATGTTGGAAAACAAGGTTTTGCTTCATGTCAGGCACCGCGGGCCTTTGTCAGGTTGTGTGATTTTGAACAGGTGGAAGTGCTGCCTTGTCCCATCTGGCCTTGGTATTTTTCCCAACCTGCTATTTGTCCCGTTCTGTGGCTCTAACAGTGAAACAGTGTGAATGTGTGTTTGTACGATGTTGTTAGTGCTGTTGTTCCAGGTCAAGACAGTAATGTATAATCAGAGTTTGTACGAGCCGACCGCCCGCTCATCACTGCACAAGGATACCAGCCTCTGACATTGACCCCTCGACCCCTCCCTCCTTCTAAACACACACACACACACACACACACACTGGTTTCCATGTCTCATGAGGACTAAATCTGTAATCATCACTTGTGGCCGTTGGATAGTGAGTGTAAATAATGTTGTTTTTCTTCTTCTTTTAAAATAAAATTTAAAAATTTAAAAATCACACAAAGTCAATAAAAATAATAAAAAGTAATTATTTTCGACGAGTAAAATTAATAAAAATAAAATAAATGGAAGAAACAAATTAATACATAAAAATACATAAAAATGTAAAATGAAAAATTCAATTGTATGATAAAATTTAAATTAAATTAATGTTAAAAATAAAATAAATAACTAATGATTATAATAAAATGGTTTCAATATCTTTAAACCTTTGAAAAATACATCCTTTATTTTGCACCTGTTTCTTTCATGCTTTATGGGGACTTCCAGAAAAAACAAGTTAATGTGTTTATAGGGGACACCATTTGCATACATTTGCACATTAAACACATATTTCACTTACATTTATACCCAAATTTTGGTCCCTATGGTGTGACTGTGTGTCCCTTCAAAAATAGGATTACAAACACACACACACACACACACACACACACACATACTCATTTCCATGTCTCATGAGGGCCAAGTTTGAAGTTTGTAATCAAGAAGCCATTGGGTGTGAGTACAAGCACATTTTTAAATAATAAAAAAAAAAGATACAAATTAGAAAATGTAATTAAAAAATACATAAATACAAATTAATGAATCAATAATAATAATAATAATAAAAAATGTGAATGAAATAAATAATATTAATATATATATATATATATATATATATATATATATACATATATATATATACAGTATATATATATATATATATATATATATATATATATATATATATATATATATATATATATATATATATATATATATATATATATTTAATATTATAAAAACATTATAAGAAAATGTTTTAAACTAAACACATTTTCACCCATCCTTTATGGGGACTTACTGAAAAGATTTATCTATAGGACCACATCATTTCTATTTTATTAGTGGGGACCTACATTTACATTTAACCCTTGTGGGGACCTGAATTTTGGTCCCCATAGTGCCAGAGGTCCCCATGGAGTGACTGTGTAAACATATCAATGTCCCCATGAAGATAGAAATACAAACACACGCACACACACTTCTCTGGTCCTGCTTTTGTACATGTGTGTACAGATGTGTGTGTGTGTTTAAGGGTTCAGCTGAGTGGGCTGGAATAAAAGCAGTGGCCTTATCACCACCACTGCCGCTCAAATGAGCAAAGGTGACCTGGTTCAAGGATCGCACATGCACACGTCGCCCCCGAGGAGGCATTATATAAGCGTTAGGGGGCAGGGAATACATCAATACTGCTGGAGTATTGTGATACATGATGGAAAAGTATGGACTTTTTCCTTCTATTTATTCACATTTTATAACAATTTTACAAAAAATAAAACAAACACACATAAAAACAAAAACGGTATTTGGTACCAAATGTCAGTACAGGTGCAGAAGTGGGGCAAACATTAAGGTAGTAACCAGACCAAAATCTAACATGAATTTCAGTAGCACACATACTGTATATGCAGCTTTTGTTTAATTACACCCTCTGTTAACGAAAGTGAACACGCAGCAGTGCAGACTAAGTCAAAGGCAAAATGGTCAAATGTTCAGTTAAAAATCACAAGAAGTTCCAGATTGTTCCATGTGCTGCAGGTGTTAAATATATTTACATGTAAAGGTTGGAATAAAAGTAATTTAATAAAGAAATCACTCCCTATCATTCTGTCACAGTGTCTGAATGTTTAGTGAATTATTTAAAAGCACTATATAGTTCACTCACTGTATCCCACAATGCACGGCGAAATGTAAACGTTCGATTTACAAATAATATTCAAATAGTTTCTCACACTATATTATTGGTACTGTGATTATCACCAATATTACTGGTCTATAAGTAAAATGACTCTGGAATAAATCCCATATGGGTCAATCACTAGGAGACATTATAAAATTATTTAGGTTCAGAGGTGGACGATTGTGATACGTTTGGGCGAAACTGTATTGATTCAATTTCAAACAAAACAAAACTTCTATTTATTCAAGTTTTCATGACAACTTTACAAACAATAAAATCTAACAATAAAAATCACATTCAATAGAATAAAAACAATTAAAACTGCAAGCAGTCTCAAAGGCCTTCACCGTCCCTCGCGACCACCTTCCCATGCAACCGCCGACGACAGCCGACAACGAGACGACATCGTACTGTGGGCAGATTGCGATATTCTGTCAGAAACACACACTTTTGTATAAATGTGCAGGGGGCACTATAGAGTGACTTATTTGAAATGTGTGTTGAATGGGTGTAGAACTGTGAGACTCACAACTGAGTTAATCTGTATGTCTGAACTACAGCCATTTTAGTAAAGGCAAATTAGGGGGCGCTATAGATCAGAATTGCAATTTCTGTTGAAAAACAGGTGTAGATATTGAGCCAGATCTGTGTTAGTATGTCTGAACTACATTCTTTTTAATAAAAGTATGTTTATAGGGGGCGCTATAGTACAAACTCAGAATGTCTTTAGCTAAATGGTTGTAGACCTGGGACATAGATGTCTGAGTCAAATTTCAGCCAAATCAGTGTTCGTATGTCTGAGCTGAAGCAATTTATGTAGTGGTAATTTTTCCCGAAAACTTTGCAAATTTTGCGACTGCGTAGCACAAAAACGATGCAAATTTTCCCCAAAAATTGTATACATTTTGATGTCCCACTTGTTTAGATCATGTTCACCTATTTTGAGCTCATTGGGCCTAACAGCCGTGGAAGAGTTCGTTAAAAACAAAGACAGCGAAAATCCATGAGTCAACATGTTTGAAATTCCAATCCAAGATGGTGGACTTCCTGTTGGTTTATGGGCGTGGCCATCATATGTTTTTTTTTTATCGTCATGTGTACTGATTGTCATAGCTCTAACTTCATTAGGGAGTGATCAGGTCTAATATAAACTATTTTCTATCTTCTAAGGGGGCGTTGTAGACACATTTCTTTACCGACTTTTACGAAACTATATATAGTCACAATTTTTCACACTTCAGATGTGTGTGCAAAATTGTGTGAGTTGTCTTGCATGTTCAGGGGGTCAAATTAGAGCTCAAAATGTCATTAGGATCACAGCAGACTCAATAGGCTACACGAGTGGTTTATGTAACATACACCTGTGCATCATCACAGGTTGTACATAATGTTTTGTTCCATTTTTTAATCAAGTGTTTACATGCAAATATTTGGCGCACATTTAATTTTAATGAAACACTTAAATGTTAATTGCTCATGTTGTAGAGAAATGACGGCAGGTGTTATACAGGACCATGATAAATGTCAACTGCAGTCTTTAAACCACATAAAAATGTCCACTTTTTCTGCTCGGATTTCTATTGAATTGACAAATATGATTTTTTTTTTTGGGGGGGGGGTGGGGGGGGTTGTAGTGGAGATGCAGAGATTTAAGAGGTTTCATGGGATCTGTTAAACATATTAAAACTAAGATTTGGACTTGGATATAGTGACAGTAATCATAGCCCTGGTAGATATATTTAGATTATGGACAGATTTCAGTTTTTGAATTATCTTATCTTATCTTATCTTATCTTATCTTATCTTATCTTATCTTATCTTATCTTATCTTATCTTATCTTATCTTATCTTATCTTATTACATTTGTGACCCTCCAGCACAAAACCAGTCAAATTTCATAAATTCTGATTTTATTTTATATTTATCTTAAAGTTTATTAAAAATGCTTGTGTGACACTTAATTCAACCAAACAGAGGCTGTTTTTCAAAATCGCCATAGCAACAAGGGATTTTGTTTACTGGAGAAGGGTTTGTTATGAGGCCTCCCATTGGTTGAAATATAGAATTACATCAATTTCTATTTAAAGGTTGTCTAGAGGGAATCCTGATCTTTCCAACGATGACGGGGAAATACCTAACGCCAGCGCGAAGGAAAATCGTGTTTTGAGCCGATTTTTCTTTGTTTTTGATTTAATTACTGAGTCAGTTGTTGTTCTTCCTGAAAGGCATCATTTAAAGCACTTACGGTAGGAATTTCACAAAAAGCCATAGTTTGAAGTGTTCAGTAGACATTTAACTTGTATTTTATGCATAAACTTCATGTTGGATCATTTTGACCTAATGTAATGTATTTGAGGCTAAAGCGAGAAATACTGCTGTGAGACTATATACATATATATATATATATATATATATATATATATATATACAGTTAACATGTTTATTCAACATTTTCAACAGTTTCAACAAAAGAACTTGAAAGAAAACAATCGTTTCATTTGTGTTAAAATCAGATAATTCATGAAGTAGGATTAATCTGTGTTAATGCATAAATTTGACAATAATAATATTAATTCTTGTTTTTTCTCTCTCTTTTTGTCTTCTTCTTCTGTTGCTGTTGCATCATCAGGTAAGATCTGTTTCACTTCATATGTTTCATCCTTATGTTTGTCGGTGACACATGAGTGTAAATGTGACCTCATGAGTCTTCATGTGTTTGACAGAAGCTGCTCAAACACACTACTTCCTTTACTGTACTTAAGTACTGTTCTTAGGTATCTGTATCTTACTGGAGTATTTTTTTTGGCAACTTTTTACTTTTACTCCCTACATTTTTGTATAAATATCTATACGTTATACTCTTTACATTCTCAGAATAGATGCATTACTTTTTCAAACTAGAAAAAGTGACAAACAAATGTGACAGTATGAAAAATAAGTATATATATATATATATATATATATATATATATATATATATATATATATATATATATACATATACATATACATACTCATAAATATAATAAATTAAATTAAACATGCTTGAAAATGAGTAGGAGGAAGTAAAATCCTACAAACTCCTACCAGTATTGTTTATTCCCTATGATCAATATATAGCAATTGTTATTTTATATGAATATCAATGTATTAATAATAATAACAAATACATCAAATCCTCACTCTCATATTCACCAATACAACAATACCCATTTATGAATGACCATGCTAGCATTAGCATTAGAACACCCATACTCGCAAAAACCAAGAAAAAAACCAAACAACAAAACCAAAATGCCACCATGTTGAAAAGGTCAAAGGTTATTTTACATCTGCCACTTGTGTATCAACATTTTTTTCCCAGGATCCCACAACACAAGGGTTCAAGTTCATCAGCAGCGTTTCCCATAATTCCTACAACACATGAAAGCAGCATTAGCATCTGACATGAAGCTGTGTCTGTCATTAGCCCCGCCCTTTTCATGGCTGCCACCTCCACACACACATGCCTTTAGATGTGTGTGTTGTGTGTCTGTTTGTTGGGGTGTGTCTGTGTCTGATTGGGTGTGCAGCTGCATATCTCTTGATTACCCCCCCCCACACACACACACACACACACATTTATATGCATTCAGGAAAAAAAAAACTTGCATCTCAGCGTGATTGAATTCATTCCCATGTCTGTGTGTGCAGAAGTGAATGTGTGTGTTTGCATTTGCAGGAGTGTGTGTGTGTGTGTGTGTGTGTGGATTTGCCTGAGGATAGCAGTCATGCTCCATTAATTAGCACAGCAACCTGCTGACTTTGAAGCGACATTGGCAGAATTAACCCTTCGTCCCATCCGGACCCTTCAGAAAAATGCTCCGTTAGTGCAGCATCAGTTTCTACTCATGTTCTGTCTTGCGTCCACATCTGCTACGTTTACATGATGTTTTTTAATTCAGAATTATTTATTCGGAATAAACTAATTCAGAATTAAAGCTATTTCTTTTGTGTTTTACGTGGACAAGTTAATTCCAAATAAAGGTTTCCATGGAAACGGGTGTATTCCACTCTAGTTAATTGGTCTTTCAGAGCTGGAGCTACAGAAGGTTCTGATTGGACAGAACAGCAGAACATTATGAGCCGTTATTACATGATGAGTTGCTACAGTTACAGATAATGCAGATCTACAGCTGGACAATGGAGCAATTGATGAGTGGTTTAGTTCAATTAAGTTTGATTAGAAAGTGACTAAAAGTGACATGATGGTTTCTAAATGTGTGGTTGTATGAAATACTTTCCAAGGCAGTGGCTACATTTACATAAAGTTTGTTGTTGTCAGCCCATGACGCTACCACTACGACACTGTTTAATTCAAGCCAAAATAATCTATCAATGGAACAAGTGAAAATGTATATGATTTGTTGAAATCAGATTTTCGAGATCTATTGTCTAAAAATAAGTTCTTATATCTCACTGGGGACATTTACATGATGTTATTTAATTCGAAATTATTTATTCAGAATGAAATAATTCTGAATTAAACCTATTTCTTTCGTGTTTACATGGACATGTTAATTCTGAATAAAGGTTTCCATGGAAACAGGTGTATTCCGCTCTCATTAAATGGTCTTTCAGAGCTGGAGGTACAGAGGGTTCTGATTGGACAGAACGACCTCTGGAAGAAAATGATGACGTCCACTTCCTGTTTTGCTTTCATTTCAACTGTCAAAATGTTAGAGCAGATACTACGAAGACAGAATTTACATCCAAAGTTCTAATTTGACCTTTATTGTGACCTTGACCTTTGACCTTGAGAATTTGTCCTTCAAGGTTGTGATGTCAATGCACATCAACAGTAAGAGCAAAAAGAAGCTCAATGCTATAACAGAGGTTTGCGCTTTTCTAGTTTTCTTCTGTTCTTACATTCACATTAGAAATAAATGCGACAATCAATCAATCAATCAATCAATCAATATTAGCTTTTTTGGGCATATTTCTGACGTGGACTTTTAAATAAAACCTTCTTCTGTGATCCGTGCACATGGTTTTAAAAGTGACAGATGAAGTGAAGACAGGAGGGTCAGATCTCATGTCATAGGTTTTCACATGTGTCGATGGTGTTTTGCAGTCGTCGTCGCCCCCGCCACCCCACCCCCCCACCCCCCCTCTCCCCATTTCCCACCACTTGCTCCTAGCATTTGGCTGCCTAAAAGTCTTACAAGATGTCACCTTGCATTATGGCGCCCTCCAACACCTCCCTCTGGTACAATTACTGACTGTCAGTGTGTGTATTGACCTCACAGTACAGATCCAGCAGCACCCCCCCCCCCCCCCAACACACACACACACACACACACCACCAACACCACACACAAAGAGCAGAGCAGTAGAACCACGAGTTGCCTCCACCGCCTCCAGAAAGAGGGTTGCTACAGCAGTAAAACGTAGAAAATACAAAAGAGAAAAGTCTCATATTTGCTGATGACGACTTAATTTATTGATTTCTACAAAAGTGAGACGTTTAAAGGGAAATAATTTAAACAAATATGCAGAAAATTTGTGAATAGAAGTTTAAGGGGAAAGAGTTTGGAGAAATGTGTGGACAAACTTGTGATTATATTATGTCTTTTTTTTCTGGAAGTCTTGTCTGAGAATTATGGGGCAGTAAAAAGTAGAAAATACAAAATGGAAATAATTTGAAGAAATGTGCAGAATATTTGTGATTAGAGATGATATGTGTTTTTAGAAGCTTTTTTGAAAAACTCTGGCATTATTTGACATTATTGATCAATTAACAATTGATTGATGAGTGGTGATAAATAAATAAATACATAAAAATAAATAAATGAATCAATCAGAGTCTCCGTGGATCTTTAAAAAGTCTTATTTACAATATGTGGTTTTTAAGGTCTTAAACAATATTATATTTCACTATTTTTTGAAGTATGACATTACATTTCATCTGGGTAGAATGAAAAAAACATGTCTGGATTTTTTCCCACGCTGGTTATTTATTTAGCTACCGTCGTTTGTTATGAATATGCTGAATAAGTAGATGTTTGTGCTATCATAGAGACATTGTGTGTATAAGACCCTGTCTGCACAGAAACAAGTTTGTGTGAAACCCACGTATTTTCTTAACAGATTGGCCGTTAGTCAAAATGGGGCCGGCCTCGCAGATACCCCAAAATTTAACTCTTTGGAAAAATGGTGCCAGAGTGGGAAGATCTGGATACGGTGGCATTTCTATGTCCATCCTGACGAGTATCCGTGTGTGTTCACGTCATGACCACATGACCGGAAAAAAATCGCAGTGTTGCACCCATAGCATTCATTCTCATCACAAGACAGTGACAATGGTGAACAACAGAGTATCAGTGGTGAATGGTTTAGGGTATTAGCAGTGTTATTGTTGTTTGAGTCCGGTGTGTGTGTGTGTGTGTGTGTGTGTGTGTGTGTGTCGCGCCAGTAGAAAAAGGGATGTGGGCACATGTGCAGTACTGCTTCTATTGTTCTCTTGTATCTAGTGGGATTACCTTACAGCGCTCATAGTGGTGTTGGATGTGAAAGTGTTTCGTCCCCATGCTGACGTGGATTTTTACTGAAACACTTCCATATTTACGTAATATCTTTTCAAAACTAAACCTGTATTGAACGTAGCCCTATAGCGCAGGACTCACACTGCAGGGGGCAGTGTGTCCTTTTAGCAGCATTTACGTCATTGAGTAGAACAGACAAAGAAGAAGTGTTTGGAACAGGCATACGTGAACAAGAACCCAGACAGTGACAGTTCAGTCATAAGTGTGTTTGAGGAGCAAAAATACAACAGTAAAGTATGTGGTAAAGACATGACGTTAGGAACAATGGGCTGTAAAGGCCTGGATGCTCACATGAAAGGGTTAAAGCAGACACACTATGCTGCTAGTCAGACAACAACGGTCCCCATGACAACGTTCACCCCAACGCTCACAAATACAAGTGCAACGACAGCTTTGACTTTAATTCAATTCAATTTTATTTATAAAGCCCTAAATCACAACAAAGTCGTCTCAGAGAGCTTTACAAAAACACAATCAACTACAGAGATACATGAAAAGTCCCAGGCATCCCCTGTCCTTAGACCCTCCTTCTCGGCAAGAAAAAACTTCAAAACCCAGTGGGAAAAAGAAGAAATCTTGAGGAGAACCACATTGAAGGAGAGATCCACTCCCATGGACGGACAGGCTATAGATGAACGTCCATGTATAAATGCAGGAAGGGGGCTGGTCCAGACAGGCAGGGGCGGTGGTCCGGGGTCACAGGTCGGCACAGGCGAGATACTGCTGATCCTGTCGTCCATGGCTCCCGTGCAGACACTGTCAGGGGAGACACCACTCCCCCCAGGGGGGGGGGAGGGGACACCAGGTGACTAGTCATGAACAGACTTGGTATGACTAGTGTCACAAGTGCTTTAGCTGCATTCACCCCAACTGCTATGATAAAGATAGAAATACTGAGGGTTCTGCAGACATATGCTTTGAACTGAACTGAACCTAGAGTGTGCCTTATTTATTTAGTTTATTTTTATTATTTATTTATTTTTATTTGTATTATTTATTTATTTTTTACTGTACATATTTGTTCCGCAGTAGTGGTCTTATTTGTTATACTCAAAAGTCTTAAAATTGTCTTAAAAAGCATTATATGTGCTTGTCAGAAATGTGCAGAGATCCTGTAAATAAATAAATAAATAAGACAAATAAAAAAAAATAACTGAATAAATAATGTAATGAAATAACAATTGCAGTGATGTGACTATTGTGCACAAATACATTGTGATGTCGATGCTAAAAAAAACAATATAGTGTGCAGCTCTACCGTCAGTCTGACATCATTTTGTCAGTTAAAAGTCTCCTTGATCGGAGGTTGGGAATAACAGTAGCTAAGCGTGCGTGCGTGCGAGTGTGGGCTGGTGTTTTGCTGTTGTCTGCTGTCATCAGAGCGTCTCTGGTGTGAGCGGCGCTGACAGTCGAGGTGGCCTGGATGCTGTCACATGTCCTTGTCAGTCCACTCGCACTGAGGCCACGCACCTCACTATTGTCAGCTTCTATTACCTCTTCAGACAAACACACACTCAGAGGCTGTTTCCTCTCTTTCCCAGACTGTGCGGGGACAGTATATGCTTCACATACGTGCAAAAAAATACCCAGAATCCTCCTGTGGCGTGGTTTCCGGCGTAGCTTCATTCATACCCACACATTTCCACAGGGACCTCCTGACCTTCTCATCCTGCTTCTGTCTATGTTTAACCTTTTACCAGCCTCGTGTTACGGTCCTGGGATGGAGATGATGTTATTTTAATAACACCTATATAAGTATAATTACAGTTCAACATTATTGCACCTGCATTAAATTAAAGTGAACAAACTTTTTGAAAATATAAACTGTTCTGAAGTGCAACAGTAACACCACATACACAAAAGACTTAATAGGAGAAATTTAGTTTATTTTATTATAAAGGCTAAAATCAGGACACATGAGGTGTGGTTTCCATGGTAACACTCTAGCAAACATGGAGAGGCTAAGTCACGTCCTTCTACTTCTGTCCATGTGTGCTTAGCTCGCAAAAAAATTCAATGAGAGTGAATGGAGCGAGTCAAACTAAATTCTGATTCCATTTGACAAATGCAGTGAAATTCACATATGATAGCGGTTATTAATAAATATTTGATGTGGCACAGACAGACCACCTGTTTATGATGGGAAGGAAATGTTTTATGTGGGCTTAGTAAGAGACTACATGACAAACCAGATACCATTTTAACATTTTATTTCCCATTGAATACCATTCATTAATTTTCCGATCTCAGGCCCCATGAGCCTCCTGGAAGGGGGGGAGACTTAAGCTTCCCATATTAGTCCCCATTTAGGTCCAAAATGTGCATAAGTGTTTTTTAATAATACTAGATTGGACTTTATTTATTTTGGACTTTAATTTTGTGTGCGAATTTTCTGTGTTTTTGGTAAAATATGTGTATTTGAAGCATTAAATAGTTCTTCATTGTTTCCAAAAAGTTCCAAATCTAGGGATTTTGGAAAAAAATTATTTCCTCAAATGTTCCCTCTGCAAAATGCATTAATATCACTGTAGAAAAAATGCTGTAAAATAAAGTTTTCAGATTTGAACTGTAAAGTGCATAGACAAATACATTCGAGTGTTTATCAAAAAAATGTAGGCGAAGAGGGGAAAAAAATCTACATTCATTTAGCTTTTTACCCATTAAATAAACAGTAAAAGTGCATATTTTCGTCCAAACCCCAGGGTGTTACCTTTACAAAGAGCCCATTCTTTTATCTGTCCTCCAGTTGAAGAACAGCTGCAGTTTTCATTTGTTGATGGTATTTTGCAGACATTTAAAGCTAAAATCAGCCCAGAATGGTAGAAGGTTAAGTGTCATCTCTCTGGTGCCATCCCGCCTTCAGCTGTCGCTCCCTCTGGGCCGGATCAGAACCAGGCGTATACCGGGCCCAGCCAGACGAAGCCCTGCCAGTCCTCCCAGCGCCGGCACTAGCCTCGGAGTAAATCATCTTTATTTTCAAACACCACAGAAGAAGAAGAGACCCTGGGAGAGGAGAGACTGTGCCTTGGAACGGTGATGGAAACAACCGGGGGGTGTGCTTTGCTTGTCGCCTGAGCTCATTTCAAGACGTTTGGCATCCAACGTTCGCCTCTGGTGGAATATAAAATGTTGCCTTGTCTCCCACTGACAGCAGCGTTGTCACATACAGACTCTGGAGAAGTCAATAAGGCTGTCGTGTGTCGCACAGGTCCTGCCACTCACCACAATCGCAGCTTTTGTTTTTTTCTTTGCAGCTTAAAACCTAAATCGTTTTCTGTTTCTTGGTTTGTTTTGGTTGGAGGTAGAGTTTTTAGAGTCTTTTCTCGTTTTAAACATGTACTATTCTGGGGTGATTTGACTTAAAACACCTGAAAGTGAAAATGACATCTGTTCTTCTAATCATTTGGAGGACAGATAAAAGAATGGGCTCTTTGTAAAGGAATCACCCTGGAGTTTAGACTAAAATACTCATTTTTACTGTTTATTTAACAAGTAAAAAGTTTAGAATCGCTTATACATTTTAAAAAAATTTACCCCTCACCTTATTTTTTTTTTGGGTGAAAATCAGGGTTTTGCATCATTTGGTAGATACGGACTGAAACACACCATTTACCAACAGACTAAGGTCTTGGTACTTTACAGTTCAAATTTGAGAAGTTTACTTGTCAAAAGTAAACTTGTCAGTTTTAGAGCATTTTTTCTATGGTTATTTTTCTGCATTTTACAGAGGGGAAAGTTGGGGAATCATCAAATTTTCCAAAATGACTACATTTGGAAATGTTGGGGGGGGGTTACTGTTGAATGCTTCATATACACATTTTATCAAAAAAAATATGAAAATTAATATTTCACATACAAAATTATCATTATCAATGGTAACATAAAGTCCAAAAAAACCTGCAAGATGTCTCAAAGGCCTTCGCCGTTCCTTGTGACCGCTTCGCAGTCCCTCGTGACCGCCTTCCTGTGTGACCGCCAACGACAGCCGATGGCGAAACTACATAGTACCATGGGCGGGATGCGATATTCTGCCATAAATGCACACTTTTGTATTAATATCTAGGGGTGTTATAGAGTGACTTATTTGAAATGTTGCGTGTTGAATGGGTGTAGAACTGTGAGACTGAAAACTGAGTCAAATTTGAGCCAAATTGGTGTTCGTATGTCCAAACTACAGCCATTTTAGTTAAGGTGATTTTGTAGGGGCGCGATAGAGCAAAATCAATATTTCTATTGTAGGACCAGGAGATAGACGCCTGTGTCAAATTTCAGCCAAAAATTTTAGCTCAAAGGGCTGACGAAAGAAAAATAAATAAGAAGAAACAAAGGAGGAGCAGGAACAATATTGCGTTTTTCTGACCCCCCCCCCCCCCCCCACAAATTTGGCTTCATATGAAATCTTTCGACCTCCCCCATGTCACTGTGGGGTCAAAGGTCACATGTGAGTGGCCGTGGCCCATAGACTCCCACTCATTCTGAGCAGGAGCAAATATGCAGTGTGTGTGTGTGTGTGTGTGTGAGACGTGCACATGCTCGGACACGGCTCGCTACTGTGAATGTGTGAGTGTGTGCGAGTCATCCCTGGCGTATTTCGTCCCCTGGCGATCACACCGGACTCAATAGGCCTTGCACCGACGTGGTCTACCTTGTATCCTGGTCCAAAAATCCCATTGTCATATATCCTGGTGTTTAGCAGCTCATCGTCTGTCTGCCACTGATTATAAATATGGAATATGGAATGTGATCAATCATTGATTGATTGATCACATGACAGCCTTCAAACGACAAATTTGACACATTTGTCTTTTACTTTGGTGTATGTGGTGTTACTGTTGCACGTCAGAATGGTTCATAGATTGAAAAAGACAATTTTCTTAAGTTTAATTTGATTTGCAACAAGTGCAGGTGCATTAATATAAGAGCTGTTTATATAAATGTTCGACTGTCCTCTATATCCCAGGACCCAGAACGACTGGTAAGAGGTTAATCTGATGCGACTTGCATTAGTGACATGTGGATGAAATGTGCGTTATCATGGAATAAGCATCTGAAAAGCCTGGCATCCAATTTCTATACAGGAAAAACACTCATGTATTTTCTGTATTCAGAGGTTTTCTTTTTTTCCAGCTCAGTAACTTTTCTTTTAGTACGTGTGTTTATCTGATCTGCAGCTCGGCATAATGTTCCAGATGCAGGATTTGAATAATTATACACTTTACAGGCAGTTTTGACATTGCAGAATAATGAACATGAGATAATTTTATGCCACAGTGTAGTCGCTTCTTTTAGTAAACTCATTTAGCTATCTGTATGACTGGATGTTCAAGCCCAAAAAAATAAATTAATAAAAATCATATGATGATGTAGAACAGGGGTGTCAAACATGTGTCAAACAGGTGGATTTGTAAAATATAAAAGTGATGGTGAAAATATTCAGAATTTTATTTTAGGTTCCGCATACAGATCAAAAATACTATCATAATAACTTAGAAATAATATCATAATAACCTATAAATACTATCTTAATAACTTATAAATACTATCATAATAACTTATAAATACTATCATAATAACCTATAAATACTATCTTAATAACTTATAAATACTATCATAATAACCTATAAATACTATCTTAATAACTTATAAATACTATCATAATAACCTATAAACACTCACAACTCAACATTTTGCTCTTTGTTAATTTAAACAGTTTAATGTAATTTTATTATATTTAAAATAAAACAAAATATTATGGCACAAAAATGCAAATAACCTGAACCAATATGAACATTTTGAAATGTCTGAAGTGTAAGTGTAACAGTGTTCTGCCTGTTATTAACTAATAAATAATTTGTACGTTGTAAACGATAAAATGAGACATGAGCTTGTTAAAAGTTATCTGTAAAAGTGTCAGTTTATTCATGTTATTCACATTATTACAGAGATAGATAGATAGATAGATAGATAGATAGATAGATAGATAGATAGATAGATAGATAGATAGATAGATAGATAGATAGATAGATAGATAGATAGATAGGTAGGTAGGTAGGTAGGTAGGTAGGTAGGTAGGTAGGTAGGTAGGTAGGTAGGTAGGTAGGTAGGTAGGTAGGTAGGTAGGTAGGTAGGTAGGTAGGTAGGTAGGTAGATAGATAGATAGATAGATAGATAGATAGATAGATAGATAGATAGATAGATAGATAGATAGATAGATAGATAGATAGATAGATAGATAGATAGATAGATAGATAGATACATTGCTCACATCCATAAAAACAAGATATCATTAAATAAATTAAAAAGTAAGTGCTGTGTTCAAACAGGGTTATTGGAGTGCAGAGGGGTTGAGGGGGGACACCAGAGGTACTCCACTCCTGCTGGCTGTGTTAAGAACGCAGAGAGAGAATTCTGGAACTGCTAGAGCTGCACTGACAGCAGATGCTTGCAGCAGATCTGTTATTATTGTAATGTGTGTGTGTGTGTGTGTGTGTGTGTGTGTGTGTCATTGTCCCTGTGTGCTTGATAGGGACAATACAAAGTCCATGGTATAACTTCTACTTTTTACAAACTATAACAACTAATGATTCATGTAAAGAGACTATGGGCGCGGGTTGGTGGTTCGAATCCCGCTCTGTCCTAGTAATGTGCTGTTGACACTTCACCCTCCGTGCCTCCTGTGCTGCTGCTGTTTACATGTCAGAGGAATTATCAAATTCAAAATTAAGATAAGAATAAACCAGTGATTTTATTCAGAAATAAGTTCAATTCAGAATGATCATTTTCAACTGGACAGAAGTGAAAATTAACTAAGTAAAAATACTTAGATAGATTTTTTATGTATCTGTACTTTACTTAAGTATTTATTTTATCGTCAACTTTTTACTTTTACTTCGTACATTTGTATATAAATATCTGTACTTTATACTTTTTACATTCTCAGAATAGACTCATTACTTTTACAAACTAAACAGATGTGACAGAAAAATCAGTGGAGGAGAGAAACTCTGACTTTATATATTATAGTTATATGACTATTATGTCATAATTTGGACTTTTTGTGTCCTAATTTTGATGTTTTATTTCATAATTTTAATGTTTTATTTCAGAATTTTGACTTTATCTCACAATTTAAAATTCTTATCCAATAATTTTGACTTTTTATCTTAAAATTCTGCATTTTAACTCATATTTACAACTTTTTATCTCAATTGTGACTTTTCTTCCCCCATTTTTCCTAAATTTTCTGCCCATTTCCACAAAACTGAGTGGAAACTTTTTTTTAGATACTTTTGAAATATTTCTGATTTTATTTTCTCAAGTATTATTGTATTCATGACAAAAAAAAGCTGTTTTACTTTTTACTTTTGTACTTTATTACAATTACTTTTACTTAAGTAGAAGAGTTGAATCAGTACTTCTACTTTTACCAGAGTATTTTTTCACACAACTAACTGTACTTTGAACACCTCTGCAACTGGAATTATGTTCTTACATGGTTTATCTGGAAGAGGAATTCAGATTTATTTGGAATTAAACAGGAATAAAACCTTCCATATAAACAGGGTTAATAAAACAACACCACTGGAGAAAAGGAAAATAAACACACAGCAGCACATTTTACCTTGAATAATGTCTCGGGAGTAAAGGGTTAATAGTACATACATCTGGGATGCTGCAGTGTTTTATGAATTAGCACGGCTGCTGCAGCTTTATCTGTTAGAATAAAGAGTTTTATAATGAACCATAAATGCTCGTAGCTCTAGTGTGTAAACCAGACTGACCACATGGTACAAAGCAACATGGGCATCTGTTATAACAACACTAGTAGAACGTGTAGTTTCTATTATTTGTGTTTGAGCTGATTTGTTTGTTTGTTTGTTTGTTTGTCAGCAGGTTTCTGCAAAAACTACTGGACCAATTTCCATGAAATTTTCAGGAAAGGTGTGAGGTGGTGCAGAATACATCCCATTAAATTTTGGTGAATATAGGTCAAAGGTCAGGGGGGGGTTGTTGCGGGCACCATGTATTAGTAATAAAATTAGTAATGAACAAGTGGTGCCTGGCATAATAAGCCCCTCTTCCCACACACACACATACACACACACACACACACACACACACATATTTTACCTCATTTGTCCTGTCTCTTATCGTTACAGAAACACATTTTTGGTGACTGTGATGATCCACACATCACTAGTGTTATTGTTAATCTATTACTAGACGTCGGTCTAAGTAGACTTTTAAGGGTACAGTTTTGCTGACTGTGACCATGACCTTTGACCTACATTCACCAAAATTTAATGGGATCTATTCTGGATCACCTCACACCTTATTTAAAAATGTCTTTGTCCCAGTAGTTTTAGTTTTGCATAAACCTGCTGACAAACAAACAAATGGACACTATACACCTCTCCACTAGGAGGGGTCACTAGGAGCCTAATCCAGCTCCAATGGGTGAAGGCGGGGTACATCCTGTATGAGTCTCCAGTTCATCTCAGGGCTGAACATATATAGACAAACAATCACTGTCACATTCACACCTATGGACAATTTAGATTAACCAGTTAACCTATCAGTGCATGTGTTTGGATGGTGGGAGGAAACTGGAGAAAACCCACACAGACACGAGGAGAACATGTAAACTCCACACAGAAAGGTCTGGTGTGGGAATAGAACCAGGAACCTTCTGTCTGTGAGGCACAAGTGCTAACCACTGCACCACTGTGGTGCATTTATTGCCCATTGAATGGTATTCAATGGGCAATAAAATAAATAAAATGCTAAAATGGTATCTGGTTTGTCATGTCATCACACACATGTTCCTCATAATAAATGATAATTATTGATGTGTGTTTCAACTGCTTCTGTTAACCAACGGCTGATTCATTTGTGAGTAAAACCTGTTAATAATTTAAACAACACGCCTGGCGCACATGTGACATCACCACAGACTCCACACCACAGCTGAGAGGAGTGTGACGCACATTTACTCCTGACAGATAGTAAGTATAAATTCCTCTGGTCAACAAACCCCACAAAGCATGTCCCCACACAGATGAAATTACACAGAAATGTGTTTCAGCACATTGTGAGCAACTCGTACTGACTCTGAAGTCAAAAATTCACTTAAAAGTTCAATTAATAGAAGCTAAAATAGGAATTTCCCCAGGACTACACGGTTGCTGACTTCTTCCATACAGATCCAGAACAATAGTATAATTTAATTATCAAATCAGCCTTTTAGCTACAATTTGATGAATTTACAGAAATGTTCATTCATATATATTGTCTCTCTATACCAAATAAAATGAAATGAAATTAATGAAATAGGGCAGAGGTAAAGGTACGAAAATGTTAGTTATACTGGGCGGTGTCACACTATAAAGTGCACGCTGGGAACGGACTCAAACTAAAAGTTCCACATGAGTACTCGGAGGCCCAACCTGTCAGGTATTAACCAAAACAAATGAAAATTTAAATGACAGATTTTGTGTAATTATAACAACTATTGTCATTGACATACTCTACCCATATTACTGCAAAATAATTGACCCTGTTACACATACAGTGGGAGTGGAACTGGAGGCAAGGAGGATAAAGTGTCTTGCCCAAGGACACAACGGATTAAAAAAAAAAAATAGATAAGAAACCTCTTTTATTTCATCACTGCAGGATCTTGAATAAATACAATTTATTGAGTATGGACCATTTCTGTCAATTATTTTACAGTTGCCTATTTGATAAAATTGCATAGTCTGACATCACCTTGTTTAAAAGAATATTTTAAATATCATCAGACAAAGATAACTTGAGCAGTGGAGGTTCCTTTTAGGAAAACCTCTTTTAGCAGTAACACACTATCCATTAAAGTACTATGTTTACTATAACACAATACCAGTGCACATCAGGGAATGTCCCTCATTAACTACTTTCAAGGACCAGGTTAAAATGTGGCTCAGAGCTCATCAAGCATCTACGCACCTCTAATCTACACACACACACACACACACACAGGTCTATTCTAGGCCTTTTTGTTTTGCTTTTGTATTTGTACATTCTCCAATTTTACCAATGGTTTTACTAATGGTATCTATCTATCTATCTATCTATCTATCTATCTATCTATCTATCTATCTATCTATCTATCTATCTATCTATCTATCTATCTATCTATCTATCTATCTATCTATCTATCTATCTATCTATCTGTGTGTGTGTGTGTGTGTGTGTTCATTACTATGCAATGTCCTGAAAAATAAAGAATTTAAAAATAATAAACCGACTGACTAGGACAGAGTGGTATTCGAAGGACCAACCCTTCAGTTCATGGACGACCTGCTCTATCAGCTGAGCCATATATAGTTCAGTTCCACCGTATACGACTGTATGTCCTGTACACTCCTGCCCATCATGCTACACACATGTATGTATCGTAAACCTAGCATGGATTGTCTTTTTGCGCCGTTAGCTGTTAATAAGTCAATTTTTTTGAACACCATTTAAAATGACAATATGAAATATGACAAACATTAGCTTGCCACAAAAGAATAATAACAACTTGCCTGAGAGCTATCTGTTCTTTAAACACTCTTGTGGAATTGTAACTTTAGATGACATTCAAGCGTGAGCATTTTTAGATTTCTGCTGGAGGCTACGGTGCTTCCTCTCACAGATGTGACACCTGTTTGATTTTCTATCTGCTGGGCATCAAACACACATTATTAGTGTAACCGGATCCAAAAAAAAAAAAAAAAGGAGAAAAAAAAAGGAGAAGAATTATTTCCACAGCTCAGATGTAAAGAAACCTCCAGAGAAACTATTCACAGGAAACATCTGAACAAAGCTGTGTGATCCCGGCTAATAATATCTCGTCAGTCATCAGTGATTGCTTCGCTTAATCATCAGTGATTTACTTGATAAAAGTGAGTTTTGATGGTGTGATAACAGCTGATATCAGATGCAAGAAGAGAGAGAAACATGTCAAAGAGAGATGTTAGGGGGAGGGGGGGGGGGGATGCCCCTCAAAGCGACACCACAATAATTAGCATAGCGGGAGAGAGAGGCACAGTGCGGGAGAGATAATCATAGCTCCTTAATGTCTGCTGAATGCTATTAATCAGCAGCATTACCCATAGTGCCCTGGCTTTTCTTCACAGTTATCTCATGGTGCGGGGTGATGGTGAGCCCCCCCCCCTCCTCTTGATCCACAGCGGATCATAATGGTGTGTGCATAACACTGTGTGGTCTGGATTCTTTAGTCCTATTAGATTTTTTTCCCTTTTTATTTAATTTTTCCTGTAAATTTGTAACCATACTTTCACACACATATTTTATTTCAGTCCCCATGAGGTCTGCGATATATCTCCAAAGACCAGACTGGTATTACTTTGTAATCTGGATAAGTGGATGCATTACATGTCGATGTCTTTTTCCCATAATGCACCTCGGCGAGTGAGTTTGAGCAACACGGGAGCTCTGCGTCCTTAAAAGAACCGTGAAACAATACACATGAATAGAAGGAGGTAAAATATTTATCTGTTATTATACACTGTACAATAACATTTGTCCTCTGCTTTAACTCATCCTTTCTTTGATGCCGTTGGAGCAGTGGGCACCCATGCACAGCACCCTGGGGCCCATCTACAGCTGTATAGACAGGCTAACGGTCACCTGCTGGAGGATGTTACCCTAACAAACATGTTTATGGGTGATGGGGGAAACTGGAGCACCCAGACACTTCACTTCAGATCCACTGTACCATATCACTCCGCAGGTAGTTCGGCCACTTTGAAAGTAAATATTTGCTACGTTGTAACGGCTATTTTATCTGGTGTGTTAGCGTAGTACCAGTAATACGCTGTAATAACCGTAGAACAGCACCCCTCTGCCTTCAGCGATTCGATAGTAACACGTGGGCAATAAATGGTAAATTGTCTGCACTTATGTAGCGCTTTTCTACCTTCATGGTGCTCAAAGGGCTTTACATTAGCTTCACATTCACCCATTCTCACACACACTCATACACCAGTAGGTTTCTAAGGTCTAAGGTTGGTCCTACTGGGGCCCAAGGACACTTTGACATGTGGACAGCCACAGCTGGGACATGAACCTCTCGGTCATTGGGCAACCCACTCTACTAACTGAGCCACAGCCGCCCATTATCCCTTGTTTACGTATTACTTGCTACATAACATATAATTATGATTAGCATTAAAACTCAAAACTTCATTGCACCTACATTCACCAACATTTAATGTGATCTATTCTGGACCACCTCACACATTTTCTGATAATTTCAGTGAAATTTGTCCAGTAGTTTTTGTGTAAAGCTGCTGACAAACAAACAAAGAAAATGCACCAAAAACAACATAAAATGTAAAAAAAAAAACATAGGTAAAGTCAGAGAAATCAGGTCAAATGTGTGCAGGGGGGGCTGGGTTTGTAGTCCTGGGCACCACTTGTTCCTCCTGCGTCGCTTTGTGTTTCCTACATTTCCCAGAGAGCCACTTATTGGAGGAGGTTCAGGTTCATTTCACTGTTTCTTTATTATTTTTCCCCCCAGACAATAACTGCTACAACATGTGCTAAGAAGAGGAAGGTGTCGAGGAGTCTTTTTCTGCTTGACAAAAACCTCTTGTCAGCCCACTTTCTCATAACACAGCATGTCTTCTTCTCGCTGCACTGAATTCTGGTCTGTTGAGGCTCGTGTCACAAGAAACAGTGACATCCTCTTCTATAATAGATTCCTCCCAGTGTCACTGTTTGTCAGCGTTAAACAGCAGAAAGCAGAAAGAAAGGACTCGTCTCTTTAAGTGACTGACACCGAAAAGATACAGCCTTTACTAGGCTGGGAAATCAAGAACCAAATCTTTTTGAGAAGTGGTTCCCAGTAGCTGAATTCCATGGAACCCTTTACCTGCCTACTTAACCCTTTAATGTCTATCATTATAACAGGCTCCCTGTATTTCTATATGTCATTTGCACAATAACAGTAACATATTATGGTCTTCTGTGCTGATTCTTTTGAAACTTTTTTTCAAGAAGAACTTAACTTTATCTGGATTTGATTCGATTTATATGGTTAAAACTGCAAAAGCACATAAAAAAAGTGATAGCATTGTTGCCATTGTGGTCCTAAGATCACTGACAACCATGTATACAGACTAAAACGTAAATAACTGATAGAAATAAGGACAAAAATGTAAAGAATAATAACATAAATGATAATAGTACTAATTAAAAATAGACAATATTATTAAGAAATAAATAGAAAGTTGTTGAACAAAGACTAAATAATAACAAATATAAATAGGTGTAAATAACTTAACAGAACTTAATAGAAGGATCACATGGAACTAATACTAAATAAAATTGTTTGAATCCTGGTAGACCAGTCGAATAAAAAGGTGTTGTTTTAAACTTTTTTTCAAACTAATTAGATGTTTCGCACTTTGAATATTTGCAGGAAGATTGTTATAGACCTTGATAACTGTATAATGGAATCTGCTTATGCCAAAGAACTTAACATGGGTAATCTGTAAAAAGGATGGAATAGATCTGCTATTTATGCCATAATTATATACACTGTATATATATATATATATATATATATATATATATATATATATATATATATATATATATATATATATATATACCATTTGATACACCCAATTGACTCAATTGTCAATTCAGACGCGGAATTTGGGGCTTTTTGGACCTGAACCCTGTGGGGTTCTGGTCCACATAGACCAGCACTACCTTTTATTTTCCATGTGACCTGAATAAATTATTAAAACTGAGACCGGCTATATCTTTAACTCGTCTGTAGGGGTTCCATTCAATGAACACAAAAATCCTTACAGATCGATGGGCAAAATCATTAATGGAATTAGAATCATTAAATTCGTATCCATTCCCATCCCTTGCCTTTACAGACGGTGGGTTTTGATTACTAAAACATCGGTATCTAAGCTTAGTGTGTCTCAAATGGTGGAATACACGGACCAAATAAATCCAATAAAAGTAGACTGTTGGATTAAATTTGGAGTTATGCTTTTAACAACGCCTCTGGATAAACAGGTTAAAAGATGTCAAGCTCCAAGTACTCATGCTCTCCCACTGCACCTCTGCCTCAAGTTGCTCCATTACTGCTTCGAGGAAAGTGAAATTCAAGCAAAACTAAATGGATTCACCTTTAATTATGACTGTGGTGCAGTGTCATTTTAACATATCGTCCCCCTCGATGTCCTTAAACACCCTTTTTTATGTTACATGGATGCAATATTTTGTACCCAAACTTTAAATGTATGCTTAAAGGTTGTGCAAGATATTATCTAGAAACATAATTAATCTTTGCATCGCTGCACCATTAACCACTATCTCTTTGCCATTATTTGTTTTCCACTCCTTCCCACCTACATTTTTCCTCCTCGTCCTTCTTTTCCTCACAGCCAGGGATGCAGTGCATCACACCGATCCACCTCTACACATCATTTATCACTATAAACATTGCTGTGATTCATCTAGACCAAAACCAGACCCAAACTAGACCAAAACTAGACCCAAACCAGACCAAAACCAATGCGATATTTTCCCCCGAACTTTAAATATATGCTTAAAAGTTATGCAAGATTTGGTCTAGAAACATAATTAATCTGTGCATCGCTGCACCATTAACCACTATCTCTTTGCCATTATTTGTTTTCCACCTCTTTCCACCTTCATTTTTCCTCCTCGTCCTTCTTTTTCTCGCAGCCAGGGATGCAGTGCATCACACCGATCCACCTCTACACATCATTTATCACTATAAACATTGCTCATTGCTCACAGCACAAATATGTTTATTGTTGTCATTCACTCATAGGCCATTTATTTAATGTGTTTTCCTCTCTCTCCTCTCACTCTCCACATCTCTGTTCATTGTGAGGAGTGAGTGTATTGTGAGGAAATCAAACACGTATTTAATGATAATGGACTGATGTGCCAGTGAATGGAGAGAGATTGGGACAGAACAGCCTGCCGGAAAATCAGATCCCAACATCTCCAAGGTACAAACATAATAGGAAGTCAAAAAGAATGCCTTTGCGCCTCAGCTGTTGTGAATTCTCCTTTTGTCAGTCAGGGCCCGGCCATCGCAGCTATTGTTCCGCTTTTTAGAAAAGGAATTGGATTTTTTTTTTTCTAGGTTTTTTTTTCTTCCCGTGTCGGGCGCCTGACTTCCCTCGCTCGCCAACGGGCAGACTTAATTAGGACATTTCTGAGTGATTTATTCACAAAAGGACACTGGCTGTACCTCTGACCAATTCATTTTGAATAACAGAGGACAATACCTTCCAGAAATTGCTAATGGCATGTCAGGTAGAAAAATAAGCAATCAAGCAACCGGGCAATGACTTACCTAAATAAATGAAGTTGAGCTTTCGATGAACTGCAACCTGTTGGTTTGCATCTTATTTGTTTTCCAATCACTGTAATGAAGTCTGAGCTTTGTGTCCTTTTCTTATGTGACGTTCCGAATGTGTCTGAGAGTTTGTGTATGCGGGTTATTCTCTGAATTGGGTGCACATTGGAGGCCGGCATAAGAACAGTCCAACCTTTAACCCTGTAACAAAGGCTATGTTTATACAGTGACGATCAAAATGGAAGACACAAAAGTGGCGTCTTCAGGTTTTCATCCACTTTTCAGGAGGAAAACTTTGTTTATATGAAGATGCAACAGTGGGCGAAATTCGATTGGATACTGTATGCATGCATGCATACAGGTGGTACTGTGATAGAACGCTAGCATGCACAAACCTGTTGTTTTAGCGGTTATTGCGGTGTGATGTAAAGGTAGATGCGATGAGAACATGTTATGTGTTTCTTGCCATTTAAATGCCGTCTTCAAAACTCTTCACTCTGGAAGGGGTCTTCAGATTTTTGTGTTTTTAGGCCCTGATGCCATGTAAACGAAAGGCACTTCCTCTTAACTATATTTGTCATTTTCACTTGCAATCATCCTCATAACAGTGTTTTTTGGTTATGGGATTGAATGTTATGGGGGTTGGGGATTTTAGCTAAAAATAGCCATAGATCCAAATTAGCTAGGGCAGTGGTTCCCAACCCTGGTCCTGTTGTATCCCTCTACCAACACACCTGATTCAAATGATCAGCCTGTCATCCAGCTCTGCAGGAGCTTGATAATGACTGTCAGGTGTGTTGGAAGAGGGAACATCTAACACATGCAGGATAGTGGTATTTGAAGACCAGGGTTGGGAACCACTGAGCTAGGGTATGGAGCATTAGAAAGCATAAGGTAAACAGGAAAGTTTTCCAAGACAATTATTATTTTTTCCCCAAACAATGCTAAATATAATTTATGCTTGTAACAGTGTTGAAAGTTTGAGCTTGACAATGTCAACCTGATGATAAAAACAATGAAATATAAGCCAGAAAGTATGCAAATACTGACCTGTCTTTACAGTTTGAGCATGAAAAGACTCAAATTACGTCACTTCCTGGAAGTTGGACAAAACCATTATTTAAAAAAAAAAGTGTAATTGATATCCTGTTACGGGGTTCAATGAAACTAAGGGAGAAAATTAAATAGCGCTATTTTAAATAATAGCACTATTTAATAATTTAATAAATAATTAAAAAAATTTTTTTTTAATTTCTTAAAGTTAAAGTAAACAGATAAATGATTATTATGTTTCCATTATATTATATTATAAACTATGGTTACTGACTTTTTATTTGTTTTATATTCAATAAAAAAGTAACTGCTCAGTGGGGACATGTTCAATTAGCTGAAATCTATGCCTCAGAAACCCATAACATTTTTGAAAATATAATATTTAAAATATGTTTGTGTGTTATAATGCAATAACACATTTACATTTATATTTTGTGTATTAGAGTTTATTTTTGTATTTTACTTTATATGAAAATATTTGAGATTAAACATGTGGGACACAAAGTGCACCACATTCAGAAAATCACCCATTAGGTCGCTACTAGGAATCCAAATATTACAAGTGCCCCCATGGAAAGGATGGTAAGATGGTCACTATAGATCAGAGGTGTCAAACATAAGGCTTGTGGGTCAAAACTGGTCTCCAATAGGTTAACTCCGGCTCTTAGGAAGTATTTGCAAAGAGACACTGACAGTCAAATTCAAACACAGGTGTCGTACCTGTGGGGGATGGGGGTATTGCGACCCCCCACTTTTACAACCAGATGACTTCTTACCCCTCACTTTTTACTGGGGTTATATATTGTATCGTCTCACTGGATCCAGGAAATGGACGGAGAGTTGGTACTTTTTATTGCAGGAGAAACGGTTACTGTCGGTCACAATCAAAAGGCGTTCACTGACGGTAGTAACCTGGAACATCGAACAGCAATAACATAGCGGGGTTGTTACCATATCTATGGTTGAAACTGTTTACCCGCTCTTGCTGTACACCAGCATAAGGAAATGAAGCATACCTCAGTTCCCGGGTGAAATATAAACAGCTCGTCTTTGCGATGTTAGCATACAGTCATCAACCAGTAAATAATGAGGAATTTTGCTGTTGTAAAACTAAATTAACTAAACTATTTCTTGCTTTGTGACATATACCCTAAGCTAATGTGCTGACAGTAGGAGGGGCACTTTTGGATGTTTTGAGTAGGGGTAGGGAGGGGCAGGTTTTCATTATTCTTATTTATTTTATTTCTGTCAAAACCTTTGTTCTTCATGGAATAAATGTTGAATTGATAACACATTTTTGTTATTATTTTGGCCATATACTACTTTTTTAAATATAAAAATGTACCCATTGATGGATAATTGTTGGTTAATTTGGTTGAGTAGATTCCAAAAAATTTGCTGATGTGTCACAACTTAGAACACCCCCACATTTTAAATGGCTGTGACACCCCTGGGTTAAAATGATCTTAAAGTGAAATTATATAGTTAAAATAATATAATAATAGTGAAATATATATTCACTCCTCTTGCTGACATTTATGCCTCCCGCCTCACTCGCAAAGCCGCCAGGATCATAGGTGACCCTACCCACCCATCCCACAGCCTCTTCAGCCTGCTGCCATCGGGGAGGAGACTGCGGAGTCTCAAAGCCAGAACCAGCAGGCTGAAAGACAGTTTCCACCACCAGGCCATCAGGAGACTAAACTCTCTCCCTTCCCTGCCTCTCTTTCCCCCCTCAGTCTCCCGCCACTGATGGGGGCCCCCCACATTTGCACATAGCACTACATTGCACTATTGCACTACCACACTTTGATCACACACTGTAAATATCATGTGCCCACGACTGTTGCCTCTTTTATTTATTTTATTTATTTTTTAATTTTTTAATTTATTTTTTTAATTTATTTTTATGTTTTATTTTTTGTTCGTATTTTAGTATTTGCCATGTTAACTGGATGTGAGAGGACGAAATTTCATCTGTGCTGTATGCCTTGTATGTATATGCTCATTTGACAAATAAACCTGAATCTGAATCTGAATATATTTAATTTCTAGACATGTAACACTGAAAGACAATAATAATTAAATATGTGTGTTATTTTCAGCACTGAAAAATCAAAGATAAAGGTGGAATAAGACCGTGGGACACAAAGTGCACCAAATTCAGAAAATCACTCATGTGTGCGTTTGTACATTGCAGTGTGTGCATATGCTTGTACTCATTCCCTAAAATGACACATTGGCCTTTCCCTTTCTGCAATACTCAATCATGTTAACCAAGTTTATTCAGGCTATTACAATGCATTATGATGCTAGCATACACACAGACACACACACACACACTCGTATACAACTATCCTCGCAAAAGGGAAAAGGTCAGTATTTTATTGGCTTTGCTCCCTGTGGTAATCGCCTTTTTGGTTAGCCGTGCAAACTAAATGAAAAGATGTCAGCCCACATGTGGGGTTAACCTATGCTGCGCCATTTCAATAAGTGACGTGCCATTAGCCTTGGCCACCAATGTGAGCTCTGTGAAATCGAGTAATTCACCGACTCACTTTGCTGCCCATCAGCGAGCGCCAGGGGAGGAGATTTCCCCGTTAAACTCTCATTTCATCACCATTGTCTCAATATGACTCTTTCACACCATATGGCTAAAAGAGCTCAGAGAATTTGTGGAGGATCGCATTATTCTTTGGACGCAGAGTCGGCTTATTACGTCACCTTCACCAGTATGGACTCTTTAGTACATGTAGCTCCATGCAAATGTTTATGCTTTGATTATATCCTCGACTGTTTCTGTTTCTTTAACTGACTTTCTGTGTTACAGTTAACAACCAACAGCTTCACACTATGTTAGCTGATTATTAACATTGCACCGTACGTGTGCACAATAGTCACAATAATTGACGGTTATTATTACCTCTACCAAGGAGGTTATGTTTTTGCTGGAGTTTGTCTGTCTGTCTCAAAAAGTGACAGATGGATCTTTATGAAAATTTCATGATGGGTTGGGGGTGTCACAAGGAACACATGATTAGATGTTGGTGATGATCTGGAAGAGATCCTGGATTCTGGATCACTTTGAAATGTATTCTCCATTTACCACAATGTAAGATTTCAGACAGACAGACAAACAGACAAACTCCTCCTTGGCGGAACTCTCTTTAGTTGGAGGAGGGAGGTTTGCGCTCTCAGAGTGCTTTTCTATTTTTTTTAAATTATTATTATTTGTGTATACTTAATTTTTTTTTACTTAAGTAGTTTAATTAGATTTTTGGAATGTTTTTTTATTCAATTATTATTATTATTATTTGTATTTGTCTTTTTTGTTAATTTATTACTTTTTCATTTATATATTGTTTTTATTTTTCTTATAAAATATTTATAAAAAATAACGATCGGTGGGATGAAAAAAATCGCAATGTCAGTTTTTCTTAATATCGTGTAGCCCTCATCAACACTTATAAGGATATTTATTCCAAGGTACTACACTATCTGCACATTATGATCCATTCACTTTACAGGTTCTTTCTAGTGGAATATTTACTAATCCATTCTATACATGTACATAAACCAGCATGTGGAATAACACACCATTATATATGTTAAAAACATGAACTAACCAACACTAAAGTAATTTGTTTTCCGATTCATCTGATTAAAATATAAAAGATAAATCTTACATATTTTAATGTCTGAAGAAAATACTTTCAAATAAGTTGTAAAGCAGTATAATGGGCAAAATGTGGCATGTCTCTAAAAAACAACTACTACTTCAAACTTGGCACATGTATAATATAATGGTAACTGATATGCTGATATCAATTCAATTTTATTTATAAAGCCCTAAATCACAACAAAGTCGTCTCACAGGGCTTTACAAAAACACAATCAACTACAGAAATACATGAAAAGTCCCAGGCATCCCCTGTCCTTAGACCCTCCTTCTCGGCAAGAAAAAACTTCAAAACCCAGTGGGAAAAAAAAGAAATCTTAAGGAGAACCACATTGAAGGAGAGATCCACTCCCATGGACGGACAGGCTATAGATGAACGTCCATTTATAAATTAAGGAGGGGGGGGGGCTGGTCCAGACAGGCAGGGGCGGGGGTCCGGGGTCACAGGTCGACTCAGGCGAGACACTGCAGATCCTGTCGTCCATGGCTCCCGTCAGGAGAGCCTGTCAGGAGAGCCACCACTCCCCCCAGGGGGGGGAGGGAGGAAAGGGGACACCAGGTGACTGGTCATGAACACACTTGGTATGAAAGATATGTTATAAAAATGACAGAAACAGAAACAGATGTGAGGGAGAGAAAGAACTCAGTGTCTGTACTTCCCCCAGCATTCTGGCTCCTAGGGCAGCCTAGACTGAACTGTGACTCATACATCATGTATACATGATATATGAGTCACATAATTTTTAACTAACCTGACCATAGGCTTTCTCAAACAGGAATGTTTTCAGCCTAATTTTAAATGTAGAGACGTCTTTAATATTAAAGGGGAGCTGATTCCATAAGACAGTAACCATGGTAACTAAGGCTCTAGCTCCTACTGTACTTTTCAAAACCCTAGGAACTTTCAATAAACCTGCATTCTGAGAACGAAGGGTTCTATTGGGCTGGTACGGAACCAGATCATCATTAAGATAAGAGGGGCCCATCCCATTAATGGTTTTATATGTAAGGAGGAGGATTTTAAATTTAATTCTAAACTCAACTGGTAGCCAGTGAAGAGTTTGGAGTACAGGGGTGATGTGTTCTCTTCTATTCATTCATTGAATGGAAGAGTCCAATGTCATCATGTCCAACACATGGACATGATGACATCATCTGGATCAATGTGAAGTGGAGGGTTTGTTGTACCTGGAATCACTTACTGTATTTCACAGACTACA
The DNA here is from genome assembly GCA_020466265.1 of Siphamia tubifer. Taxonomy (NCBI): domain Eukaryota; kingdom Metazoa; phylum Chordata; class Actinopteri; order Kurtiformes; family Apogonidae; genus Siphamia; species Siphamia tubifer. The sequence continues at coordinate 8,321,122 of CM035802.1, read as the reverse complement.
GCATAAGTTGCTCTGGAGTACAAGTTGCACCAGCCAAAAAATGAGTTATAAAGAAGGGAAAAAAACATATAAGTCACATTGTTTATGGGGGGGGGGGTTATTGGATAAAATCCAACACCAATAACAGACATTTCATCTTGAGAAACCATTTAAAATAAAAATAGAATACAGAACAACAGACTGAATAGTTGTACGGTATGCTAACGTAACAGCTAGCGCTACATGATGTATAAACAACGAACTGAGAACCTGCCAGGTATGTTAACGTAATATATTAAGTTATTCAGATAATTATAGCATACAGAACATGCTCATGCTCTTGTGGTTGTCAGTGTGAAAATAATATGTGAAATTATATAATAATGTGTTAATAATTTCATGTATACATCACACCACCGGCCAAACTATAAAAATGACTTATAGTCCTAAAAATACAGTAATATTCAAAATCCTTAAAAATATACAATTACTTTATATTACCTAAAGTCTTCATACAATAATAATGATTTAAAACCTAGTAATGCAGTAAAACCAAAATAAATACATCATATTAATTCAACATATTTATCAAAAGTTGAAAGAAAATGATGCTAATATGTTACCAGTCCCTCCAGGATTTGTCAGACCTTTTTTGAGATTTTTTCATCCTAAAATGTCTGATGTTTCGTGAGCTTTTCCAAAAAATGGCAATGAAAGTTGCAATGCTTTTTAGGCTTTTGTTGTGGGAGGAAGTGAAAGTTGTGATTTTCCCTTTTTGTAATAAAATTAAGTAATACATCAAAATGTAGTTACTGGAAAATTAATTCAAAGTGATATGGTCCTCAAAACTACCTTTTACTGAGATGAAAAATAAATGATTATGAGGATTACAAAAATGCAACAACACACACACACACACACACACACACACACACACACATATATATATATATATATATTTTTTTTTTTTCTTTCGAAATGCACCTGTTGGTTCAAAGGTTAAAGGTCATATGACCTCACAACACTACATGAAGTTATAAAACATAATATAAATGTCTCAGCCAGTCAAAAAAACATTATTACTACTACTGTGTACTGTGTAGTAGAGGCAGTTTCTGACAAAAATAGAACAAAGACACAGATATTAAGACAACCTTTAAAATATGACAAATAAAATATTACCTGGATGATAAAAATGCAACAAAAAAAGTACTTTTTCAAATGCACCTGTTGGTACTAGTGCATCATTTTAGTCGTCAAATGTTAACTGCTGATGTGCACGTTTCTTCGTACTGTAAAGTAAATAGGAAAAGGTGGAAGGAGCAGCTCAAGACGTTGCAAATGATTGGTCATATTTTGCAGGAAAGTCGCAGTGATTGGTTAAAATTGCAACATTGCACTGAATTGACTGAATTTGCGTTGAAATTGCAAATCGCAAAATCCTGGAGGGTCTAGTAAAAGTGTGAGGTGGTCCACAATAGATCCCATTAAATTTTGGTGAATCTAGGTCAAAGTTCACAGTCAGTAAAAGTCTAGTTGGACCAATGCCTAGTAATAGATTAACAAAAACACTAGTGATCAAAATCTTGATACCTGTGATGCTGGATGCTTCTGCTCGTAAATCAACTCTTAATTCAAATATGGATCCTCTTCATCCTTAAGTCATTTGTAAAGTATATCCTTTACACAGGAACATGGTGAAACTATTCAACTATTCATATGTTGAGTTGTAGTCAGAAAAATATGGTATTATAACAAAAATGTGGCTCAAAAAAAAGGTTTTAACAGAGCAAACAGCCATTGGAATGATAATGCTTCAAGTGCAACAGGTTATTTAAGCCTAACTTTTAATTTTCTACAGAACATAAAGGCTGGACAATGGCAGAATTCATCAGGCTGAAATTGTTAAAGAGTGGTTCAGAGAGCATGAAACATCATTTTCACACATGGATTGGCCACCACAGAGTCCAGACCTGAACCCCATTGAGAATCTGTGGGATGTGACAGAGAAGACTTTACACAGTGCTCTGATTCTCCATCATCATTACAACATCTTTCTGAACAATTAATGCAACTGTGGAGCCGAAGAATGTGATACTTACTGTGCATAAATGATGTCACACGCGGTGTTTCTTACAATTCAAGCTAAAGGAAACTCACTGAAATATTTTGAGAGGAGCTTTTACACAGGTTATGAGAGGCTGTGAGACATAACTCTAGGACTGTCCCCGACCATTTAATCCCAATAATCGACTAATGACTAATCATAGGTACACATCTGCCTACCTTTACTGTTAATGCTGTCGCATCTATGTGCATTTACCACTAACACTAGCAGTAACCTTCATGCAGTTTTCAGCCATGCAGGCATTTTAAAATTATTACCTCCACCAAGGAAGTTATCTTTTTGTTAGTTAACTCAAAAATGTATGGACAGATTTTGATGACATTTTCAGGGTAGGTTGATAATGGGGAGATGTGGAAATGATTAGATTTTGGTGGTGATCTGGGGGGGGGGGGGGGGTATTGGCCGATAACCACTTGTGAGCACAGGTAAGGGCTACCTGCATGGCGTTTCCGCCTGACGCACCTCCGCCAGTGCCGATGGGATAACTGCAGGGTCATCAGCCGGGAGCCACCCTTCATTGATGTTTCGCTCCTTTAATCCCGGAACATCTCACGGTGGTGGAGCAACGGCAGGGACGTCTCCCTGCCGCCCCCTGCAGCTACCCCTAGGACCCCTCTTTCCCCCACGACCTGTCTCTCCTTCTCAGCCACAGCCAGAAGCTGGCTCTTTCTGCCTCTTCTGCCAGGTCTTTGACTGCACGCTTCAGGTTCGGCCCAGTCACACCAGCCTTCCTGAGGAAGCGCTGGATGGATGTCCCAATGAAGCCCCTGCAGCCAACCTCCACAGGGTAGATAGATGTTGTCCATCCAGCTTCTCTGCACTCAGCCACCAGCTCGGTGTATTTCTCCCTCTTCCGTTCAAACGCAGCCTCCATTCCTCCCTTCCAAGGGACCGTTAGCTCTGCCAGGATTGCTGATTTTCTTGCAGGGGACCACAGGATGACGTCTGGCCTCAGAGAGGTGGTAGTTATCTCTGGGGGGAACTTGAGCTGCCGTTCCAGGTCTACTCTTAGGTACCAGTCGCATCCAGGTGTTAAGAGTGGCAGTCTTTCCCTCTGGCTGATGTTTTTTCCTTGTACACCTTGACCAACAAAGTGTATCATCGTCGGCCTCCTGGGAGGAGGGTCTTTGGCTGCTTCCCTTCTTCGCGCTTCGAGGACTTCTGCAAACTTCCGCAATACCAGGTCGTGCCGCCACCTATACCTACCCTGAGCCAGGGCTGTCTTGCAGCTGGACAGGATGTGTTGCAGGCTTGGGTTTGGGGCATTGCAGAGATGGTAGCCTTCCTCTGAGCCGTACCACCGACTAAGGTTTCTTGGGCTGGGAAGGGTGTCATACGTGGCCCGGATGAGGAAGCTCAGTCTTGCCTGAGGGATCCTCCAGAAGTCCGACCACTTGATGGTTCTGTTGACCACCCCCTCCCACGTTATCCATTGCCCCTGCTGTGGTTGGCTAAGTGCTTTGATCTTATAATTTTCCTCCTCATTTCTGACCACCTCATCAATCACCAGTTCTTTCCTCTCTTTCCTTGACGCCTTGGACCAGAACTTGGGAGCAGGTCCCCACCCCAAGCCGGCTCTCCCCACCTGTGTCCTGCCCACAACTTCGTCATGCATGAGCCTGCTGATGGCTTGGTCAACAGCCTCATCTGCCTTCCATTTGCGTCCTGTTCGCACTGGTGCCTTGGTGTTTCTCACATATGGGTCAGTCGAGTCTCTGAGCTCTAGTACGAGCCTTGCCTTCTCCTGTCTGTAGCCCAGGTTGATGGACTTCAGTGGCAGCTGCAGTGAGGTCTTCCCAAACAGGCCAACACTGGAAAGGCTCCGAGGCAAACCAAGCCACTTGCGGATGTAGCTGTTGGCTTTGGCATCCAATCTTGCCACTGTTGTAGAGGTGATCTCGCACAGCTTCAGGGGCCACATGAGGCGCTGATAGAGGGTGAATTGATAACACCACACTTTCAGCTTCCCTGGGAGGTGGCACTTGTCGATTCTCCCAAGCCCGTCTGTAAGCTGCTGAATGATGGTGGCCGACATATGGGTGTCGGACAGCTCAGCAGTGTACAGCCTTCCTAAGCTTCGGACTGGCTGTTCGCCCAGCAATGGAATCTTCCCTCCCTCTACTGAGAAGGAGACAAGATCGTTCCTGACTCCTTGCGGATTGACAGACTGATTTTGCTGGTTTTATCCTCATTCTAGCCCAACTGAGGAGTTCTTCAAATCTCTTCAGGAGCCTGGCAGTACACGGTGCTGTTGGAAGCAGGCTTGTTACATCGTCCATGTAACTACGCAGGGCTGGTAGTCGTTGGCCTGACTGTGTCCTTACTCCTCGCCCCATCTGCCTGGTGCCTATGAGAATTACCTCAAAAGCTGCTGTAAAGATGATGGGAGAGATTGAGCAGCCCATTGCAATGCCTTTCTGTAATTGGTGCCAGTTGGTAGAAGTATCCTGCGTGGTGTAGCAGACCTGGAGACTGTTGAAGTAGTTGGATATCAGGCTCTGAATGCAGGTTGGGATGTGGAAAAACTCCAAGGCAAAGTTTATGAGCTGGTGGGGGACAGAACCATAGGCATTTTCCAAATCCAGCCAGACCACATGCAGGTCGGACTTTTCGCGCTTGGCTGTCTGAATTTGGTCCCAAATCATGGTTGAGTGTTCCACACAACCTGGGAATCCTGGGACGCCTGCCTTTTGACAGCTGGTATCAATGTACTTGTTCTCCAGGAGATAGATGGTAAGTCTCTTTGCCACTACTGAGAAGAAAATCTTCCCTTCCACATTTAGTAGGGCAATTCCTCTGAACTGGCTGATGTTACGGGAATTCAACTCTTTTGGGATAAAGGTGGTTTTTGCCTTGGTCCACTCTGAAGGGATGGCTTGCATCTTCCAGGCGACTCTCATCAGACTCCACAGGAGCTTCAGTACCATTGGGCAGTTCTTGTGTACCCTGTAGGGCACGCCATTCGGTCCTGGTGCTGAGGCGGATCTTGCCTTGTCTACCACCTGCCTGATCTCCGCCCACCTTGGTGGTGTTGTATCGAACTGAGATTCTGGCTCAGTAGGTTGGGGCACATATCCTGGTGACCCAAGGGGAGTGTTCCTTTCATGGTCACTTAGCTGGCTCTTGATGTGCTCCTCAAGCTCCTGTGCTGTGACTTCCAGCCTCCCGTTCTTTTTCTCCTCGAGGAGACTCTTTGCAAATTTGAAGGGATCCTGGAAAAACTTAGACCTCTCTCTCTCCTTCTTGCTTCTTCGTCTCCGAATCCGCTCCGCCCTCCGCAGGGCTGCAAGCCTCTCTCTAATTTGGACCCAGAGTGCTCTCAGTCCCTCCTTTTCGTTGTCACAGGCCTTTCTCCAAGCCTTCCTGAGGGCCCTCCTTTCCTTTACAAGATGGTATATCTCCTTTTCTCTTCTCCCTGGTTCCTTCTCTTTGCTCACTCTCCGCTCCATTATCCCAAATCTCTCTCTTCCTTCTTCATATATGATGTTGCCAAAGAGGTTCAGCTTGGTTGTCACGTTGCCTTGCAGTGACTTCCCAAGGATGAGATGTAGATCATAGTCGAGGCTTCTCCATGCCTCCTTGTCGCTGGATTTGGGCCACCTGATTTTGGGCTGTTGGCTGGGCTTGGCTTTCTTTGTTTGATTCGAAGGTTCGCTGCGGGGGGTCTCCTCCTGATGCTCGGCGTGGGTGATGGGTTCACGATGTTGCCTGAGCGCCTGCTGCTGGGAGAGATGTTCTTCTTCCCTCTGGCCATCTGCAACTTTGGAAACCGTAGCGCTGTGGTGCTCAACCGGGCTCTGTTTCCTGCTTGTCTGATCTGCTGGTGCAGTGCAAGGTTGCTTCTGGCTGGTTCCACCACACTTTGCCTTCCCCTGGTGGATGCGGAGGCCCCTGTGAGTTGTCACTTTAGACCACCCGCAGCTACATTTCCTCAGGGTCCTTTGCTCGTTAGTGATTGCCGTTCCGGTTTGTGCCATGTTATCCGTCCAATTTGGTCCATCTTCCATCCCGCCTCTCGGTGGACCTTCGGGCTGTTTTTCCTTTCTAGTGCTTGTAGTTGGGTTAGGTTGTCCAAAGTCATCTTGACACGGACTTGTGGAGTGGGTAACTAGCCCGTCCACACCCGGTGCAGTCTTTCCTGCTGCCAGTCAGTCTTCCCTGACCGCCCTCCAGTCTTTCCTGGATGTCAACTGCTCTGTTCGCAGTGGTCACTGGTGATCCAGAAGAACTACTTGTGAGCACAGGTAAGGGCTACCTGCATGGCGTTTCCGCCTGACGCACCTCCGCAAGTGCCGATGGGGTAACTGCAGGGTCATCAGCCGGGAGCCACCCTTCATTGATGTTTCGCTCCTTTAATCCCGGAACATCTCACGGTGGTGGAGCAACGGCAGGGACGTCTCCCTGCCGCCCCCTGCAGCTACCCCTAGGACCCCTCTTTCCCCCACGACCTGTCTCTCCTTCTCAGCCACAGCCAGAAGCTGGCTCTTTCTGCCTCTTCTGCCAGGTCTTTGACTGCACGCTTCAGGTTCGGCCCAGTCACACCAGCCTTCCTGAGGAAGCGCTGGATGGATGTCCCAATGAAGCCCCTGCAGCCAACCTCCACAGGGTAGATAGATGTTGTCCATCCAGCTTCTCTGCACTCAGCCACCAGCTCGGTGTATTTCTCCCTCTTCCGTTCAAACGTAGCCTCCATTCCTCCCTTCCAAGGGACCGTTAGCTCTGCCAGGATTGCTGATTTTCTTGCAGGGGACCACAGGATGACGTCTGGCCTCAGAGAGGTGGTAGTTATCTCTGGGGGGAACTTGAGCTGCCGTTCCAGGTCTACTCTTAGGTACCAGTCGCATCCAGGTGTTAAGAGTGGCAGTCTTTCCCTCTGGCTGATGTTTTTTCCTTGTACACCTTGACCAACAAAGTGTATCATCGTCGGCCTCCTGGGAGGAGGGTCTTTGGCTGCTTCCCTTCTTCGCGCTTCGAGGACTTCTGCAAACTTCCGCAATACCAGGTCGTGCCGCCACCTATACCTACCCTGAGCCAGGGCTGTCTTGCAGCTGGACAGGATGTGTTGCAGGCTTGGGTTTGAGGCATTGCAGAGATGGCAGCCTTCTTCTGAGCCGTACCACCGACTAAGGTTTCTTGGGCTGGGAAGGGTGTCATACGTGGCCCGGATGAGGAAGCTCAGTCTTGCCTGAGGGATCCTCCAGAAGTCCGACCACTTGATGGTTCTGTTGACCACCCCCTCCCACGTTGTCCATTGCCCCTGCTGTGGTTGGCTAAGTGCTTTGATCTTATAATTTTCCTCCTCATTTCTGACCACCTCATCAATCACCAGTTCTTTCCTCTCTTTCCTTGACGCCTTGGACCAGAACTTGGGAGCAGGTCCCCACCCCAAGCCGGCTCTCCCCACCTGTGTCCTGCCCACAACTTCGTCATGCATGAGCCTGCTGATGGCTTGGTCAACAGCCTCATCTGCCTTCCATTTGCGTCCTGTTCACACTGGTGCCTTGGTGTTTCTCACATACGGGTCAGTCGAGTCTCTGAGCTCTAGTACGAGCCTCGCCTCCTCCTGTCTGTAGCCCAGTCTGTAGCCCAGTCTGTAGCCCAGGTTATTTCCAATATAGAAATATATATATATATATATATATATATATATATATATATATATATATATATATATATATATATATATATACTGTATATATATATATATATATATATATATATATATATATATATATATATATATATATATATATATATATATATGAAATGAGAACATTTATGTACACAGCATATAATAATCTTATGGACATGCAGATTAACAGTCTTTGATATATATATATATATATATATATATATATATATATATATATATATATATATATATATATATATATATATATATATATAGTCTTAGGAAAAATATATAAATCATAATTAAAATGTATATTTATGGCTTACGAGTGGTTGGTAAGAATTAACTTTCTCTGAGTCTTTTCATTATTGTAATATGACAAATATAGTTTACAATTACTCACAAAAAATTTCAAGATTATTTCAAAGTTACATGGTCAAAAGTCTTTTGTCTCTTAGTCAGTGTTTGAGTGGATGCTTACCCGAAAGCAGACATGACACTGACTGGCTCCTCCCAGTCCTAATGTAAACCCCCCTCCATTCCTCAACTCTGTATGCAGATTGCTCAAGGGCCTGTGTCTTGAGCACAGACTCAAACCCCAGGAATCATACATTAATAGATATAAAACATTACAATAATAATTATATCTTTGGTTTCATTTTTCCAACACAACATACAAATATAAATATATGTAGTTAGTACAGGACAAACATCCTGCTCCTCAAATGAAAGGTTTTCATGCTTCAGGAGGAGAAAAGATAATACATGACCATAAAGTGTTTATGTTTTTCACTTGTACGGTAGAAGGGTGGGGGGCAGACTGCACTGCCCTGCTACCACATCAGAGGATTCAAAGATAGAAACTAACCCACAGTTATAGACCTAAACGCACATGCGTACCCAGTTACGCAGCAAAACGTACATGTGACCCATGGACCCTCCCTTCACCCCCAACCGAACTGTTTGTGCGGTCAAGCCTCCTCCCCCATTTATCATTAAGAAGGTAAAACTGGCCAATTTATGGTGATATTAATTTCCAGTCATATGGCCCAGCCATACATAATACACTTTAGACAATTACTGTTTGATGATAAAAATGTGAGTCTGTGTTTAACAAAGCTGTAATTTGATGTCATTTGTTCCAATCATCACATCACGATCTGCCAAAAAAGTCTGGAACATTCCAAGTATCCGTGCTGCCAATTAAACTGAATAACTAAAATAGTGGTTTACATTGCTTTGTTCCATCGTCTGGGTGTTATCAGGCAAACAAGACCACATTAATTCCCCCAAATCTGCACTAGAGCCTCAAAGCGTTGGAAAATAAAAATCCTGGCTAATGGAGTAAATAGACTAAAGATGAGTGGTGTGAATATGGCCGGTCCACTGCTGTTACCGCTCCCTTCCTGCTGCAGCTCAAACACCCCTGATTAGTTGAAGAATTGCACTCTTGCACTGATAATCAGCATAAATCCATGTGGAGAATTTCACAATGTCCACAAGTGTGCCCTTCAGGGAGGAGAGACGAGCGACACTGGGCTCCGTAGTCAATGTTGTTTCCACACTAGCCGCCTCGCGTCACGTCCTAATCCTTCCCCCTGGAACCCAGGCGGCGTTAAACTAGCTGGAATGAGTGCCATGCAGGGAGTAAATGGAGGGAGACGAGCGTCCACAATGGCCCTGGAAAGTGGCTGCTCTTGTAAACGGGAGGATTAGAGGGAATGAAATCCTCCTCTCCTTGTGTAGGCGTGCCTGCAGAGACAAAGCCTGCTGTTTACACTCCTTCTGTGTAAGGTGTAGTCCACCAAAAAAAAAAAAAAAAAACCCAGTCTACTGTGTAATCAACTGAGTGTAATGGGAGTTAGGACCAGGACTCATCCGCACAATGCGGAATAAGCGATACGCCTCGGCTGAAAACAGAGTCGACAGCAGGCCTCGTACGGCAGAAGGTTTCTCTCACCTTCTTCTGAACCTTCCTAATCCACCGTTGTTAGGTGTGTTAGATCCCACTCCAGCGTAAATTGGAGGCACATGGGTGATTACGGTGTAAAAGAGAAGGTTATGCGAAAGAAGTGGAGAGATAACGCCGAGAAAGCGCAGTATGAAGTTACAGCAGAGGTGATAATGATGCACTGTTAAAGGTTTAATATCTGCTCAAGTGTAGACAGTAAAGTAGAATTTAGTTTGAGCATCGACGTTGCAATGTATGTGTGTGTGGAATAGAAGCATCACAGGTCCTGCAATTAATTTCATTACATTTTTTATTTATTTGTATATATTTGAATTTTTAATTAATTAAGTTTTATTTGTGTATTACATTTTACGTATTTATTTATTTAAAATTATAATTTTTTTATTGAATTTTTTAAGTAGTTGAATCCCATTCAAGCGTAAAGTGGAGGCACATGGGTGATTATGGTGTAAAAGAGAATGTTATGTGAAAGAAGCGGGGAGATAATGCCAAAAAAACACAGTATGAAGTTACAGCAGAGGTGATAATGATGCACTGTTAAAGGTTTAATATCTGCTCAAATGTAGAGAATAGAATAGAACTAGAACTATATTCATTTAAATGTATTCAATTCAATTCAATCTCACAGCAAGTGGTACAAATATATTATTACCAGGGCTCTAAATTAACTTTTTTCATCACCAGCCAATGTGACTAGTAGATTTTTTTATCTTACTAGCCAATCAGAAATTCAACTACCATTTTTTTCCCCTGACCAAAATGAGACATACGCCTTCAAATTTCTTTAAATTATTTTATTTAACGTTTTCCTCTTGAAATAATTCATTTCTATGATCTTTTTTTTTTTTTTTTTACATTTTCACATTTTCACTCTTAAAACTTCTTGCTTTTACATTTTCTCACCTTTCACTGTTAACACTTCTTTACTTTTTTCACCTATATTACAATTAGATTCACATCTTGTTGCTCTTACATTTTCTAAATTGGTCCCCATATCATTTCTTCAAACATATGATCACATTTTCACATTTAACTCCTAACTTCTTTACTTTTTATCTCCACTGTCCCCATTAAATATCTGTAAACACTCACATCACATCTTGTTGCTTTTACATTTTCTCACCTTTCACTGTTAACACTTCTTTACTGTTCTTACCTATATTAAAATACCGTTACCGTGACCTCAGACTCGACAACATCCCCTCCAGTCTTTGCCCTTTTCTCACCCCCACACTCCGAACCTCTCAACCACCGCCACATTCTTTTTTTTCGTTCTCACTGACACAACACACGCTTCAGAAAATATTCTCCTTCTTCTGTCTCTTAACGTCTTCTTCTTCACCTCAGAGTCAACCACGCGAAAATGCTCGAAATCAAATGCAATGAGGACGCAGCCAAGGGATGCATGCGACGTCATCACGGTAGAGTTCATGGGAAATGTAGGAACTTTCATCTTGTCGGTGTTCGGGACTAGAGAAGGCTTTGTGATAAAAATAAATAAATAAAATTGAGAAATTTGTTAATATAAATATTCTAAAATTGCACACAAATGTAAACATAATAACATTGCAAATTGCACAAACCTTTTCAAAAAGCAAAACCAATGTTAACAACTATAATTAAGTAATAATAAAATGAATGCAAATGACTTTGCTTTTCCTTTTGGCTTTTCCCTTAGGGTTCACCACAACAAACAAAAAAACTATCAGTAAAAGTAAAAGTGCAGCAGCAGCTGTAAAGATACAATCTAAAACTGGACCTTTCTTGACTTCTTTGATGCAAAATCCTCAATTACATCCCTGTAATAAATATGTCAGTAAACATATATGAAGGAATATGGAGATTTAAAAAAGTCAACACATTTAACAGCACACGTCCCATTTATTTATTTACTTTTTAGTTAATCACTTTATAAACTTTCTTAAGCCTATTTGTGGACTCACTAACTGACCAAAGATAGCACCAAACCCCCATATGGGCCCGTTATGATCAAGTCATTTGGGCTTATTAGCAATCCTGTGAAGCACAGAAGTATCCCTACAGCCTGGCGCACTTTCACGTGTTACAGGGCGCGTTCTGGCACGCATACTGGTGCGCGCAATGGCAATAGCACCGCGTGCTAGAACACAGTGCTAGAACGCGTGCCATTGCGCGCACCAGTGCCAGAATGCGTTCTGTAACGCGTGATATAAGAAACACGACGCGTGGCTATGTGAACACTTTGGTTTGCCATAGGGGCGCTGCCTGGGCCGAAACAAGCAAGACAAAAAAAAAAAAAGACAGGGGAAGGATAAAAAAATAGGACAGTCATATGCTGGCGCCCCATAGAGGATTGCGCCCTGGTTCGTTGCCCAGCCTGCCCATAGCTACAACCGGGTCTGCACTCACCAACAGCCAAAGTGGCTAGTAAGTTTTTTTTTTACCCGCCAAAATGGATTTTCACCCGCATTTGGTGGGTTGGCGGGTGTTAATTTAGAGCCCTGATTATTATAAATATTAAACTTAACCCATAGCTGTATATATAGTAAGTCATTTTTATTTACAGAGCACCTTTCACAGACAAAAGGACACTAAGTGTTTTACAGCTCCTGCTGATACACAGACGCTGCCTGACCCTACACTTTGACATGTGGACAGCCAGAGCTGGGACGCAAACCACCAACCTTTTGGTCATTGGACGACCTGCTCTCTATGATCGAAGGGTTGGAAGTTTGGATCCCGGTTCTGGCTGTCCACATGTTGAAGTGTCATTGGACAAAAACACTGAACCCAGTCAGGTCAGGCAGCGTCTGTGTATCAGCAGCAGCCGTTTACTGGTGTGCGTGTGTGTGAATGGGTGAATGTGCACTGTAAAACACTTTGTGACGCCTTGTGCCATTTCTGGCAAGCAAATATAATGCTTTTTAAGACCATTTTAAGACCTTTGAGTGACTGTGGAACAAATACGTACAGTAAAAATAAAAAACACACACTCTAGGTTCAGTTCAAAGCATATGTCTGCAGAACCCTCAGTATTTCTACCTTTATCATAGCAGTTGGGGTGAATGCAGCTAAAGCACTTGTGACACTAAAGTCAAAGCTGTCGTTGCACTTGTATTTGTGAGCGTTGGGGTGAACGTTGTCATGGGGACCATTGTTGTCTGACTAGCAGCATAGTGTGTCTGCTTTAACCCTTAAGCCTTTACAGCCCATTGTTCCTAACGTCATGTCTTTACCACATACTTTACATAGACCTTCATATTCACACCTTGTTTTTGATAAACAACTGTTGTATTTTTGCTCCTCAAACACACTTATCACTGAACTGTCACTGTCTGGGTTCATGTTCACGTATGCCTGTTCCAAACACTTCTTCTGGCATTCTGGCTTCCTGTTCTATTAGACACACAATGTCTCAATGTCAGCAACTTGGTAACAAATGATGCTAGCTAAATAAATAACCTGCTTGAAAAATAACCCAGACATATGTTTTTCATTAACCGTAGACTACCCAGATGAAATGTAATACTTCCTATGTGACATTTAATGCCATAGCCTACTTCAAAAAATAGAAAAATATAATGTTTTTTAAGATCTTAAAAACTACATATTGTAAAATAAGACTTTGTAAGGATCCGTGGAGACCCTGCTGTGAAAGGTAAAGGCTCTATAAATAAAAATGACTTACTTACATGACAGTGAACTGAGGATGAAGCTGAACTACAGTCACGTTAACACAGTTGTGATGCAATCAACATCGTATCAGCAGATTACAACTCACACCTGAAATTAAAAGTAGAGGAGTTGGACGTGAAAATAGAAACAATAAAATAATAATAATAAAAAAGTGTTACTCAAGCCCAAAAACTCCCTGATGACAACTGGAGGAGGACAGGAGGAGCTGGCACTTCTGGAAGTCCTAACAATTCAAGAAATAATTGGAGAGATGGCACTGACAGGTGTCCAGTCAGAAACTCCATTTGACAGGAGAGTCGCTGGCGTCACATACATCCAGTCCTATTCAGGGATTTTCAGAGTCCTAACTTAGAGCTGTGGACTAGTAGTAATACTGTGGTAAAATACTTTGGGCCAGAGTGTGTTTTTGTAATTATCATATTTTCCATACTATAAGGTGCACTGTTATTGGATGGTTTCTGTTAATCATGGGTGTAGGTTTATATATAGATGGTTGTGACATGTCACAACCAATATTTGGGGATTGCAAAATAGTCCCTACCAATATTTGTTATTTTAAGTTAATATACGAAAAATCTACATTCATTGAAATTTGAAATACTATTTCATTATACTGCACATATGGTAGCATTAATAAAAACTAATTTAAATTTGTTCATGTTTTGTTTTTGCCCGCATTTGTCAAGTGGGAGTCCCGCATTGTAACTCATCAATGCCTGGATCTGGACAAGCCTTCAGACAGGTGTAGACTGGTGTAGACCAACATTCATTTGGACTAAAACCCATTCTTTTGTTCGTTCAATTTCACATTTTAACCCCAGACTTATCATGGAAACTTGAGCCAACCAACATTTAAGACTTGAGTTTTCTTTATCAGTAACACACACGTGGGAAAATGTCATTAATTTTACTCTGAAAGCATTTTACTTGTAGATCAGTGTTATTGAATATTGTTAAAGATGACCAAAATAATCCATAAAATGAACAAAAATGACCAAACTATTCAGTAAAATGAACAAAAATTACCAAAATATTCATTAGAATGAACAAAAATTACCAAAGTAATGGGCAAAAAGATAAAAAATGACCAAAGTAATGAGCAAAAAGATAAAAAATGACCAAAATATTTATAAGAATGAAGAAAAATGACCTAAATATTCAACAAAATGAACAAAAATTACCAAAATATTCAATAAAATTAAAAGTAAAATTTCACATTTTCACCCCAGACTTACCTTGGAAACTTGATCCAACCAGTATTGAAGACTTGAGTTTTCTTTATCAGTAACACACATGTGGGGACATTTTATTAGTTTTATTCTGGAAACGTTTGACATGTAGACCAGTGTAACTGATAGTCAATTAATTGTTTACATTTCTAAAACAGATCCAATCAAAATAGAAGCGCTTTTTTGTTTGTCTCTCTTCCCAAAAGACTTAAGAAATTATTCCAATTCCATTTGACACCCTTTAACGTCTTCACATGAAATCATCACTCACTTAATAAATCCCTCACAGTCTATTTGCACATGTGAAGACTCATTTCCTTTACTTGCTTCTGTCCCGCACCTTTGTGAAATCTTATTTCCACCTCTCCTAACATTTAATTTCCAGCTCACCTATTAAATTTATCCTCTCGTTCTTAACTGGTACATATCAAGGTTGAAGCTAATCATGTGATTGTCATCTTTCACTATCACACAGTCAGCTCATCACTACCCACTTCCACAAGTAGAGGTGGAAAAGTACTTACATTATGTACACCCTTTAAACTTCTGGACATTTTTGTCAACACCTTACCTAAATGTCTTAGTAACAGTAAATTGAATGTTGTTCTTGAACCATGGGGCTGGTCTCTTTTTAAAGCGAACACCCTAAGTTGTTTTCCAGTACAGTCAGAATCACTCTTACTGTTATTATCACTGATTATTTTAGGTTGGAACACAGTGAAATAAAATACATTTGTATCTCGCCTGAATTTTTTCCTCAATAATTCACCTGTATAAAAGTGTGTGTGCACAGTGAGAGGCCAAAACCACTATAGGACCAAAGCAGTAGGTCTGATCTAGTTCTGGTCATTTTACAGCAATACTACAACAAATATTTATGAAAGGATATGTCCAGGTGTTGTCCAGATATGTCACATCCTGAAAACTTATGGACACACTTGAATAAAAAGGCGATTATTAGTGAATTCTTCAGTGTAGGATTATCGATGAGAACTCTATGGAAACATTACAGTCAGGGTCATCCTATGACAAACTATGATTCACTAAGATACTTACTGATGTATAAACATGTAATAACACATTTTCACACACACACACACACACACACAATATATATATATATATATATATATATATATATATATATATATATATATATATATAAAGTACAGATGTTTATATAAATGTAAAGACTAAAAAGTATAGATATTTCTGTACATGTAAGAAGTATAAGGTACAAATATTTATATAAATGTACAGAGTATAAAGTAAAATTACTTCTGAACAAATGTAGGGAGTAAAATTAAAACATTGTCAGAAAAAAAAGTCAGTAAAGTACATATACCTAAAAACATTTACTTAAGTACAGTAACAAAGTATACCCCCCCCCCCCCACACACACACACACACACACTTCCTGGAGGTCTCTTCCCCATTCACAGTGCATGCATAAAGGCATTAGCATTCCACACCTGACCCAGCTGACAAATAGGAAGTGGTCTTTCCAGGGGAACATGGACAGGCATGACTGGAGGAACCAGAGCACCCACCATCACCACCAACACTCGCTCTCCTCTCTTCAACCAACCTTTTACTGCTGCTACACTGGCTCCTGCTTTGCCTTGTTGCTCTTTCACTTCTCCTCTTTGCTCTTTTGCTGCCCCCATCATCTCCCGGTCCTCCTTTTCATGTCACTTTCAATTTCTGACAGCTAGATTTTTCCCTCTTGTATTTTCCTGCAAACTGCTTCTTCTCTGCTTGTCGTCTGACATTGGCTAATATTAGAAATGTTTATGATCTGTCGTGTACGCGCTCGCATGCTATGAATGTTTGCCCCATATTTTTTATTCCTTTACCTGTGTGGCGTTCAAGCCAAAGTACAGCTGCACAATATATGGTTCGATCATCGACATCACAGTGAACGTGTTCGCTATAGTCACATGACAGGTTCTGTTAATGTAGGAGATGAATGAGCTCAACGTTTTATCATTTCAATAGAACTTGACACAGACTGAACACATCACAGTCACAAGAGACACAAAAGAAAATCACACAAAACCAACAAAAGAAAAATCACCTAAAACCAACACTCACTGCCAGAAAGAAAAGCAACATCCGTTGTATGTAATTATTGCTTTATTTGTTTATTTATTTGTTTGTTTTTGTTTTATTTATTTATTTTTTACTTATTATTTTTGTCTTTTTTAAATTCATTTTAATTTAATTAAATGTATTTTATTGTTTTGTTTTTATTTATTTATGTTTTTTAATTTAATTTTCATTTTAAGTATTTATTCATTTATTTATTTTAATTTATTAGTCTTTTTACATCATTCATTCATTTATTTTTATTTATTTATTTTAACTTATTTGTCTTTTTTATTATTTGTTAATTTATTTATTTAAATGTATTTGTCTTTTTAAATTATGCATTAATTTGTATATTTTTATTGTTTTTAAAATATTCATTTATTTATTTTTATTAAATAAATTTTTTATTGTTATTTATTTATTCCATTTATTTATTTTTTTGTATTTTTAATTATAATTTTTTTAAATGTGTAATTAAATTTATTTATTTTTGTATGTATTTATTTATATTGATTTAATATGATTTAATTTTATTTATTAATTAAAAATTTTTAATTTGTTATTTATTTGTAGTTCTTTAATTATTTCATCTACAAGAAGGATGATACTGAAAGTTTATGTTCTGCATCGACCACTAATCTGTTTGACCATTTGCATCACTGTTATTTACTCCAGAGTATTTTTTCATGTCACAAAATTTAAAAAAAAATCCTAATGTCAGTTTTTTCTAATATGGTGCTGCCTTAAGCCAAAGAACAACCGAGATTGGAAAGTCATTGTTGTGTGTCTGTCCCTGCATCGGGCACCTGATGATATATTTAGAGATCCACACAGTTAACGAGTACTTCATTTTCAGACCCTGCAGAGTCTGATGACATATAAATAACAGTGCATTTCATTATGCAAATATTAGGTAAGGGCTGGAAAAAAGGTGTGGGCGAAGAACCATTGGGGGGGGGGGGGGGTCATGTATTAAATTTGTTTGGAGGAAATGCGTCAGACAGCAGACTGTTTTTGAGAACGGCTGATGGAGCCATTCAGTCGCGTAGACATGCCCCCAAGAAAAAACGTTTTACTAATGTATGCATTTCTCCCAAGGTTGGATGCCATCTTCTTCACTTTCCATTTCCTGCGCCGCAAACGGTCATAAAGTGTCATTGTGAAATTGGAAATTATACACATGCTGCAAAATGTTTATCCAATCGAAACAGTCCCAGGTATTTTCATGGTGATCCTCAAACATTGTCTAAGGTTGGCTCCCAAATGTTCGGAAAAGTAGAAAAACATAGAGAAGTGAGACGTTCAACACATGTTCATTAATAAATTATTATCAGGCGATATGTGCTGGGTGCGATTTACCGAGGGGGGATGGGAGGGATCATCTCCACCGAGTCATCTGCGACGTGCCCCACCCCTCACAGAGACTCCTAAAAAATGCGACCCACCGCATACAGTGACGTGGAGAAAACCAGAAAAGAGGCCTCTGATTGGTCCATTCTACATTTGCTGTACATGCGCTTCTGCTTCCCTACTTTTCATGCTTGTTTTGTGAAATGAGCTAATTGTTGAAGACGGCTCATATGAACACGGATTCGGTCGAGTGCGTGAGGAAGTGGAAGAATCTGCGAGACAACAAAGTTCAACAATGACAGATCCTGATGTCGAAAAATAGCGGGCATCCAGGTGGGAAATCCTAGCGAGTTTGTGAGTGACCCTTGCATTGTGGCGGTGAATTGTGTACGGCATATACTCCCCGTGGTGAGATCTTTCTTTCCCAGAGCCAGTCCAAGGAAATTAAAGGGAAGAAAGGAGGAAAAATAACACCCCCCTTCTGGTCTTTTGATAAATCGCACCCTGGATATGTGTGTATGCGTGTCAGGCAGCAGACTGTTTTAGAGACATTCGGTCTCATAGACATGCCCCCCAGAAATACAGTGTTGCTAATGTATGCGCTTCCCCCAAGGTTGGATGCCATCTTTTTCACTTTCCATTTCCTGCGCCACAAACAGTCATAAAGTGTCATTGTGAAATTGGAAATTGTACATATGCTGCAAAATGTTTATCCAATCGAAACAGTCCTAGGTATTTTCTCGGTAGTATCCAATCAGTGGTGATCCTCAAACATTGTCTAAGATTGGCTCCCAAATGTTCAGAGAGTAGAAAAGTATAGCGAAGCGAGACGATCAACACATGTTCATTAATAACAAGTCTTTGGTGTAAATATGGGAGCTAATCAGACAAACCTCATCTTATGAGGTAATCAGGAAATGTGTGTGTATGTGTAGGCCTTGTACGTATGGTTGCATTTTTTGTGTATTTGTGTGTGTGATTGGGCTCCCAGGTAATTATAGCAGACAGCTGCCATGGCATCCTGGATCAGTCCCACTTCAACAAGCCGCAAACACACACTTTCACACAGACACAGACAAAGTGGGTCCCACATCAACATGGCGTCATTATTAGCGGGCTGATGCCCAGATTTGTGTCATTTTATTCAGCGTCTCAGATAAGCCAGGGCAAATTGTGTCTGCGACGCTTCCAGAGTGGCTTGTACGAAAAGATGAGATGCACCTGCCACCGAGCAAAGCAGAAGGAGCTGTCGAGATAGTGGGGAGACAATGATTTCAAAGCTCGCCGCAGAAGGTGTGCAGGATGCAGACAGACAATGTTATGCAAAACACGCTCTGAATTGTGTTGAATACAGGAAGATAGGGACCCGCGGGTGCCTGGCCTCATCCCCAGGCCAATAGAGGTTTAAAGAACGAGGTCTGTGCTGCTCCGTCTTTAACACCTGATCTTTCTCTTGATGTAACCTGATCTGTCAAAACATTCGGCGGTCTATCCTCCTCCCTTCCTTCCCCTCTGCTGTCTGTCTCTCTCTCTTTCTCGTCTGTGCTGGGTATCATGCCTGCATGCATCACAGACCCGCTAACAAATTACATAGAGTAGCCACTCCGCTTCCCCTCTCACTCAGCTGTCAAGTGGAGCCACTGAAGCATCCTCCCTTCCCTCCTCTTCACCTCCATCTATCCATCCATCCATTCACCCCCCACCTCCACCACCCACCCATTTCACCATATAACCTTCCTGTTCTTGGCTCTTTCGCCTGCTCACCTGCGTGCCCCCTTCACCACCACCACCACCCTCCCCTTTCCTTTTTCTTCCTCCTCTTTATCGTCCCCTCTCATTTTATCTCTCCATCCACCCTTCCTTCTCCCATTACCTCACATCATTCTCTGGCATCCCTACACACACATTCTGCACAACCGTACAGCCACCGAGAAACCACGTTTTAATACATTTGTGTTGGCCTATTAGCAAATAAATTTACATTTATTTAGTTTAGGGATGTTCCGATCCAATCACATGATTTCAGACTCGATCGGAATTGGATTTTATGTCTTGATCAGTGATAGAAAATTATTTACGTATATATATATATATATATATATATATATATATATATATATATATATATATATATATATATATATATACAGGAGGTCCTCAGGTTACACGGTACTCGACCTACACTGTTTTGACCTTACGATACCTGATTCTCGTCCACCATTTTATCTCTAGTCACCCCATAATGTAGATTATCTGTGTGTGTGCTTCATATTTTCTTGGTATCTTTGCCTTTTTCACTTTCCTTTTTCACATCATGACCCCAAAAAAGAAAGCAGGGAAACAAAGTGCCCAAGGTCAAATTTGACCAAAAATTGCCAATTGTTTGTTTACGTTTGCACCATATCGATGAGTACTTCATATTAAAGCGAATAAAGAGTGCTTTCAGGATCCATGCTGATTTTATTTCTATAATGTTATTATGACATAAAAAGTAATTTTGTGGCTAAAACATTTTTTTCATACATTTTCATTGAAATCCTATTATTATTGAGCATTTAGTTGAATAGGATAATGGAAATTGACATACTACACCAAAGTCCCTAATTTCAAGGTCAGAGTATCCAGAAAGGCCAAAGGCTATTGTATTAACGTATAGTAATATTAGTTTATTGCTATAATTTACATTCTATTAAAGATTTCAACTTAAAATCTGTCTGATATGCCTTCCATAATGAAAGCCCTTCTCTATACATGATGTAATAAACTGCCCCAATGCATTTCATAATTAATTTTGCAGCATTTCTTTTTCCAAAATATATTCGTAATTTCAAGTTGTCCATATTGTCTTGACATAAACCACTTGGAATGTTTCCCAAACAGCTCCTTGAGTTTTAATACCACACCACCAAAGCACCCTGCTGCTGCAAAATGGAATAAATTATTACATAATGTGGCAAAATGTATTACAAAATGCGCCTTTATTACAAAATGAAATGAAAAAGTTATTAAATTTAGGACGTTTATTACAAAATGCACTGTTATTATAAAATGCTTGTCAACACATCATTTAAAGTACGTCCAAATAACGTAAGAATGATACGTCATTTATCGAGCGTCAAAATTTGCATTATCCACCTATATCTCGATATCATCGAAATATAACTCGATGTCCGGGACATGTATATCATTTGAATATGTTTCGATTTGGTCAAGTATCGTGCTATGCACAACTTTTCGAGTGTATGTTTATTTGTTTGTATTGTTAGTAAGATAACTCAAAAAGCTATGGACAGATTTGGCTGAAATTTTCTGAAAATTTTGATTCTGACACAAGGAACATGTGATAAATGTTTGCTTGTGATCAGTGGAGGGTGTGGGTGAGTGGGTGGGGGGTCTGCCTTGATGGAGTCTGCGCTCTCCGAGTGCTTCTCTAGTTCTTAATGCAATGCACTGTATCACAAATGAATGGGGTGTCTGAAGACTATTTTTTCCACCACTGTATGTCTCCTTATATTTCATAATACTGTAATAACATTCTGAAATAATAATAATAATAATAATAATAATAATAATAATAATAATAATAATAATAATAATAATAATAATAATAATAATAATATTGTAGAACTCTGTTATGTCTTACAACCATTTCATAACTTAGTGGCAGGAGGAGGTGAGTCAGACCACTTTTCCACAACCTTTAAATGGAGGTTTAAGTATAAATATGGAGCCAGTGCAGCATCACAGACCTGTTGAAAACACTTACAGACCTCTCTGACACAAACCTGGTTACCGTGCTTCACTTTCGTCATCCACCTGGTTGGAGATCACAGTTTAATCACACCCTCCCGCTTTTGCATCTGGGATTCACAACCTCACATTTCCAGCTGTGGTTAAACAGCGTACTGTGTGAACATGTTCATTTCACACATTTGTGCATCTGCACTCATATCCAGATGCTGAGCACCTGGAGAACAAAACTATCCAACCACCACAACGGGCTGTAAACGGCTTGAATTGATGGACTATGAATAGTGTTTTTCTCAACATTATACTTTAAATGATAAATGGGCTGTTGCATTTATATAGATCGTTTATACCTTCAAGACACTCAAAGCCTTTATAATGAGTCTCATTCTCTATTTTTATGTATAAACTCACACACTAACTTCCAGGAGAAACTTTAGGTTTAATGTCTTATTGACAATAGGGGGTGGGAAATGAACCCACAACCTCCCAGTTTGTGTTTTTGTTCTACCTCCTAAACTACAGATTAGAGCTGAGCCATATGGCCTAAAAATAACATCTCAGATTTTTCTCTAACTTTTCTTTTATGTCGTTGTGTCCCACGGGTGAATGAAAGAGGAGTCGAAGGTAACTTTTCTGCTGGTTTATTCTGAACATACAGAAAGATGTAATGTGATGGGTGCAGCTGGCAGTGGTGCTTAGTCTATATATATATACACTGTAGATTTTGCAGTGTTAATTTGGAGACAATGGGACCAAATACACTCTAGAAGAAGTTAAATAAACTCTCTAAGTGTTGATTTAACACTGCAAAATTTACTGTGTATATATATATATATATATATGTGTGTGTGTGTGTGTGTGTGTGGGGGGGGGGGGGGGGGTGATGGGGGGGTTGGACAATTTGGATCTGGTTTTGGACTATTAGGGTCTTGTTCCCGATGAGTCTTTCTGATGATGTGAACACAAATTGCCTGAAATTACTTATCCTAGATATAGTTATATATTATTTGATGATTTGTTTTTATTTTGGATAGTTAGTCGTGTTTATTATCTTTGTTTATTGTATTTTTTTTTCTTTTTAAAATGTTATTTTTTGATATATTTTGTTATTAACTTTTATTATTATTATTATTATTATTATTATTATTATTATTATTATTATTATTATTATTATTATTATTATTATTATTATTATTATTATTATTATTATTGTTATTATTACTTCTATTATTTTAATTGTTGTTGAATGTACAGTAGGACCCCAGGAAGAATAGTTGTTGCTCAGGCAGTAACTAATGGGGATCTGAATGAATGAAAAAAAATAAAATAAATAAATAAATGAAAGAGTACATTCAAGGGGGTAAATATCTGCCAGTCCAGTGATAGAGATCAGCAGAGGACAGGTGCATTCTGGGAGGTTCTTTACCATTAATTGAGGAAAAATAAAAGCAGGAGCAGTTTTTCATCACTGATTTAGCTGCATTATGTGTGCAAGGACATGGAGGGCGAGCGTCTGGGGTCGAATTGTCAGGGTTCGGTTTACTCTGCGGCCGGTGTCAGGTCAAACTGAGCATGTGAGACACTGCCCCGGATAGTCCACATTCAGAGGGGGGTACCAGGGCTAGTGCCAGTTGGCAGGCCCTCTCCCAAACAGTAGATGGGACAGGACCCTTTATCCATTTTTCACTTCCTGAACAAAAATAACATTCTGCATCTGAAAGGAGTTGTGATGGGTCAGTGACGACCGGTGCTTGGAGTTAGCATAATTAGCTTTAGCTTAATGTAGCACAAATATGTCGCTGAAATATGTCATTCAGGAATATCAAGTGCAACAAACTGACTTCCAAATGATCACTATGACATATTATACATGTTGACATAACTCTTCTCCAAATACAGATGGAATTTTTGAAAAATAAACTTTAATCATGTGGAGCACCGAGTTAAAACACCTACCATGAGGATCCCTCATGGCGCTGTGACTCTTTCTGGTTCTGTCAGCCACAAGGCAGAACTCATAAATCAGTGATCGCCCATACAATGAAATGTGGAGGGCAAGTGGAAGCAGTAACAGAGACATATGTCAAAACTAACACAGATTAATACATCACCATAATTAATATGATTACATTTTTTCATCTAAATGGAACAGTTGTTTATATTTGTTTTGTTTCAGGCTGTTTAGTTGAAAATTTTAAGACGTTTAATGTAAAATATGTTTTGGATTTTAGTGGGTTTTTTTCTATATTTTAGAAAAGTTTTTGAAAAAAAATGTTTATGACTATATTTTTCTATAAATGTTTTTGCCAGAGTTTGTTTGTTTGTTTGTTAGTTTCCAAGCTTATGGACAGATAATGATCACATTTTCAGGGTACGTTGTGTAGGAAATCTTACGTTTTTAGTTTCCTCTTACTCATGTTCGTTTTTATCAGGAAGAAACCACCAGGATCCAAAAATAAAGTTTCAGAAGTTTTATTACCATTAACCCTAACAAAGAAATCTAGAAAAATTGTGCGACAGATATCTGGGTTTTTCTCTGTTCTGGTCCGGACGAAACCGGGGCGCGACAGAGAGAAAAGACACAGAAAAAACACAGAAGTAATATTTTATAGTTATCTTGATGACATCATCTTCTTCACGCTGGAGTTGAAGATGTACGCCCTCGTTGCCATAGGATCACAGCTGCACCCAGGATGGGAGAGATGTCCTTCCAACCTGTATACTGGATACTTTGTTCAAAACCAGACAGCAACTTCACCCCCGGTTCAGATCGGTGGTGGGTTAGATAAGAAAGGTGATTTAGAGGTGTAAAGGAATGCAAGGTTAGTCATATAAGCACACTGTTAGTTTTGCATGTGTGAGCACATTGTACTTCATTTAATAGTTATACAAAGAAATGAGTATTTAAGCAAACAATAAAACTTGATTGTGAGTAGAATTAATAAGTGATTAATTAAGTAATACAAACATATTTATATATCTTCAGTTGGTAATGGGGTGTTCTGGAAATGATTAGATCTTTGTGGTGATCCGGGGGGGGGGTCAAGCTAACTCAAAAACTTATGGAAAAAATTATTACATTTTGCTGATGATCCAGAAGAGATCCTGGATTCTGAATCACTTTGAAATTTTACATTGTGGTAAATGGAGAATAAATTTCAAAGTGATCCAGAATCCAGGATCTTGTCTGGATCACCACCAAAATGTAATCATTTGTTCCTTGTGATACTTCCAACACATCCTGAAGATGTTATCAAAATCCATCCATAAGTTTTTGAGGATCACCACCACAATCTAATCATTCCCAGATGTCCCCATTACCAACCTACCCTGAAAATGTCAATAACATCCATCTATAACGTTTTCAGTTATTTTGCTAACTAACTGGCAAAAAAAAAAAACTGGCAAAAACATAACCTCTCTTCATTCGAAAGGGGGGGGGGGGGGTCTGCCTTCAAAGAACTTTTCTAGTTTTAAACATGTTTTGTAAAAATAAAATCTCTACATACAGAACAGAGCATGTGCAGGAGGGAGCACATGGGTCTGGAGAAGGGATCAATACTTTGCAGATTTGTTATGAATGATTATTCCACCAAGGAGTGGAGTTATGTTGTTATTGGTGTCTGTCTGTCTGTCTGTTTTGTTAGCAAGATAAAACAAAAAGTTACGGATGGATTTAGGTGAAATTTTCAGAATATATTTGTACAGGGACAAGGAACAAGTGATAAAGGTTTGGTGGTGATCAGTGGAGTGACGGGGGGGACATGTCTCTTTCAGGTGGGAGGGCTGTGCTCTAAAAGTTGCTTTTCTAGTTGTCGTTGTAACATCATATATAGACAGAACCAGGACCAGACATATAATGAGGCAGTTGTCACCTGCTGCACTGAGCACACCATTGATTAGCATAAAATTTAGGCGAATAATAAGCTACTCAACAGCGTCTGATGGTTCATTTGATTAGCTGTTGGGGGATTTGTTCTGTGATGGAGCAGACATGTGGGCAGTGAGCCTGAGAGGTGAATGTCTAACCTGACACACACACACACACACACACACACACACATGCTTGTTTCCATGCGTCATGAGGACCACGTTTGTAATCAAGTAGCCATTGGGTAGTAAGTGTAAGCATATTTTTTAATGAAATTAAAAAAAATTACAATGATAAAAATTTTAATAATTTAAAAATTAAAAGAAAATAATAATCATTTAAAAACTAAAACAAATAAAAATAATTATATTTCTTAAATTATGAATACAAAATTAAAAAATAAAGAAAATAAACAATAAGAGATTACATAAAATATTTTTTTTTAAAAAAGTAAACAAACCCATCTTCAAACCTTTGAAAAATACATATATCGCATTGCATCCATTTCTTCCTGGCTTTATGGGGACTTCCAGAAAAAACTATAAATACAAAAATACAAATAATATAAATACATTAATTAGTTCATTTCTATGTCACTTGTGTGGACCTTTTTATATTTAACCCTTATGGGGACCTGCATTTTGGTCCCCATAGTGTCAGAGGTCCCCATGTTGTGACTGTGTAAACATTAATGTCCCGATAATGATAAGAGTTTACACACACACAGACATACTCATTTACATGTCTCAGTTTGTAACCAAGTAGCCATTAGGTAGTATATATATATATATATATATATATATATATATATATATATATATATATATATATTATTTTATTTTATTTTATTTTTTTTTCCCCTCATGCTTTAGTGGGACTTCTGGGAAAAACATCATGTATTTATAGGGACATATCATATCTATTTTACTAGTAGGGACCTTTGTTTATATTTAACCCTTTTGGGGACCTGAACTTAGGTCCCCATAATGTGGCTGTGTAACTTTATTAATGTCCCCATGAAGATAGACACACAAACACACAGACATACAAACAGTTGACAGCGCTAAACACAGTGCATCCAGCCGGTCTGTCTTCGTGGCAGCAGAGGAGCGAGACATGGCTGTGATTAATAGGCTGACGGTGGAGCCCTGACCTCTGAAGGTCGCCAGGTTGTTTCCTGTTTGACTAGCCACATGAGTGCACACACACCTTCGCTCATAACTAACACTCACACCAGCCACGTAATGCACCACTGCCTCTGCACCACCACCACCCACACAATATTTGGACTATTTACCGGCCACAAGAGATTTGAATATCAGCAAGTTTACTGATGGTTCACTGATGTGATAAGGTGCTTTAGTGTTTGTTAGCATTTCAGGCGGTTGAAATACTGTGAAGGTGCGTTTTATAATCCACTTTATATATGGATTAATTGTGGTTGTCCTTAGTGAGTTGGAATTTTGACTTTTTATCTCATGATTTTGACTTTTTCACACATAATTTTGACTTTTTATCTTATAATTTTGAATTTTTATCACATAATTTTGACTTTTTATCTCATGATTTTGACTTTTTATCTGATTATTTTGACTTTATATCTCATAATTTTGAATTTTTAGCACATAATTTTGACTTTTTATGTCATAATCTTGACTTTTTATCTTATAATTGTGACTTTTTCTCACATAATTTTGACTTTTTATCTCATGATTCAGATTTTTTATGTCAGAATTTGGACTTTATAAAAGGTTTATTTAGCAGAATAAGATTGTGTTTCGTTCTACAATTTACCAAGGTTATTGTGACAGTTTAGCTCTGCTTAATGCACCTTATATATCTTTAAAAAAAAATAAACAATTCATTGACAGTGCTCCTTATATTGTGGGAAATACGGTACCAATTCTACTCAATGGCATGTGAATGTGTACTTGAGAATGAAGTTTGTCACAGATGTACAGTCTTCACAATCCCTTCTGTTTGTGCTTCAACTTCAACTTCAAAGAACTTTATTTTTCCTTTTGGAAACTTCGTTTGTGCAGTGGTTAAACAGTACAACATAGAAGACCCAATACATATACATATATAAAAATGATAAAAAATATTTCTTAAAATAGATTTTTTTTAAAGTTAAGCATTCCATATATCATATTCAGCCTGTCTTTACTATGGACCATAGTAAAGGAATGACAGTCAGAGATATGAAGGCCAGATGCTGTTACCCATAATTCACCTCTTCGGAGCCACCTGGTCTGAGTCATGGTACCTTTGTCCCACCTTAATCTCAGCTGACCTTGATAACAGTGGGATAGAAACCACCCTAGCCCTTTGCACCTCCTTAATAGAGCTGCCCTATTGATATGCATTACTTATTACCTATTAGTCTCCTTCTCCTGGTGTGTCTGGACTAAGGCTACGTCCAGACAAGTTCGATACGTATTTAGTTTTGAAACCGTGTCAAAACGTATTCCATAAAAATGCAACTGTTTCAGTAAAAATCTGCGTCAGCATGGGGTCAAAACACTTGCTGAAAATGATGCAATTCACATCCCATACCACTATGAGCTCTGTAAGCCGGTCCCACCGGATTCAAGAGAACAATAGAAGAAGTACACACGCTGGACACAAACAACAACAATAACACTGCTAACACGCTAACCCGTTCACCACTGCTACTGTGTTGTTCGCCATTGTTACTGTCTTGTCACGAGAATGAATGCTACGGGTGCAAGGCTGTGTTTTTTTTCCAGTCATGTGGTCATGACGTGGGAGTGAACACACACGGATAATTATCCAGATCTTCCCACTCTGAGACCCATTTTCCAAAGAGTTCGTTTTAGGGTATCCATGAGAAAGGTCCCATTTTGACCAAAAGCCAATCCGTTAAGAAAATACGTCAGTTTCATGTGAACTTCCGTGCAGATGAGGTCTGAAACAACATTTACCAACAGACCAATGTCTTGGCAGATTTGACAACTTGATTTGTAAAAATGTTACTTTTACAGATTTTTTTCTATGGTTATGTTAATGGAGAAATTTGAGGAAATATGATTTTTATTTAAAATAATTTTGTTATTTTTTCTCCAATTTGTGGAGTATTTTGGTCATTTTTGTGAGTTTTGTTGGTTATTTTATAGATTTTTTTTTTTATTAGTTTGTTCATTATTCAATGGCACAATACATTATTTACCCACAGACTAATGTCTTAGCACTTTACAGTTCAAAGTTAAGGACTTTATTTGTAAAAAATTTATTTTTTCTATGGTTGTATTTATCGATTTTACTGAGATGAAATCTGAGGAATTAGACATTTTTCTATCTTTTTAAAAATCCAATTGGCTACATTTGGATTTTTTAAATTATTATTTTCATTGAAGTTTTTAGATTTTGCTAATTATGTCTGTCATGTTATTATTTTTTGCTAATTTCATTGACTATTTTGTTAAGCATTGTGAGTTTTGTTGATTATTTTATTGCATTCGTTGGTTATTTTGTTCTTTTTTCAACAAAGAATTTACCAACAGACCAATGTCTTGGCACTTTAAAGTTCAAAGTTGAGAACTTTATTTGTAAAAATGTCAGTTTTGCTGAATTTTTCTATGGCTATGTTTTACAGAAGGGGGAAATGTGGGGAATTACCTATTTTTCCAAAGTGGTTACATTTGGAAATTTTAGGAAAATATTTAGAACTGTTGAATGCTTCAAATGCACAAATTTTAGTAAAAATTCATAAAAAAAAAAATGACATACAAAATTACCATTTTCATAAAATAAATCTCAAACTAGTATTCTGGTTAAAAAAAATATAGATGACTTTTAGCATATTTTGGACTTAAATACTTTACTGGATTATGTTGGCTGGAGTGTTACCATGGAAACCACACCACATTTGTCCACCTGGTGTGA
This sequence comes from Siphamia tubifer, assembly GCA_020466265.1. NCBI lineage: Eukaryota > Metazoa > Chordata > Actinopteri > Kurtiformes > Apogonidae > Siphamia > Siphamia tubifer. The sequence goes on along the minus strand of CM035802.1, from coordinate 8,291,539 downwards.
GTCCTGGTACCTTTGGCCCACCTTAACCTCTGCTGACGTTGGTAACAGTGGGATAGAAAACATCCTGGCCCTTTGCACCTCTGATATTGAAGGAGATCCTCTTCCTTCCACCTCCTTAATAGAGCTGCCCTATTGATATGCATTACTTCTTACAGGCTAGTCTTCTTCTCCTGGTGTCAGTAGGTGGGAGTGGGCCAGGTCAAGACCCCAAGCCAAGAAGAGTCAAAGACAGTCAGGTTTAGGTGCCGTTTACACCAGGCTGATTGTGGCTAAATACGACAGCGTATTTTATCAGAAGTGTCTTTTATTTACACGAAGCCGATGCCGTCAGGGTGTGAATACGCACAAACCTGAAGACTCGTCCCAGTGTGGTGTCCCCGTGTTGGTCTGCAGCTGCTGTGTCTCCATGGTAACACATAGACCAGTTCAGCCAAACGGTGCAAGAAGAGTATATGACCGACAGACTATCATCAGCTTAAGGAAAATTGTGAAAACTTGGACTAAACAAGCCTGGAGACGCAGACCATTCTACAGAACCTGGGTCTGCTACACCAGTCAGAACCAGCGTCCTACAGCGGAGTCTCCCCCCACAGAGGCTCCGCCTCCGGAGGCATCGGAAGCAGTGTGAGAGGAAACAGGAGCACGGTTGCACGGTTGCACGGTTAAACTGTAGAAACGCAGACGTTTTGTTTCAAAGCTACTCTAACATTATCCACCACATCTTTAGTTTGCAGAAAAACACACTCGCAGCATTTCCTTGGGGTGATTCGGTCGAGCGAGTACCTCTTCAGATCCAAACCAAAAACACTTTACACGCACAAACCTCCTTAACCTCCAGGTGTCATGTTTATTCCTCGTCCAAAATTGGCTAAATGAGTCAAATTTAATACAAGAAAATCAACTCAAGATTTCTTTTAACAAGGTGTCAAACACTTATTCAAAATGTTATTTAGTATGACTTCCTAAATGCTCCTTAACCCTGTAGGTGTAATAAATACACATGTGAGTAATCAGAGTCAGTTCATAGATGCCCTGAAGGAAAACTTGCACAGAGAGGGGGGGTAAATACAACCTGAGATACCCTCATAAAGAAAGAATTATACTGTAGGTATACTCCTTATGTTTTATGTGTCGTACAGTCGTCAGGAGTGACACATTAATAGATTAACCCTTTACTATACACCTGAAAAATACATCTACAAATTAAAACTCCAGCTGTTCTTTGACTGTTCAGAGTACAGATGAAATAATGGACTTTTGTAAAGGAAACACCCTGGAGTTTGGATTAAAACACTCACTTTTACTGTTTATTTAACAACAGCAACAAAAGATATAGACTGAATAACATTAATGTATTTAGATTTTTTTCTCCGCATTGTCTTAATTTTAGACAAAAATACACTAAAAATGAGAATGAAATGCACTAAAAAATATATTAAAATACCATATAAATAGAGCAAAATGAATTAAAATGTACTAAAATATACAACAATTCACTAAAAATAAAGTGAATTGCGCTAAAATAGAAAAAATATACTAACATGATCCAAAATCCTCTAAAATGCAGATGAAACAATGGACTTTTGTAAAGGAAACACTCTGGAGTTTGGATTAAAACACTCACTGTTTTTTTTTACTGTTTATTTAACAACAGCAACAAAAGATGTAGACTGAATCACACTAATGTATTTAGAGTTTTCCTTCATTGTCTTAATTTTGGCCAAAAATACACTAAAATGCACTAAAAATATGTATTAAAATACAGTAAATTCCTTAAAAATAGAGGAAAATATACTCAAACTTCACTAAAATCCAGTACAATTCGCTAAAAATAAAAAAAACAAATGCACTAAAAATAGAGAATTAACTAAAATGATCCAAATTCCACTAAAGTACAGATAAAAGAATTTAATCCAAACTCCAAGGAAACACCTTGGAGTTTGGATTAAAACACGCACTTTTGCTGTTTATTTAATAACAGCAACAAAAGATGTTGACTGAATAACATGAATATATTTACATTTTTCCTTCATTGTCTTAATCTTGGCCAAAAATGCATTAAAATGCATTAAAAAAGAAACAAAATGCATGAAAAATATCGTAAAATATTTAAAAATAGACAAACATTTACTGAAAAATTACTAAAATCCAGTACAACTCACAAAAAATAAAAAATAAATGCACTAAAAATAGAGAAAAATGAACTAAAATGATCCAAATTCCATTAGAATAGGCTCTTTGGAAAGGAAACACTCTGGAGTTTGGATTAAAACACAATGATAACTTTAGTTTTCTTCTTCTGTGGGATGTTACTGGATGTAGCTGGACTGGGGGTTCCTTTTTCCTTTTTCCTTTTTTCTTTTTTTTTCTTTTCTTGGGGTTTACAGACTGAAACCTGGAGACGTGTCCTAATATATTGCCAACTTGCCACCTGTTAAGATTGTTCTACATTTTGTTTAAATTATGTGAACTATGATGAATACTCAGCTGAATAAAACTGTTAAAAATGAGAGAATTAGCCATTAGTAATTAGTAGTTAAAAAGCATTATTACCATGAAATCACCACATTATTAACAATCCATTACTTGTAATAAGCCATTATAAAAGCATTATTACCATGAAATCACCACATTATTAACAATCCATTACTTGTAATAAGCCATCATAAAAGCATTATTACCATGAAATTACCACATCATTAAATGGTAAATGGTAAATGGACTGCATTTATATAGCGCTTTTCCACCTTCATGGTGCTCAAAGCACCCATTCACACATACACTCATACACCAGTAGGTTTCTATGGTCTATGATAAGTCCTACTGGGGGCCTAAGCCAGGGTTCAGTGTCTTGCCCAAGGACACTTCGACATGTGGACAGCCAGAGCTGGGACGCGAACCGCCAACCTCCCGGTCATTGGGCGACCCACTCTACCAACTGAGCCACAGCCGCCCACACAATTCATTACTTGTAATAAGCCATTATAAAAGTATTATTACCATGAAATCACCACATTATTAACAATCTATTACTTGTAATAAGCCATTATAAAAGCATTATTACCATGAAATTACCACATTATTAACAATTCATTACTTGTAATAAGCCATTATAAGAGCATTATTACCATGAAATAAAGTCAAAATTACCATAGAATTACCACCTTATTAGCCATGTGTTACATGTCATAAGCCGTTATAAAAGCATTATTACCATGAAACGACACCTTCTCCACCTTATTACTGGTCTATCATGTAAAGTGTTACCAGCAGAAGACCTGATGCCTTCTTGGGCAGAACCCTCCTCCAGAACAGAGTGAGTGGGTTCAGCAGTGATGGCCCCAGATTGTCTGAAATTTCCCAGTGTTCCCTGTTGTCCCGTCGATGCTGGAGTCTGTTCGGTACTGAGCTGCAGCTGCAGGTAGTAATTACTGATTAGTCTGTGGAAAGTGGGGACAAATGCAGTGTATAATCAGAGCCCGTCGACAGTAGGAGCCCTTCACAATGGCTTGTAATTAACAAGATAATTGGCCAGAGATGGCAAAGATTTCTGGAGTTCTTCCTTATTTGCATGTCATTTTGCACAGAGTTCTTTATGACTTCTTCTTGTTTTTTTTACATTTGTGAAGGTTGAGTCACTAATGATACCGTGTCCTGTGGAGCGACTCACTGGCACTGTGGACCCTAGCACCTGCGCACTTGTAATATCCAATATTTGTTTCCTCATGTAATACAACTGCCGTTCACATTTCCATGTAACACTCCTTGTTTTTTTTAGTGTTACTTACCCCTTAGAAGACTGTTTCCACTGTTTGGAGAACAGATGAAAGAATGGACTCTTTGTAAAGGAAACAGCCTGGAGTTATAGATATAGAAGATATAGACTGAAAAACACTCATTTATTTAGATTTTTTCCTCCCCATTGTCTCAATTTTGGACAAAAATACAGCAAAATACAATAAAAACAATGCAAAACACACAAAAAAATACAATAAAATACCCTATGAATAGAGCAAAATGATAGAAAATCACATTATGTTCTTAATAAGTAGAAGTACAGCTACTGGTGTGAAAAATACTCTGGTAAAAGTAATAGTACTGATTCAACTCCTTTACTGAAGTAAAAGTAAAAAAGTACAACTTCTGAATTAAAATAAAGTAAAACAGCATTTTTTTTTTTTGCTACAAATTAAATAATACTTATTTATGCCGGAAAAATATCCATAATTGTATGGATTTTAAAAAAAAATCTAAATCTTAAGATAAAAAGTCAAAATACAGTATGAGAAAAATAGTCAGAATTATGAGAAAAAATCTAAATCATGAGACTAAAATCCAAATGATCAGGACAAAGTCTTAATTATGAGAAAAGAAATGGATAATTATGAGATAAAAAGTCACAATTATGATTTAGTAAGTTACTATTTCTGATTTAGGACTTTCATACTGTCACATTTGTCTACTTTGAAAAAGTAATGAGTCTATTCTGGGAATGTCTAAGAGTATAAAGTACAGATATTTATATAAATGTAAAGAGTATAAAGTACAGATATTTATATAAATGTAAAGAGTATAAAGTACAGATATTTATATAAATGTAAAGAGTATAAAGTACAGATATTTATATAAATGTAAAGAGTATAAAGTACATATATTTATATAAATGTAAAGAGTATAAAGTACAGATATTTATATAAATATAAAGAGTATAAAGTACAGATATTTATATAAATATAAAGAGTATAAAGTACAGATATTTATATAAATGTAAAGAGTATAAAGTACAGATATTTATATAAATGTAAAGAGTATAAAGTACAGATATTTATATAAATGTAAAGAGTATAAAGTACAGATATTTATATAAATATAAAGAGTATAAAGTACAGATATTTATATAAATGTAAAGAGTATAAAGTACAGATATTTATATAAATGTAAAGAGTATAAAGTACATATATTTATATAAATGTAAAGAGTATAAAGTACAGATATTTATAAAGTACAGATATTTATATAAATGTAAAGAGTATAAAGTACAGATATTTATATAAATGTAAAGAGTATAAAGTACAGATATTTATATAAATGTAAAGAGTATAAAGTACATATATTTATATAAATGTAAAGAGTATAAAGTACAGATATTTATAAAGTACAGATATTTATATAAATGTAAAGAGTATAAAGTACAGATATTTATATAAATGTAAAGAGTATAAAGTACAGATATTTATATAAATGTAAAGAGTATAAAGTACAGATAATGTAGGGAGTAAAAGTAAAAAGTTTCCAGAAAAAAACTAAAGTAAAGTACAGATACCTAAAGACTGTACTTAAGTAAAGTAAGTACTTGTACTTGATTACTTCCAGCTGCAGTATTTGTTTGTCTTAGCCATAAGGACATCTGCACACATGTTCATTAGTCTTCTTCTTACACTAACTTGTGTAATGAGCGCTCAGGCAGCTTCTTTTCCAACACACGCTCAGATACAAAGATGTTTATCGCTCCTTTTCCAATTATATTTCTCCAGATTAAGGTGTCGCCGTGGCACTTGTTTCCTTGACAACGCCATGGTTATTTCACCCCTCTTCCAAGTACCCTTAATCTTAGTGGATATGTTAAATCTTTATGTGTATTTTCTTTCTCCCATCGTGGTTTAGCCACGCTAGCTCTGCCTGTCTAACCTCTTAAACCCACATGACGGGGTTCTTTCTTCTGACTGACTTAAATGGGCAGAAAATGCAGCTGATGGTTGATTTTTGCACAATCCCTCTCACTCTGAACCTCTCCTCCTACTGAGTTTGAAGAGACTCCCTGTTGAATTTAATATGTCGCCTTGACTCATAACACATTGGATTAAAAAAGACCATAGATGATAGAGTTATAACAATATATTGTTTGAGCATCGACATATACTACAAATATAGTCACACATATAGTAGGTAGGTCCTTTATTATTTTTCAGTTTTTTATATATATATATATATATATATATATATACACACACACAGTCGTACCTCTACTTACGAAAGCCCCAGCTAATGAAAAATCCAAGTTACGAAAAAGCCTTTACCTCAATTTTCTCTGAATACGAAAGAAAATTCTAATTACGAAAGGAAATTTAAACCTCTGGGACATAAATACAGTACATGTACGTACTGTACGTAGCATCCCATTGGCTATAAGGGAGCTACCCATGATGCTTTTAGAATTTTTTTTTCCAATTTAATTTAGTTTTCAAATGTTTATTTATTTATGTAAATATTTGTTTTTACATTCAGTAATCAATGGCTACTTGATTATTTAAAATATTTATTTTATTAAAGTTTTTTTATTTTGTATTTATTTATTACCTATTAATTTGTTATTTGTTTTCTTATTTATTTATCCAATTTTAGTCATATATTGATTTAATTAAATGCATTTTTTATTAATTTATTTCTATTAATTTATTTGTATTTTTATGTATTAATATATTTATTTTATTGTATTTATTTTTATTTCTAATTAATTCATTATTTATTTTAGTAATAATTGTATTTAATTATTTTGGCTATAAAAGGATGATATTAAAACCTATATTCTGTGTCGACACCACACAGCTGTTATTTTTTCATATTACAATATATATCGCAGGGTTAAAAAAAATTTTTTTCTAATATCTTTCCAAAAACAAATGCTGTGTTTATTAGATTATATTTTTTTTGTCTCCTGGAAACTGAAGGAGAAAGAAAAAAATAAATATTCTTGGTTAAATTGATGAAGCATGAAGGGTGTTAATAATGTATAAGGTTTTCAAAATTCAATTTGGAAAATGTGCGGCGTTGGAATAAAGAAAAAAACCCAGAGCGCCACAGAACAGAGTGTATATTTGACAGGTGACATGATTCTTTTTCATGTAATTGATTTGCTTTGCCATTTGTTTCCTCCTTTTTTTCATTTTTGCTGAAACATATCAGGCAGCAGCGCTGATAGATGAACCTACTGCACTTCATTTTTTCACCCTCTGCGTCTCTGCTTCCAGTGGAATGAACTGCACTGCTTTTCCTCTGCAGCTTCTGTCACAACAGTAATGTTTCCCACTTACTAAACATGTGTCTCCTACAATATGGACATTTTCTAAACTGTACAGAAGAACGGGTTTGTTTTTCACATAAAGAGCGAACGAAGAAGATTATTGTTTTATAGTGTGTGTGATAGACACATAATAGGTAATTATTTTAATTTTATTTTTTTATTAGTTTTTATTTATTTGTATAGATTTTTTTAAAATCATTATATTCATTTTCATGTAATTTATTATTATTATTATTATTATTATTATTATTATTATTATTATTATTATTATTATTATTATTATTATTATTATTATTATTGTTATTGTTATTGTTATTGTTATTATTATTATTATTTCATTTCATTAATTTGTTTATTCGAACAGGTAAAATAAAATAAGTAAAACATACAAAGTATTTAATCAAAAGTTAAAACAACACCTCTTTAGTATCCTAAATAGTTATACCTTGTTCGAAAGGGTGTAGGATGAAGTTAACAAAACTTGTCTAGTCCTACCCCTTTGTATTACTCAGTCAGAGCATATATATATATATATATATATATATATATATATACGTATACACATATATACATACATACATACACACATATATATACATACACATACATACGTCCATACACATACACATATACACATATACATACATACATATATATATATATATATATATATATATATATATATATATATATATATATATATATATATATATATATACACACATATATACACACATATACATACACATACATATACACATACATACATACATACATACATACATACATACATACATACATACATACATACATACATACACACATATGCATGCATACACACACACATATACATATATACATACATACATACATACACACTAAACCGAAAAGAAAAGAAAGCGCAACAGAAAAAGGGAAACCTGTTCCTTGCTAGAAATTCATATTTACATTTCTTTCCTGTATCCACTTAGAATGTGGTTTATAAAAACCTGTTTAAACTTTTGTACTAATTTGCAGGTTTTCAGTTCTTCACTACAGTTATTCCAGAGATTAACTCCTTTAACTGAAACACAATGCATTTTTAAGTTAGTACGTACAGGCGGTTTTTTAAACATATAAATTCCCCTCAGATTGTGTTTGTTTTCCCTCACTTGAAACAACCCTTGGACACTTTGTGGTAACTGGTTTTGATTTGCTTTGTACATTATTTGAATTGTTTTGAGGTCGACTAAATCCTTGAATTTTAATGCCTTTAATTTGATAAACAGTGGGTTTGATGGTTCTATAGGTGCTTTTGGTTACAATCCTTATTGCTCTTTTTTGAAGTTTGAATATTATTTCTGTGTTTGTTTTGTATGTGTTCCCCCACACTTCTACACAGTAGGTCATGTATGGGAGAATGAAGGAACAATACAATGCGTATAGTGATGACTGGTTTACAAGATATTTGACTTTATTTAATAATGCAATTGATTTTGCTATTTTGGATGTAATGTACTGTATGTGTGACTTCCAGGATAATTTACTATCAATAATAACTCCAAGAAACTTTATTTCATTTGTTCTTTCTATTTATATGTTATTGATCATTAATTTCTTTTGTGACTTATTTGTCTGATTTCCAAATATTGTGAATTTGGTTTTGCTTAAATTTAATGTTAGTTTGTTTGAGTCAAACCAGCTCTTCAGTTTATTTAATTCATCTGCCACTGTGTCCAAGAGTTGTTCCAAATTATCCCCACAGCAAAGCAAGTTAGTGTCATCTGCAAATAAAATAATTTGACTTTTATTTGAAACCTCACATATATTATTGATGTAAAGGGTGAACAACAATGGTCCCAGCACCGAGCCCTGGGGCACCCACACCTCAATGTCTGTAGTTTGGATTTGCTGTTATTGATCTGCACGTATTGATTTCTGTTGCTTAGGTAACTGGATATACAGGAGAGTGCTTGGCCTCTAATTCCGTATTTTTGTAGTTTTACTAATAAAAATTCATGGTCAACTGTGTCAAAAGCTTTTTTTAGATCTAAAAATACTCCTAATGCATATTGTTTGTTTTCTATTGCAGATGTTATGTGTTCTACAAATTCCATGAGAGCAAGGGACGTTGTTCTTTTAGTTCTGAAACCATATTGTTGTTCACACAGTACATTATGTTTTGTGATGAAGTTATCCAGCCTTGTATAGAATAATTTTTCCAGTATTTTAGAGAATTGTGGCAGTAGTGAAACAGGTCTGTAGTTTGACAGTAAGTTTCTATTTCCAGATTTGAATATGGGTATGATTTTAGCAGTTTTCATATGTGACCCACCACCACGAAACCAGGCATAAGTGTCTGGAAATCAAAACTGAGTTATCTGTGTAGCTTGGTAGAGTGGAAACTAAGGTTTAAGATGGTGAAAAGATTATGTTTCTATCACAAGTAGAACCAAAGTTATAGTAATTTTAATATCCACATTTGGACATATTTTGCAATTTGCATATTTTTAGATATTGTCCGTTAAAGTTTTGGACTGTTATGGGGTAGGAAGTCCTTAGCAATGCATAATAATTCGTATCCGATTGACAAAAAATATTCACAGATGTTAAAGGACACTGTGATGGACATGTCACAGAAGTTTTATATATTATAATAATAGGACAGAAGTGTGACGTATTACAATCATTTGGCTTACACCATTGGACAGAGCATTCAATATAGGCTTTTACCTCGTACCAAACACTTGGGTGTTTACCCACAGAACGGAGATCGGTTTGTTCGGCGAAAAGAGGTGGAAGCCGTCTTTGTCTTTGCTCAGCAATCCCTGAACTTTTGTCGCCGCTTAAATAATTGACTCAATAAACACCTTTATTGATTGAATTTCAATGTAATGACCACAGGAACTGAAAATAGAGGTGTTAAGGTACCGATTTTTGATAAGGTGTAAACACACATAAGAAATCGCCTTCCAGCCTAAATTTGGCTGTAGCTCTGAACGGCTCAGCGCGACTTATGCCTGGTTTCGTGGTGGCGGGTCACATATTTCTTGGGAAAACATAATTTTTTAGTGATTGGTTACAGATATATGTGAGAGGTTTCACCACACACTCAATGATATTTTTAACCAATGACATATCAAAATCATTACAGTCTGTTGACATCTTAGTCTTGAGGTTATTAACAATGTCAGTAATTTCTTTTTCATTGGTTCCCTTTAAGAACATAGATTCACTTACATTCCAAAATTTACTTTCTACTTCATTCATGTTGCCAGTGTTTGCAATCTCTAGAGCCAGACCAGGACCGACACCAACAAAGAAATCATTAAATTCATTTGCAATTTCGTTTGTGTCATGACTATTTATGTTATTTTTAATTGTGAAGTAATTTGGGTATTCATCTCTGTTTTTCCTTTTTTTAATAATGTCATTCAATACCTTCCATGTATTTCTTATATTGTTTTTATTTTCCTGTAGTAAATTGCTGTAATATTCCTTTTTGCTGCTTCTGATGATTCTTGTTAGTTTATTTTTATAGGTCTTGTATTTTGTTTCTGCTCATTTAGTTCTTTGTTTGAGAAAATCTTTATATAAAACATTTTTCTTTCGACATGCATTTAATATATCTTTAGTTAGCCATGGTTTTTTATCAATTATGTGCTTCACTTTTTTCTTTACCAAAGGACAATTTTTATCATAAAGAGACTTTATTATTGACATGAATGTGTCATAGGCTTTGTCCACATCATCAACATAAACATCGTTCCAGTTTTGTTTCATCAATTCACATTTGAAAGTGTTAATAGACTCTTCAGTTTTTTGTCTTATAGTCTTATATTTTGTATTTTCTTTGTTTGTTCCTGTGGAGCTGTGGAATATTGCAAACACCGGCAGATGATCAGTTGTATCATTTATTATTACTCCACTACTTATTCTTGCATCAATTTCGTTTATGAAAATGTTGTCTAGTAGTGTGGCAGTATGGGTAGTTATCCTGGTTGGTCTTGTTATTAGTGGATAAAGGCTCATGCTGTACATAGAACTAATAAATTCCTTAATGTTGTTGATTTCTTGGGGGTTTAATAGGTCAATAAAATCCCCACATACAAAAAACAATTTATTTGTTTTCTCATATAAATTCAATAATTTATCTTTAAATACTTCCACACATGATCCTGGTGCTCTGTATATACAACTTATTAACTTCTTTATTAATTTATTTATGTAATTTTGGATCATGTATTTATTCAGTCATTCATTTTTGTATGTTATTTAAAAAATGTAAAAAATAATATTTATTATTTATGTATTATTGTTATGATTAGTACTTTTTATTTATTTTTTTTGTCTTGATCTTTCTTTATTAATTTCTTTGTGTAATTATTTATTAATTTATTTAGTTAGTTATTTATTATTGCTTTTTATTTATTTGTCTTGATCTTTCTTTATTAATTTATTTATGTAATTTATTTTTTAATCATTTATTTGTTTATGTTATTGTATTTCATTTATTTGCCTTTTTATTTATTCAATTATTTGCCTTTTTATGTATTCATTTACTCATTCATTTATTTTATTTTTAATTCATTCATTCATTCATAGTTTTATTTCTTCATTATTTTTAGTTTTTAATGATTCATTGACTATACTAATTATAATTTAATTATTTCAGCTATAAGAAGGATGATATTGAAACATATGTTCATGTCGACCATTAATCTGTTTGACCGTTTGTGTCGACACCACACAGTTGTTATTTACTCCTGAGGATTTTTTCATATTGAAATACATATCACAGAGTTATTTTTGTCTAATATCGTGCAGACCTACAGAACCATTAACGGTCCTCACTGACAAGGACCTTTTTAAACTGTGTTTTGAATTTTTATTTTGATGCATTTATTTTTCTTTTTTTCCAACTAACAAGGAAACTTTTCACATCTTATTAAAATATCTTTCGCAAAATATTCACTCCTCATGTGGTTCAGCATTTATGTGGAATTTTTTCAGTAAAAAAAAACGTTGAAATGACTTCTTTCATGACCATATTCATATCTATTTTAACAGTAAAAGAAGAAATACATGCTGTCTGTACTGCTAATATTCAACATTAAAATATATATTTTTAAATTATGACTTCATTGGAGAAATCAAATTATATGTCATGTTTCCTCCTGTTTTTCATGGGAAAAATGTCAAAAATAGAAAAATAACAATAATATACAGGAGTAAATGAGTATATGTTATATGTGCAAAACAGTGAAAGGAAATTAGCTGCAATTAATCATGTGAAAATTTTAAATATATGCAGTAATGAAGGGTGATGAGACAAAAAAATATGAAGAATGGAGTCAGTTTTTCATCATTTATGGAAGTAAAACACATTCCTTAAATAAAAGTAGTTATTATTTCTATAGAAATAATTTCTTTCATGACTGTATTCAGTTGGTAAAGGTCTGTTTGAACCGTAAAAGAAAAAAGACATTCTACTTGTGTTGCTAATATTCAGTATTTAAAAAAAAAAAAAAAAAATTAAATTAAATTAAATTAAATTAAAAAAAAATTAAAAAAAAAAAAAAAAAAAAATATATATATATATATATATATATATATATATATATATATATATATATATATATATATATATATATATATATATATATATATATATATAAAATATATAATTAAATTAAATAAAATTATATATATATATATATATATATATATATATATATATATATATATATATATATATATAAAATATATAATTAAATTAAATAAAATTAAATAAAAAAATATATATATAATATATGTATATATATATATGTGTGTGTGTGTGTATGTGTGTGTGCAGGGTGTGATTTATGAAGGAAACAGAGGCAGTGTTTTTTTCCCCACAGAATAAAACTTGCATTAGACCCTCCTTCCAGATTGTAAACATGGAGGAAAAGAAACTAACCAGGATTCACTCAGTAGCTGCGAGTGTAGAGGGAAGAGCCAACACTGGATCCCCGTCCCATGGGCAGATGTGGGGAATGTGGTGTACGGCAGACTGCTCACCTGGTTCTATTCCCTCTGGGGTCCGGTCTTCTCAGTCTGGTTGTTAGTGAAGGCAGCATCTGAGGTCAAATACTGACACCACACCCATAGTCAACCAGTACCTGAAGGGTGCATTCACTCTGCAGCGGTGCGCCGCCACTGGCTCTGGGTCGTCCAGGAAGGGTCCGGGGGCAAAGGTGACTTGCAGCTTTGGCGGTGAGCTTTACAGCGAGTTTTACTGCACCCTCTGCCCAGACTTCACCACTTCCTGGACTCGCTGCATCTTTTCTTCCCTGGAGAACCGCATTGCATCACCAGGGTGGAGACCGGCCCACGTACAACAGGTGCCAGGGGTCAGCTGCGATGTTGGCATGGACGATGACACAGTCCAATGAATGTGGTGGCCAGTGCGTGCAAGGCTGGGGTGGGACTCATGCCTTATAGGGGCCCGGGTGCATGCGGGCAGCAAAATCAGAGGACCCTAATGGACCCAGGTGGTGATGTTTAAAATCAAAAGGGGGGAGGTGAACCCCCACATCGCCCCCAGCAAATCGCACACAGTATATATATATATATATATATATATATATATATATATATATATATATATATATATATATATATATATATATATATATATATATATATATATATATAAATCATATTTACAGTACTGTACCATTTTGATTACAGGACATGTTTACCTTTTTTTTGCCACATAATTCTTATGTAGTTTCACATTTAGGTTCATTGTATTATTTTTCCACCCTTAGTTGTAATCATTATTGATTATTGATGATATAGAGTCATCATTGGGGAGGCCAACTCCAGTCCTCCCTGGACACAGTCCAACATGTTGGACACGTTTCCCTTCTTTAACACACCTGACTGTCATTATCTGTCGTCTCTGCAGCTGGATGATCATTTCAATCAGTTGTGTTGTAGGAGGGAAACATCTCCAACATGTTGGACTGTTGGTCTGGAGGACTGGAGTTGGTCACCTTTGACCTTAGGTCTTCAGATGTCTCATAGAAGGTTCTAATGTCAGTGCAGAACCGTGAGAGCAAAACGAAGCCACTGTACGTTTATGCTAAACTGAGTAAACAGGAATGAAAAGGACATTCCTGATTTGTCTTGGATTATTGTGAAAACACATTTTTATGGTGACCTTGACCTTTGACCTACATTCACCAAATTGTAATGGACTCTATTCTGGACCACCTCACAACTTTCTTGAAAATGTCATGGAAATGGGTCCAGTAGTTTTTGTGTAAAGCTGTCGACAAACGAACAGGGGGGTGGGGTAACGACTGTCCCATTTAATTGTTCCAATTTTTAATCAGATAAATCACAATGTTGGATTAATCTGCATTAATTTTAACAAACCTAATATTAATTCCTGTGTTTGTGTTTTTATCTCTCCTCTCCTTCTTCTGCTGCTGTTGCATCATCAGGTAAGATCTGCTTCACTTCATATGTTTCATCCTTATGTTTGTCGGTGACACATGAGTGTAAATGTGACCTCATGAGTCTTCATGTGTTTGACAGAAGCTGCTGCTGCTGAAACACACACCTATGTGTGTGTGTGTGTGAACAGATGAGTGTGTGAATGAAAACAGTCTAATGCTCACTTTAGCTCAGCAGCGTTCTGACTCAGACCTGGTCCTCAAGGCTAGACTGCAGTCATGATGATGATGATGATGATGATGATGATGATGATGATGATGATGATGATGATGATGATGAATCATCTACACGTAGCTAGAAGGAATGAAGTAAATAAGTACTATGTTTTTTAGGTGTCTGTACTGGAGTATTTGTTTTTCTAAAAACTTTTGACTTTTCCTCCCTACATTTGTTCATAAATATCTGTATTTTATTCTGAGAATATAAGAATACACACATTACTTTTTCAGACAATTTAGACTTGGTATCTCATATTTTTGCATTTTTATTTGACAATTTTGATTTTTTTTTATCTGACAATTTTGACATTTTATCTCATATTTTGAGATAAAAATTCTCTTTGGGCGGCTGTGGTTCAGTTGGTAGAGTTGGTCGCCCAATGACTGAGACGTTGGTGGTTTGCGTCCCGGCTCTGGCTGTCCACATGTTGAAGTGTCCTTGGGCAAGACACTGAACCTTGACCTAGTCTCCCAGTAGGACTAAAAGAACCTTAGAAACAGGGGCAGAGCCATGGGTGGGCCTGTGTGGGCGGGGCCCACCCTGATTGACAGGTGTACCTATCCAATCACAAGCTCTGAAACAGAATTCTAGACCAATTTTGGTTGCCTCATCAAACTGAAATGTTGATCAATATCCTTAATATAGTTATTTATTTGTAAATGCAAATGAAAATAAACTATGTATATTTAATATTTTGTGTTTATTAAAAAAAATTCAGTTTAGTATGAGTGTGTGTGTGTGTAAATGAGTGAATGTGAAGCTTATGTAAAGCAGTTTGAGCACCATGAAGGTGGAAAAGAACTATATAAGTGCAGAACATTTACCATTTATATTTTTACATTCTATCTCATAATTTATACTTTATCTCTTCATTTAGATTTATCTCATAATTTTAAAGTTTATCTTCTAATTGACTTTTTTTTTTTATCTCATATTGGTATTTTATCTGACAATTTTGACTTTTTATCTCATAACTTTGACTTTCTATCATCATGTCAGTACTTTTGATCACCTCTGTCTACAGGCCTCCTGTTGCTCATGTTCATATTCTGAGGAAAAGTTTGTGTGTAAAGTGTCGCCACAGCTGCAGAACAATCCACCACCTCTGAACTGATCCACCACTTGAACAATTAAAGCAGAAATAGCAACATAGAAAGACTTTGCACCCATTGTGTTTCTGCTTTGTCAAACAGCGCACCCGTAGGTGATATCTTCATCGTCTTTGATTTTGCTACATCTTCTTTTTTCTCGCCTTTTTTCCCCCATCTTGTGCTTTTTCCTGGAGAATACTCATTGAATTTTTTACTGCGGTGTGAGACTGTGAACAGCTTGCGGGGCGGGAGCGCAGTAATTACCACGGTTATGTCAGGCGGAGCTGGGGAACGTAGCCTGGGGAGGAGAAATGCCACTGTGCAGTGATGGCCCCCCGAAATTAATGGAGAATTGGAAATGAATCAATAGCTAATGAAAATGTGTGTTCACTCTATTACTGCTTTTATGACGGCACTTGCCTCGGGCGGGGCACTCGGTCACATGACTTTGCCTCTGCCGCTCTTCTACTTCAATATTCATCACTCAGCTTGTTTTTCTCTGATGCTTTTTGTCTGAATTTCCCTTCACTTTAGAATACAATACAATACAATATCTTTATTGTTATTATACAAGTATGTACAATCCACTTTAGCTACCAATGTATAGTGCACGGCCGGACTGGATCAGGGTTTCAGGCCGGGAATATCCCGCAGCATCCAGGCCAATTCCAGCACCATGGAGGCAGAAAAAAAATTCCCTCCAAAAACCACACCTTTGGGGGTTGGGGGGGCTTTTTCATTTTCTTTTAACAATTAAAGTAATACTATTACACTGGCTGTGACACAACACACTATTAAACTAATGCATGACAGCAGCTCAGTACAGTACAGTACTTTTCTCTCATCCTCTCTCTGCCCTCACCATATTTCCTTTTGTCTAAGGTTACTTACATATGTGTTATTAAGAACATGTTTGTATTATTTTCTCAGCAAACTTTTCAGATGTCATCTTAGTATGAATATTAGTGTTTATTAGCCAATGTTAAAGTGAAAAGGTCAACAGCCTATCCTATAACTGAAGTCTAAATATCTTTCAGGCTTCCTGCAGAAAAATACTGTATGCATTAAAATTAACATTAAATTTCTTAATATGTGCTCATATATACTATTCTGTTTTTCAGTTTCCCACCATATTGGAATATTGATCAAATAAAACAGACAAGGTCAACTCACACTAATCTTTAGTGAGAAAAGCTTAAACTGTCCACACACACAATCATACAACTCTCCAATCATCATGAATGCAATTATAATGAAAATAACATAAAATAAATTTGAAAAGCCCTGCTGTGATCAAAATATGGGATCAATTAAAAAAAACCTTCCTAAAAAGGTCAGCAGGTGGCACATTTTAGCCAAACGTAGCCAAACTAAACATAAATTGAAATCATGCCTAATAGCAACAATAAAAGCACAATATAAATCCAGAGCTAACATTAGAGTTAGCATCAGTAGCACTCTGGCTGCTGCTGGGTTTAATAAACAACTCAGTTAATTTCTGACATTTCACCTCCTCCACTTTGAGTGCCCTTCTTTTTCTTTCCATTACAAATGTGAACATAACTTATGACAATCTATGACTTAGTAAAAGGTTAATGACACCTGTCTAGGCTCACCCTCGTCAATGTTTTTCTTTTTTCTGGAGTTAGCATTAACTTAATGCTATATTATAAATTAGCTTAGTTGGCACCTCGTACAATTAACTGTAATGTTATGTAATGTTAGCTGGCTGTCAATATTTGGCAAATATCTATTTAACTTTCAAAAAAGATGAGTTATCTCAAACTATCAAAATAAATAAACCTTTTCGTTGCCCGAATCACACAGACTGACTCCTCCTCGAACTGTCTGATCTGTCACTTCCAAGATGCGCTCTGGCAAAGAGTATATGATTCAAGATAATTATCTGTAGTTCGTGCTACTTTTGTTTGTGATGTATTTGCAACAAACATAAAATGTATAGAAATTTGAAGACGTGACGGGCGCCGCTACTCAATGAATGTAGCGGAAACACTGCAATCAGAATGTGTTTCTTAAACAAAAAAACGCTACCAATCACAACCGCTGTGACTCTTCGGAGCTTCGAGCGCTTTAACATTATTTACAAGCAAACAAATTGGGGCAGGGGTCAGGCCAGGCAGACCACTGAGCAGGCAGGCCAGCGGAAAAAGTCCGGTTTTCCCGTGGGCCAGTCCGGGCCTGGTATAGTGTATATACACAAATATATATATATATATATATATATATATATATATATATATATATATATATATATATATATATAGGAACAACACTACATCCCACCAGCTCGTACCTCAACATCCTTAGCTGCTACTGAAGTCTCTGCACTTTCTGTGTTTGCTTCATCTTATATATATATATATATATATATATATATATATATATATATATATATATATATATATATATATATATATATATATATATATATACATTCTAAAATGTTCATATTTGTTGAGGTTATTTGTGTTTTTGTGAAATTATTGTTTTCTTGATAATACAATAAAATGACATGAAAATGTTTGAACTAACAAAGAGCAAAATGGAGTTGTGAGTTATGATAGTATTTTACTGATCCAACTTATTGATCTGTATATGGAACCTAAAATAAAATTATCAATATATTCACAATCATTTTTCTATTTCACAAATTTAAGGCCAGATTGGACCCTTTCAGGGGACAGATTTGGCCCCCGGGTCGCATGTTTGACACCCCTGTTTTATAGTTTCACAGTTGTTTTATGCTACTCCACTTCTTAATGTGAACTTCTTTTAATGCTTTGTGAACTCTATGCTGAATTCCAAATTTAATTTCATCTTTGTATGTGTGTGATTTATCATCATTTATTAGAGTATTAGTGTCTGCATTTTGCATTTCTCATTGAAAACACAGTGACACACACACACACATACACACACACACACACACACACACACACATATATATATATATATATATATATATATATATATATATATATATATATATATATACATTTGTATTTAATTTACTGACCATGACTTCCACTCACGTTAAATGTCACATTAATCACTGTAATTACGGTATTTTACACTGAGCTTTGAACTAAGATAAACTATGGGGTTTGTCGCAATAATGTGTGAAAAACAGGTCACTTGGATAGTGGTTTATTTCAGCTCGTAATGACACGTAAAAATGTGTTTTATCCTCCTGAGACCCAGCGAAGCATTTTCATCCTCTGCACTGGACCAGACCAAGAACCAAGAAAACAAACAAGTCAGAAATACTGAACATGTTCAATCATACTGTTTTCAATCAGGGACATTATTTAAAGGAACTACTCTACTTTACTATACTCTACTGTACTCTACTCTACTCTACTGTACTCTACTCTACTCTATTCTATATTGTACTGTATACTTCACTATACCTTACTGTACTATACTACCCTATTCTATACTACACTATAATACAGTGTGCTATGCTACATGGCACTATCTTTCACTATACTCTACTGTACTCTACTGTACTCTACTGTACTCTACTGTTCTCTACTTCCCTACAAGGCAAAAAAGGCAGTCACTGAAATTTATTCTCCATTTACTGCAATGTAAAATTCTAAAGTGATCCAGAATCCAGGAGGGGGGGGGGGTCTGCCTTGGCGGAGGTTTGTGCTCTCAGAGTGCTTTTCCAGTTATATAGTGTTTTGTACACAATGGTTGCACTTGAAAAGAAAAAACTAACAAAAAACTTAATATTCAAATCTAACAGATAATAATGTGTAAAGTAGTGTAGGAATGATCACCACTCCAAGATGGCGGCCGTAGTTCTGGCCGTAGTTCAGCAGCCAATGTCTATGTCTATGTCTATGGTTGTTATGGTTACAGCGACTGCCAGAGAAATGATCAGGTGACCATGTACGTCACATCCTGTGACATATAATTGTGGAAAAAGTTTTTCCATTGCACTTTTATGATATATATTAGAATATGGAAAAACCACCTCATGAAAGCATGAAAACTTTTTATCGATATTTGAGTGTTTTTTTCGAAATCAGGTGTTTCCATTACCAGTTGTTTATAGCGATAGTTACATTTTGTGAATTTCCAAGGGTAATGAAAACGCAGTGTATTGGTAAAAAAAAATATACAGATACTTTATATAATTAAGTAAGCATATTTAACTCAATTATATTTAGGCCTAATAGCAGTTGGTTAAGATAAACCTCTTTGAGTCTTCTTATTGTCATTATTTTAATATCACAATCATTGTTTACAATCAGTGACAGTATTACAAAATATTTCACCATTATAGTTTTTCTCTAAACAATAGCGATATTCCTAAAATTTCAACAAAGTATATTGTAACTCTTGTGAAATATCATCTATGAGTTTTTACTGCTGTCACCTTCAGATTGACCATCACCCTGATAGTGTTAGAGTGAATGAATCAGCTAATGCTCTTGTCAGTAAAAGTCCATGGCGGACTCTTTAAAGACACTAACATGTCAAACAAACCAGCTGGTTAAGGTTATAAGGGTCTGTACATGTGGTCCCTACATTGTCAGGTCAAAATATTAAGTGGAAATATGCTCAACACTTAACAACAACAAATTATAAATGTATGTAGTGCTTTTTACACAGTGCTTGAACTTGACACTTTACAGAACAGAGAATATATTTATCTGTAAAAAACAAAAAAACAACTGAAATATTCACAAACTAACAGATAATAAAATGAAACCTTCACCGTGTCTAAAGTAGGAATCACCCTGATCACCACTCTAAGATGGCGGCCATTGTTCTCACGTCCCATCAACCATTGGTTGACATGGTTACAGTGACTGCGGCTGCCAATTTCACTCTGAGAGAAGTGATCATGTGACCATGTACGTCACATCCTGTGACATATAATTGGGGAAAAAGTGTTTCCATTGCACTTTTGCGATACATTAGAATATCGAAATGTCTGAAAAACCACCTCATGAATGCGTGAAAACGTATCGATATTTGAGTAATTCATGTGTTCCCTTTACCCGTTTTTTATAGTGATGTTTATATTTTGCGAATTTCCAAGAGTAATAGAAACACAGCTATAGTCACAAGTAAAGTCATCTGAGTCTTTTGAGGATCCGTGACCTGAGAGGCCATGCGACGCTAAGGGGGGGGGGGGATGTGTCCTGGGTGTCGTCTCCTTCTGGAGGCTTCTATGCGGTGGGGGCTGTCCCTTCCCCCACATAACATTTCTGTATGTCTGTATGTAAATGGCTTCACTTTTACAGAGGAATCTTTAAACTCCACAGAGTAGATTTACGCATTAATATTTTTATGTTCCTGCTCCCATTGAAATTCGCTAACACAGCAACTAGTGGCAGCGTCTCCGTTCTCTTCTCTTTCAATATTCATCTCTTCACTTGTTTCTCTGATTTGTATTTGTCTGATGCTTCGTCTCATTTTATATTTAGAAGGACAAAACATTTAAGCTCCTGCAGAATTGCCTTTGTGCACTAAGGGTAATTACCTCAGTGACTTTCAGACATAGTGAGGCTTTAAACTCCTGTCAGGATTTAATGAAGCATAAAAATACTGTCCTTTTTTTTTTTAAATTTTTATTTTATTTTATTTTTGTACAGTGTTTAAGGGACCTTTTGTGCCAAGAAAATAAAACCACAACAGACTTGGACACTGTGTAGGAAGAGAAAGAGTTCCATGAATGGAGGAGGGAATCTTTGATGTGACTTGTCCAGGTTGTACGGGGACACGGAGCTCAGTGCACATTAGTTGACTGCTCCCTCAGGATTCACAGATCATTTCTCTTCCCTGACATCGTACATGCAGCACTGCCCTGGGGTTCTGACAGCGCCCAACACCGCCTCTCACTGTTTGTGTTCCTGTGTGTGTGAATTTATCCCTATCTTTATGGGGACATTGACACAGTCACACCATAGAGACTAAAATTCAGGGCCCCACGAGACTTAAATATAAATATAGATCCACACTAGTAAAATATACATCTGTGTGAAGTATGTACAATGTTTTCATCACTATGAGGCACACTGGATTCTAAGGTGCACAGTCAATTAATATTTTTTATTTTTATTTTTTTTTCATATGTAAGATGTACTGAACTGTAACAATAACTCTAAACCTTGTTGAGTTGTACACAAAACAAAATACACTCTTATTCTGCTGAATCAAATTTTAAAAAAGTCAACATTTTGAGATAAAAGACAAAATGATGAGATAAAAAGTCAAAATGATGACATAAAAAGACAAAATGATGACATAAAAAGACAAAATGATGAGATAAAAAGTCAAAATGATGACAAAAAAAAGTCAAAATGATGACATAAAAAGACAAAATGATTAGATAAAAAGTCAAAATGATGACATAAAAAGAAAAAATGATTACATAAAAAGACAAAATGATGAGATAAATAGTCAAAATGATGAGATAAAAAGCCAAAATGATGACATAAAAAGACAAAATGATGAGATAAAAAGACAAAATGATGAGGAAAAAAAGTCAAAATGATGAGATAAAAAGACAAAATGATGAGATAAAAAGCCAAAATGATGACATAAAAAGACAAAATGATGAGATAAAAAGACAAAATGATGAGATAAAAAGACAAAATGATGAGATAAAAAGCCAAAATGATGAGATAAAAAGACAAAATGATGAGATAAAAAGTCAAAATGATGACATAAAAAGTCAAAATGATGACATAAAAAGTCAAAATGATGACATAAAAAGTCAAAATGATGACATAAAAAGACAAAATGATGACATAAAAAGACAAAATGATTACATAAAAAGACAAAATGATGAGATAAAAAGTCAAAATGATGACATAAAAAGTCAAAATGATCACAAAAAAAGTCAAAATGATGAGATAAAAAGACAAAATGATGAGATAAAAAGACAAAATGATGAGATAAAAAGACAAAATGATGAGATAAAAAGTCAAAATTATGATATTAAAAAACCTTTTTATCTCATAATTATATTTATTTATTTATTTATATTTCATTTTATATTTCAAATTTTTGTATTAACTTTTCTTTAAAATGAAGATGTGTTTATGTTTCCTTATTATTTATTCATTTATTTCATTATTTTAATATATATTTTAATTTATTTGCGATATTTTATTTTTTATTACATTTCTTTTGGAGGGGGGTCAAACCTGAGACCTATGAGACATGGAAACCAGGTCCCCACGAGAGTTAAAGATAAATAAAATTAAGGTCCCAATTAATAAAATAGAAAGATTGTGGCCGTATAAAATCATTCTTTTTTTTTCTAAGTCCTCATAAAGCTTGGGGGAAACAGGTGCAAAGCAAAACATATTTTTCAATGGTTTCAAGATGTGTTTACAATTTTTAAATCAATTTGTTATACATTCAATTTAAAAATTGTATTTAATTAATTTAATAAAATTTTTATGTTTCATATTTCTTTAATTACAAATTTTTTTTATTCATTCATTTATTTAAAATATGTGTTTACAATTACCAACTTGGTCCCCATGAACATCACACACACATCTCTGTGTGTGTGATGTTGTCCCTCCTGCTGTATGATGTTGAAAATAAACTACATTTCCACTGTGTTGCCATGACATCACAGGCCACTAAACTCCGCTTTAGACACTGACCAGACACCTGCCCAAATTATATGACACCCCCCCCCCCCCCCCCACACACACACACACACACACAGCTGTTTTATTGTTTTGCAGATGAGTGACACAGGTTGTTTGTCTCACTAAAAGGGTTTATTTAAAAGTGATCAGTCTATTGGTAAATTAGTGGAAATGAATGTGTTGTTTTCTCTGTAGTCTGAGTCACTTCAATAATGTTGATACTGAGTGAATGCAGTTCGTACATTAGCATGGGTGGTTTTTGCATCGGGTAAGGTGGGGCATTTGCCCAGGGCCTCAGAATTCCTAAAACCGCCCCTGCACATTGGTGATTAATTTTCCTACCATTGCATGAAACAGTGCCTGATTCACTATAAATTGACCACTTGTAAACTTAAAACTTTTGACATTTACTGTAGCAATAAAATAATAATAAAAACTCCCCAACAACACATATAATCCTGAAGCAGGTTTTGACATTTTGGTAAATATGTTTTATTCCTCTTTTCTTACATATGAACCACTCTCATACCTGTCCATCTGTTGTGTAAAAAGTGGTAGTGAGTCTGCAGAAAAATCCATATTTATTTTACTCATTAGCTACGTTTTCATGTTTTTTTTTATTAAAAATTATTAATTCTGTATAAAATAATTCTGAAAATGTTTTATTTAACCTTTATTTACCCATATTTGTCCCATTAAGTTCAAAGACCTGCCCTATCATTGAATGTTTTTAGATGGTGAGAGAAAACCACATGGACATATTTACATGGACATGTTGATAAAGGTTTCCATGGAAACTGGTGTATTCTGCTCTAGTTAATTGATCTTTCAGAGCTGGATGTACAGAGGGTTCTGATTGGGCAGAACAGCTGCTTAATGTTTAGATGTCTACCGGAAGGAAATGCCGTCCACTTCCTGTTTTGTGTTCATTCAACTGTCAACATGTTAGACCAGATACTACATGTGATGTTTGACTTTATTTGTGTGATAATTTTAAAATAGACCAAATCAACAGAACTTTGACTTTTTATCTCACAATTTGGTATTTGTTTTAATCTCAGTTATGACTTTTTTTTTCAATTGTGACTTTGTTTCCCCCATGTTCCTAAATTACTTGCTCATATCCACTAAACTGAGTAACTGTGACAAAATAAAACATCATCTAGACAGTAACTCACTTTAAAAGGCTTTTGACATATGTCAGAACTTTTCCTGGTTATTTCATTCATGGCAAAAAAAACACTTCTACTTTTTAACTTTTATTTCAGTAAAGGAGTTGAATCAGTACTTTTAATTTTTTGTTATTGTACTTCTACTTAACGGAGACCTATTATACTCAGTTTTAACTATCATGTGAGTTTTCAGCACCTACAGAGTAGCTATGCATGATTTTCAGCTCAAAGAAATTAGCCTATCACTATTACTGTGTGATAGTGATAGGCTAACATAGGCTACTATACACAGAGGCTAACAGACTACTGTACACAGAGGCTAACATAGGCTACTGTACACAGAGGCTAATATAGGCTACTGTACACACAGGCTAACAGAGGCTACTGTAAACACAGGCTAATATAGACTACTATACACAGAGGCTAACATAGGCTACTGTACACAGAAGCTAACATAGGCTCCTGTAAACAGAGGCTAACATAGGCTATTGTACACAGAGGCTAACATAGGCTACTGTACACAGAGGCTAACAGAGGCTATTGTACACAGAGGCTAACATAGGCTACTGTAAACAGAGGCTAATATAGGCTACTGTACACAGAGGCTAAAATAGGCTACTGTACACAGAGGTTAACATAGGCTACTGTACACAGAGGCTAACATAGGCTACTGTAGAGAGAGGCTAACATAGGCTACTGTACACACAGGCTAACATAGACTACTGTACACAGAGGCTAACATGTGTAGCCTCTGTAGCCTCCGGGAGTTATGTACACATTTAAAGTTTAAATTATATACTGAGTGGGCGTGTTTTGGGGCTGGTTCCACACTGTTGGAGCATTTGTTCTAATTGGACACTACAACTTGACATCAGGTTTTGTACACATCTTGCGAACATCTGGTAACGAGCTGTTTAGAGTAACAGGAAATACTGCATAAACACTATAGCTAATGTTTTGTTGTTTTTGCAGTCAACATCAGACATTATAACATTGTATATATGTAGAAAAACACCGATCGGCAGAGTAGGTCCCCTTTAAGTAGAGTCCCCCTCTGTAGTAGGGGGACAGAGGTGTCTAAACTGACATATGCTCTATTAACATGCGAGTCAGCGTCCAACACCAGAAGAGCCAAAGCACCTGAAGGGTCAAGAACCCTCCAGTGATGAAATTAACCATTCAGTCATTTTCTGAGAGAGAAGGGGGAGAAAGGGGTAGTCAAATGCATTTCATTTCCATTTTTGCATAATGTCCTGCCAATAACGTGATCATTTTATATTACAAAACTAGAAAAGCACTCTGAGAGGGCAAACCGCGAATGAAGAGAGGTCCTCCAAGGAGGTTATGCTTTTGCCAGAGTTTGTTTGTCTGTAAGTTAGCAAGATAGCTTAAAAAGTTATGGACGAATTAAATTTACAGGATAGGTTGGTAATGCGATGGAAATTATTAGATTTTGGTGGTGATCCAGAAGCGATCCTGGAGTCTGGATCACTTTGAAATTTGCGGTAATTGGAGAATACATTTCAAAGTGATCCAGAATCCAGGATCTATTCCGGATCACCACCATGTGACACTCCCAACCTACCCTGTAGATTTCATCAAAATCCGTCCTTAGTTTTTGGGCCAATTTTATCTTGTAATTTTGACATTTTATGTCACAATTTGGAAGTTTATCTAATAACTTTGTTGTTTTGGCTCATAATTTTGACTTTTTATCTCATAAGTTATCATTTTTATCTCACGATTCCAACTTTTTAGCTCATAATTTTTAGTTTTTATCTCACAATTTTGACTTTTTCTAACTTTTCCTGGTTAAATAAATATTATTCTATCCATGTAAAAAAAAATGCAATTTAATTATTCACTTTGTTACAATTACAAGTTATAATTTTTTACTTTTATTTCAGTAAAGGAGTTGAATCAGTACTTCTACTTTTACCAGAGTATTTTATTCCACACAAGTACCTGTACTTCTACTTAAGCATAGTGTACTTTTAGCACCTGTTTAGTTGGGGGACAGAGGAGTTGAAGCTCCATTAACATGCAAGTCAGTGTCCAACACCAGAAGAGCCAAAGCACCTGAAGGGTCAAGAGCCCCTCCACTGCTGAGATTAACCATTCAGTCATTTTCTGAGAGAGAAGGGGGAGAAAGGGCGCGTCTGGGAGGGGGGAGAGAGGTTAGCAGCCTTATCATGGCACAGAAACGTGGAATCATCCTTAGAGGCAGATTAGAGTGTGGACCTTCAGAGTCGGAGCAGGTGGCCTCCCAAACCCAGAGCAGCAGCACATCCATCCAGTCTGCTAACACATTAGCATCCTGGCTAATAGAGCACTGCCACACGCTTATGTTCCCCCCATTATGGTGGGAATTCCTTTCATTTGTCTCTGCATTGGCAAAGAGACGAGGGTTAAACCTTTATCAGGTAAGTGACTGATTTCAACATACATTACACTGATCAACACCTGTTTAGAAAGGATCTTCTTCAGACATTAAACGCGCTAAAACTTACATACTTTCATCAGGGTGGATGGACATTTTGGACGTGGACGTTTCGGCCGAGGACATTCCGGACTAGGATGTTTCGGACTAGGATGTTTTGGACTACACTTTTTGTAGAGTAGGACTTTTTGGACAAATCATATTTTCAAAAACAAACACCATAAATTCAAACACCATTTGCATATAATGTTATTATTCACTCGAACACATATTAAAATATATACAATATACTCAAATTAAAGCATCAAAATTATACAAATTACATTGCAAGTATATAACGTAAGTATATAACCTCACATTATTTGAAAGACTCCATAAGAATTTTACACATGATCACACATTACAATATATACAATACATTCACATTCAAAATTATACAATTTGAGCATTTTACACATTGGACCTTCCTCCTCTTAAGTTGTGACTGACACACAAAAGGGTTTTGGAATAGATTTAGTGCCAGAAGCTCTATCCTCACAGAGATGCTGCAGTCTTGATTGAAGTTCCTGGTAGGTCTTCTTTGTTCTCTCCTTAGGTCGGACCCCACGTTCATCTTGTAGTAGGACTGTAAAAACTGAATTAGTTTCCAAACTGCTGGGTGTGCATGTCCAACCAGGGACTGGAATGTATTGTTCCAGCCCTCTGATATGTTACTTGTATGAGGTCGACTTGTAGACCAGTGTTATTGGACAGTGTTGAAGATTAAAGAGTGAAGAAAAAATAATCAAGAAAATTAACAAAATTTACCAAATAAATCCACAAAATGAATGAAATCAGGCAGCAAATGTGTAGAAAAAGAAAATACTTAAACAAAAATGATCAGTAAAATGAACAATTATGACCAAATTATTTAGTGAAGTGACCAAAAATGCACAAAATAATCAATAAAATGACCAAAATATTCAGGAAGATGAACAAAAATGAACAAAATATTCAGTTCAATGAATGAAAATGACTAAAATAATCAATAAAATTAATGAAAAAATACCAAAATATTCAGTCAAATGTGGACATTAAGGAGTTAAGCAGGTGGGATCAAATAGATAAGGAGGTAAGTGACGAGGGAGGAGGAGGGAGAGGGAAGGAGTGGCGCTGAAAGAACAACAGTAGGAGAAAAAATTTGTGATTTAAACGTTGGGTTAATGTCGTCAGCAGTATCACACACAACCTGCTGTTCTCTGGGAATGTTTGCTCCGCTTGTTGTCAATCAAAAATGGTGTAAAGTGAACTGCACAAAATGTGTTTGGAAAAGCCCTGCGATGCTTCCAAGCGTTAGCTCGCTACTAGGACTCCTAATGTTACAAACACTCCCATGGAGAAGATGGTCAGACGGCTGCTATCAGGGATATCAAACATAAGGTTAGTGGGCCAAAATGGGCCTCCAGTGGGTTCAATCCGGCCCTTAGGAAGTACAGTGGTGCCTCTACTTACTAAAGACCCAGCTAATGAATGATCCAAGTAACAAAAAACCTTTGCCTCAATTTTTCGTCTCTGAATACGAAACAAAATTATATTTACAAAAGGAAACTGAAACCCCCGAGACATAAATACAGTACTGTATGTCCATTACTATACATAACTATGTATGTACTTAAATATGTCAGGTACATATTATATGTAGCATCCCATTGGCTATGAGCGAGCTACCCATGATACTTTTCATTAACCTTTGACCCTCATTCATCACGGGGTTACTATGAAGAAACAAGTTGTTTTTTCGTTGTCTTGTTTTGGTTTTATCTTGAAAAACGAATAAACGAATGACACGCGGATTCTGTAGACTAATAATACTGAGTATTTAATTAGACAAAACGTATCAACATGATGCTAACACCAGCGCAGATGACCCAGACTATAGAGTTAGTTCAGGAAAATACAAACTTTTCCACTAATCCTGCTTCTTTCCACTCTACCATGGTTTCAGTTCTTCTGTTTTGTGCTTCTTGATTGAATCATATTAAAATGAAACTCCCGGGGTGTTGTTTTTATCGAGTATTACATGTGCTACAGCAGGAATCAAATATTGTAACGTGTTATGAATATTAATGAACAGATTTTAACGTCATTTGAAATCAGTCATATTTTGGTCCTTAGACGCACGGTCAGGGTGTGAACGTAATGCTCATGGGTCCAGTTAGTGGGTTTTCCTGTCGGCGACAAGCAACATAAGCGGCCAGTGATTTATACGTGGCCATGACCCGTCCTGTGTGGTTTTCCCGTGTGGATCAATGATCACCGTGCGTCACCCGTGGGTTCCCTCTGTAGTCCAGGGACAGCCAACGCTCTCTAATGGGCCGACTGACATGTGCTCAGCGGTAATGATCGCCTCCGAGGATTTCCCCTCAGTTTGTTTCAATGACGAACGCCCGCGAGGACAAATCAATAAACCAGCGCACCGTCCGCCACCCAGATGACTGTTTTCATCTCGAATTTCCACTTTGATTTGGATGAACACTTCCAATCCGCCGCTCAGGGCCACTTCTTCTTTTTCCTCTCATCTGGTTTTCCCCACTCCTCCCTCCTTTCTATCCCTGACAAAAAACAAAAAACATCTGAACAAACACAAACCATTTTCCTTGAAGTTGTTTTTTCCAACCGTTGTATTCAGAGCATCTAAAGGAAGTAGCAACTGTCTGAATGAGCTGCTAAATGTCGACATGAATAGATCAAAACGCACTGCAGCAAATGCTCATATTTCCATTTACGCCTGGAGGTTGTTTTGGCTTATGAGGGTGCAATATTTCTCTTCTAATCACTTTAACTCAATAGCAATATCGCTTTAATTCAGTTTCTAACGGCAATTGAAACTAATTTGCCTAAACTACTGTTGTATTCCATTTCTGTAAACCTCTTTAGCAAGGACTGGAACTGTAAATTAATTAACAACTGCATTATTTGACTAGAGGAATACTAAACAGTGAACAGTGAGCTATTGTGAAGATGTAAAACAGTTTTCCGGAGCTGGAAATATTAACCCAACCATTTTAAATGAGCTTGATTTTTCAAGTCTGACAGTCTACCATGTGTTTCCTGTCAACACTCTTGGAAATTTTCCCGGTTGCGAGTTAACAAGAACAAAGTGACAGCAAAATCTTTCCTGGGAACGTCTGTCCAAGCTATTTTATCAATTAGTTTTTGCTTGGTGGTTGATCTGGAGTCTCTTCCGGGGGGGGGTTGTTGAAAATCCCACCTTCCCCCAATCTTCATCAAACCCCATTTCCCACTAATGAGGTCTATTAGATTACAACTCCACCTCACACGTTTAACAAAAGATTAAATTGGTAGAATTCTGCAGGGAATATGTTTTCATAATACACTAGTAATGAATGAAAATTAAGGAAATGTAAAAGCGCTAAGCACGAATAAGTCATTGGACATGCCGAACTAGGCTAGGGAGGACCCAAGCGCCCCAAAAGAAGCACGTAAGCGCCATCGGATCGTCGCTAAATGAAAGTGACGTGACGGCGCTAATGAGACAGCTTCACATTACGTGCGACTCCCGCCTGGGGGACGCATTATATCTGACTTAATGAGAGGAGATAATGTACACAGGCACTTCTGCAGCTGACTGAGGAGACCGCAGGCCTCGCTGCAGAGCTACAAGACACCATGGCATGTGAGCATGTGGTTTGTAAAAAGTGTCTGGAAGGGCGAGGGATGGGGGAGAGCGCTGGTTAAATGCTCATTTCTGTGGCCGGGGAGACAGGGTGAAAGCAGGTCAGGGTCTTTTAATCCTCAGCCATGGACTGTTGACAAAGAAAAACAGTAGTGTGGGTGTTAAACTGGTCCAGAGCACGGTGTCGAAGGAGCCAAACACAGCCCTGTGGGCCAAGTGGGCCTGACCAGGAAAAAAACAAAAGTTAAATAAATGATATAATAGAAATGTTCACCTTTCACTTTTTTGTGAAAGCATAATACATGTCATTTTTGTGTTAAAACGCTAAGAAAAATGTCATTATTTCTAGGTTGCTATGACCATATTTGGATGTCTGTCTGTCTGTCTGTCGATACACTGAAAAGAAGTAAAACATTGAATGAACTTAAAAATTCTTCTTCAATAGGTCACACATAAAAAAAAAAAAATCTAGTTGAGTGAATCAAATTAAATTACAATAAAATAACCCTAACCCTACGCAATTTCATTTGGTTCACTCAACTAGATTTTTATTTAATTTTTTTTACGTGTGGCCATAAAAAGTCAAAATTATGAGATAAAATACAAAATTAAAGAAGAATTTTTAAGTTGATAAAAAAAAATGTTTTTTACTCTAACATGGCTCACAACTGGTTCACACTTTTTAAGATCATGATAAAAGTGAACGCATACATTTGAAAATAAATAAAAAAGTAATACTTTTTATTCATATATAAACTCATATTTATACTAAAATACTGATCAGTTATTCATCAAAGGCCTGAGGATGTGGAAAAACAATCACATGATCTATCTATCTATCTATCTATCTATCTATCTATCTAT
This sequence comes from Siphamia tubifer, assembly GCA_020466265.1. Lineage (NCBI taxonomy): Eukaryota > Metazoa > Chordata > Actinopteri > Kurtiformes > Apogonidae > Siphamia > Siphamia tubifer. The sequence continues at coordinate 8,259,859 of CM035802.1, read as the reverse complement.
CTATCTATCTATCTATCTATCTATCTATCTATCTATCTATCTATCTATCTATCTATCTATCTATCTATCTATCTATCTATCTATCTATCTATCTATCTATCTATCTATCTATCTCCTTGTTGACTATAAAAAAATATCCATCCATCATTTTATGGCATTAATATCCAACTATCCATCAATATTATGGGATGTGATGAAAAAAAAAGTCAAACACCTATAATGAGCTGATCAGTGTAATATTGATCCAGATATACCCTGGTATTTATATTTAACTCATATTTATAATGTAAGTGCTTTTGAATTGACATGATCTGCATGTACTGAGCATAAGTGACGTCTCCACAACATCCTGACAAAAGTAAATAAGTCATATATGGCTTCAGTGTCACAGAAGCAGTGTGGAAATGCTATCACATCCTTCATTTCTGGAACTGTATCTATATAGAGTGCAGTCAGTGGCACTTGAGCTGATTACATCTGCTGTTGAAGCTCTCCAGCTCTAGCTAACACCTCCACTGCTCATGCTTCAGCTGTTCATGCTTCAGCTAAGTTTTAATCACAACAAACTCTTCAGCACCTCACACTGTTTCAACATCAAACAAACACATTTTCACCTTTTTTTTCTCTCTTTTTTTTCAGCAGAGTTGGAGTTGTTTCTGGATGCTTTAATTTGTGGTTGGCTTGTACATTTGACAGTGGAAGTGTGACATGGAGGCTTGTTTTTGATGTGTTGGGCTCCATGATATTAGGAAAAAAATTGACATTTGGGATTTTCTTTAACCCTGCAAAAAATCCTCAGGAGTAAATATCAGCTGACAGATTAGTGGTCTCAGCGGATTTAGTATCATCCCTCGTTTAGCCCAAATAATTAAATAAATGTAATAATTAACAATAAATAAAAACAGTAATTAATTAATTAAAATGTTAAAAAATCCCAAAATAAAATAACTAATAAATAAATACAAAAGGACAAATATATAAAAAATTCGAATAAATATTTATAAATTAATAAAAATGAATATCGACAGAAAGATAAGAAATAAATAAATACATAAAAAAAAAAAATGTTATACAAATAAAAAATAATAACTAGAAAAGCACTCTGACACCTCTGAATGAAGAGAGGTCCACCAAGGAGGTTATGTTTTTGTTTTTTGTCTGTTAGTTAGCCAGATAACTCAAAAAGCTATGGACGGATCTTGATGAAAATGTCCTGATGTGTTGGGGGTGTCACCAGGAATAAATTACATTTTGGTGATGATCTGGAAGAGATCCTGGATCACTTTGAAATTTTACGTTGGAGATGGAGAATGTAAATGGAGAATACATGTCAAAGTAATCCAGAATCCAGGATCTATTCCAGATCATCGCCAAAATCGAATTGAATGTTCCCTGTGACACCCCTAACACATCAAGAAATTTTCATCAAGATCTGCCCATAACATTTTGAGTTATCTTGCTAACTGACAGAGAGACAGACAAAATAATTGCAGGACCTGTGATGTGATTATTGCCCACACATACATTGCAATGTTGATGCTCAAACAGCTCTAATGGAGTTTATGTTTATTAAATGAGGGATTTTGTTGAAAAAGTATTTTATTTAGTTTGAGGTGTTTCTGATATAATAACCCTCAACTGTTATCTGACCTTTTATGAACATCTACTGCTCAGTAAATTATACTTGATTTTCATCGCAAACAAAATTATAAATGATAGATGATAAAAATTACAATAAATTATGATAAATAATTTAAGGGTGGTTAAATATAGCTGGGTTTATACAGATTTCCACTTAAAGTCCCACTTAAAAGCCCCATAGTTACCATGGAAACACTGTCATCCTCGACAACATTGATTCACCAGTAAAACCAATGGACTTTTTATGAACCTATACATCAGGGCCAGTAAAATGAATACATGAAACATAAAAATGAAACCTATAAATAATGACAATTCCAAATTTTTGTCATTGTTTTAGCGCAAAAAAACCCAAAACATGAAATAATGAAAATACTTTTGAAATTATCCAGATGAAAAAAAAAAAGATTTCATAAGGAAAATAATTATTATGGATCAGTTCTAAAAAGACACTAAACTCTTAGTAACTTAAGTAGAAAATGGTTAAAATTTTGTGTAATTTTCTTTAGACATTTCAGGTTGTTCACATTTTATTGTTACAGGATAGTTTGTACATGTAAATATGTTAATCTTAATATTTTTTGCAGTAAAACAATAACAAACATTTGAAATTGTCATCATTTATAGACAAAAAAATAAATTCATTTGAGAAAGCCTAGGTTAGACTGAAGCCATAGATCAGTCTAAGCTGCCCTAGGAGCTAGAATGCTGGGGGAAGTACAGGCACTGATACCTATCACCTCCCTCTCTCTTTTTTTTATTTCTCTTCATTTAATAGGTTATAATGCCTTTCATCCCAGGAGTCACATTGGAACTGTTGGAGGCCCACATTTGGCCCCTGGGCCACATGTTTGTGACCCCTGTTCTACATGATCAGTAAATTCTACTTGATTTTCACTACAAAAAAACACAAATATAGATGATAATGTTACAATAAATGGTGATAAATCACTTAGGGATGGTTAAATATAGCGGCTGTGGTTCAGTTGGAAGAGCAGGTCGTCCAATGACCGAAGGGTCGGTGGTTCGTGTCCCAGCTCTGGCTGTCCACATGTCGAAGCGTCTTTGGGCAAAGACACTGAACCCTGACTTAGTCTCCCAGTAGGACTGACAGAACCTTCGAATCCTACTGGTGTATGAGTGTGTGTGTGAATGGGTGAATGTGAGGCTAATATAAAGCGCTTTGAGCACCATGAAGGTGGAAAAGAACTATTTAAGTGCAGAACATTTACTATTTAAATATAGCAGAGTTTATACAGAGTTCCACTTAAAGGCTCCATACTTACTCACAGTCCATCCTCAACAACATTAATTCACCAGTAAAACCAATGGACTTTGGTGTCTTTATGCAGTGAGAATCAAGTATAATTTACTGCTCATGTAGATGTTAACACAAGTTTAGCTTAAAGTACAGGTCAGTTATTTTTAATTGAGCAATTCATCTTAAAAAAGTCCATCTTGACCATATGTCTGCTTTACAACTGAACCTCCTGCAGTATTGCATGTGTTCCATTTTTGCAGCATTTACATATTTTTATATATGGACATACACTTTATAGTAAAGGAAAAAAGAAAAAATGAAGAGCTTCCTATCACATTTGTATATGTATTTTTTGCTTATTTTATTATTTATTTTTGTTAAAGTTGAGCGTTATATCAAAAACAGAGAAAAGTTAAGAAAATGTGACTTCTTCAACAAAGTCATATCAGTTCATCATTAACTTAATAGATAACAAGCATTTCCATGAGAATACTACAGTAAATGGTGATAAATCACTTCAGTATGATTAAACATAGCAGGGTTTATACAGATTTCCACATAAAAGTTCCACTTAAATGCTTCATAGTTACTATGGAAACACCAACATTCTTGGCAACATTAATTAACCAATAAAATCAATAGTGTTTGATAAACAGTGGAAATGCTTGTTTTCTGTTAATGATATATTTGGTTGAAAAACTCACATTTTCTTATTTTTTTCTGATATTAACCCTCAACTGTAATATAAGCGTTTATGAACATCTACATGATAAGTAGATTATACCTGAGTTTCCCTGTAAAATAAATGGTAATAAATCACTTAAGGTGGTTAAATATAGCAGAGTTCATACAGATTTCCACTTAGTTTCACTAAAAGGCTCCCTAGTTACCGTGGAAACACAATCATCCTCAACAACATTAATACATCCATGTAGTGACATATGAAAGTGGGATGATACATGATCAGTACATTATACCTGATTTTCTCTGACACCAAATATTGAGGAAAATACTACAATAAATGGTGATAAATCACTTTAGGTTGGTTAAAAATAACAGGGTTCATACAGATTTCCAATTAAAGGCTCCATAACGTGGAAACACCATCATCCAGAGGTGTGTAATTCCAGGTCCATCAAGTCAAAGTCCTGCCATGTATTGGTTCAAACCTGTTCATTGAACCAGTCCATTTTGATGAGCACAATGCTTCATCCAGACACATACATAGCTTCACATGAAGTCACTGCCTAGTAATGCATGTCGCCATTTTAAAAGGGGAAAACAATAGCATAGTAACAGTAGACAGATAGCTCTGTTACAATGTCCTACGACTATTTTGATAAACTTCTACCCTCCGCAAAAAACCGGTATGAATGGAAATGATCAGGGATCAGACTGGAGAGCTGTCCATATAAATTACCAGCCAAGAACCTGCCAATACATGGTCCAATATCGAGTGCCCAGACATCTACGACTATCTCGTCGTAAGTCCTAGCATATACGAAAAAAAGCGAACTTATAAGAGCCTGGAATCATATGTTTTGTTTGAGGTAAGTTACACAAATGTGTTTCAAATGCCCCTCACTCACCCAGCCTCCAGAGCACTCCACTATTTTAGTTTTACTTCCACTTTTGATTTTGGACTCCAGCACTTGCCATCATCTGGAGATATTTTTCTCAGCGCCTGAAGCCATGCTGCATGTGTTTCACCCTTTTCTGTCGGTACACGGAAAAATACAGCTTCTCTTCCATCCAAGCATAGTTATTGCACCTGATGTCTGCACAAGATTTGGGAATTTTACACCAAGTTTTAAGCATGCAGGATGGTGCAGTGCATTTTACACAGTGGTTGCAATGCTGGTGCTTTCCCCTTTAACTAGGGTAAGTGACGTCACCGCTGAGCTATGTATCGATAATTAGTGGAGTCACCTGTGTTCAGTGAACAGGTTTGAACCAATACATGGTTCGACTTTGACTTGATGGACCGGGAATTACCCACCTCTGCTGTCATCTTTAATCCCACTGGTTGGGTGAGATTATTGTAGTCACCTTGTGTGTGTGTGTGTGTCCGCAGAAACATATCATGCGATAACTCAATGAATACTTGAGATATCACCATCAAATTATATGGGCATATACATATAGCTATTGTGCATCAGATGCAATGAGTTGTTTGAGTAAAAGTCAAAGGTCAAGGTCACAATTAACTAAAAGGTCCAAATCAAATTGTCGGTTATAACTCAAAAATGGAGGGTCACAGAACTTTCAGATTGTTACCAAACGATGTGGAATTAAGATTTCTACGATTCTTATAATTAGTGTTATCACCTACGACCAATAGTTTTTGAGATATTTGAAAGTTAAAGGTGACATGTCGCAAAATTAACTTCTGTAACCCTGTTTGTGTGTGTCAAGCATAGACATATCACGCTATGACTTAATTAATATTGGATATCTTATCATAATATTACACCAGTGTTTTACCTGAACGAGTTAATTGAACGATCGTTCATGAACATATTTTTGACGAACGTGAACAACTCGTTCACTTTTGCCAAATGAACAGGAAGTTGTGAACGTGGTTATTCAGGCATTTATTGAACTGTGCTCTTATGTAGTTCATATTTTGTTCTCATCACGTTGTAATTATTGAGTCCTATAAAGAATAAAATGGGATCAAAACACAGCATTATCATAGATGTCATTTTTGTATTATTCTGAACTAATATTGGCAACATAATGTTGTGGAATAGCCAATGAGAAGCGTTTTGGGTGTGGCAGAGAGAGAGAGAGAGAGGTGAAAAAATAGTTAAATGTACAGAGTGTGACCAGCGATCAGAGCAGGTGTTGTCCTGTTCTTGGAAATAAACATTGAAAACGAAGCTCACTGAAACCACTGCTTGTGTTCTAAGAACCTGCAGAGGGAAGTTAACCCTGGGGTAAGGTACTTACTTCAGCCCTGGAGGGGCAGCTTTTTCCCTGATTTACTGACTACAGGATAGCATCAGAAACGGTTAATAATAAGTTTACAATAATAACACAAAAAAAGAATGAAAAAGTTCATTTTGGGATCCATGAACCTCTAGTTCATAATTTGGAAGATTGAACGATGAACTGAACTAATTCATATTGAGTAACTTGAACTGAACTTTGAACTAGTTCCTAATCAAGGTGAACTTTCCCAACACTGTATTACACACACTGATGCATATATACATATAACAAAATTATCAATTTTGCAAAAGGTCAAAGGTCAATGTTGCATTTAGCAGAAAGGTCAAAATTCAAGAACGGGTTATTATAGAAACTTGAGATTGGAACAAAATAGGGGCGAGATTAGGCATTCTCTGAATACTAGTTTACAACATTAATTCACAAGTAAAATCCATGGAGTTTGATAAATCACAGTGACACTTGTTTTCTGTTAAGTTAGTGACATATTTTGTTGAAAATACTGACTTTTTCTTCTATTTCCTCTGTCTCTGATATAATAATCCTCAACTTTAATGTGAGTTTTTACATGTTCAGTGAATTAAACAGGACAATATTTGGCTTTCACTGAAAACACAAAGAGGATAATATTAGAAAAAATGGTGATAAATCACTTATAGATTAAATTCATGCAGGAAATATCAATCTCATCATCATAGGTCATGGTCAATCATAATTTGGAGAATTATTTTCGTATTTCAGTGTTTTTATTGATTGATCATATCATCAGAACAGGAAATAACACTGTCTAATTTTTGTTTCTTGAAATATTTCACTTTTCACAGCACATTGATTGTAATGTTATACCAAGCAAAGAACTAAAGTAACCTGGCTTTTTTTCCCCAAGCATATGTCAGTGTAATTGTGTCACATTAACCCAGTACATGTTGCTAAGCTTTTGAGTTTCTTTCAGTCCATTTATAGACAGTCTAAATTGTCTGCCTGTTAAGTTTTCAGTTTTAATCTGACACCAGCAGCTGATGTTTCAGTTTATTGTTTGATTTATTCCAAGTAGAAGACACAGGAAAACAGCTGAAACCAAAAATTGTTTCTGCCTCTGTGTTTTTGACAGATGTAGTTGTGAAGAAATTATGATGATTACCTTGACCTTTGACCTACCTTCACCAAAATTTAATGGAATCTATTCTGGACCACCTCACACCTTTCTGAAAATTTCATGGAAATTGATTTAGTAGTTTTTGCGTAAATCTGCTGACAAACAAACAAGCAAACAGACAAACAAACCTAACTAAACACAATACCCTAATACCTTCAGTAGGCTGGGTACCCAGACCAAAACTAGACCAAAACCACATCTAAACTAGACTGAAAAGTAAAACAAAACTACACCTAAACTAAACCTAAACTACACCAAAGCTAGACCTAAACTAGATGTAAACCAGATGTTACGTGCCTTGTCTGGGTGTACTGCTTTTTTTTTCCCTTTCTCTCTCTCCAGGCTGCAGTAGCAGGTGTGGCTGATCAGTCTGATTAGAAGGGAGGCCTTAAAAAGCTGGACAGAAGTGTGCTCTCTCTCTCTCATTTTCACTTCTCAGCGGTCCTGTGTGGAGCTGTTTGTACTTTGGCTGAAGAGTTGTGTGCGATTTATTGAAGAGCTGTGTGCTCGTGGAACCTTTTTCTTTAAGTTATCTTATGTTGAATAAATTCCCAATCTATTGTTTAGTTTACATCTGGTCTGTTGCCTAACCTGGGTTTTTCATTTTATTGTTACTTCCTTCATACCTCCTATTCCATCTTCGGTACGTAACAATTTGGGGGCTCGTCCGGGATATTTTTTGGGTCAATAGATAGATGGTAAGTTAATTGATAGAGGTGAGTTTGATTTTGTGTTGTGGATGTAATTTTTGCTGGTGTCACAGGCAGTATTGATGTCTGTATGCCAAACAGACTAATCCTAACACTGTTGCTTCTCCAGCTTCCTCAGGCTAGTTAGGGGAGTGTCTAGCTGGGCTGTATCAGCCTTTCCAACAGGCACTCATTTATTATTTTGCCTTTTTTATTTTCGGGGTAATCCTGGGCGGGGATTTAATCTCCAAAGGGGGCTGGCATTTCAGGGTTTCGGCCGCTGATGTGTTGCCTTTAAGTCGCCTCGAGCCCGGCACGCTCCAGAAGATAGGTAGGTAAAGTTTCATTAGGTAGGTTCTGTGGAAGTTGGTTGGTGTTGAAGTTAGTCTGTGTGCTTATATTGTTGTTTGGCATCTGATGGAAATCTGTTTTGTCACTGGTGAACGTGATCCCATTTTGATTAACTTTGGGTTATCTTGCTTAGTTGTGCTGGACTGCTTATGTTGAGCTGTTATTTGTTTTTACACAATGGCAGCCTTTGATGTAAAAATTTTTGTTTCCAATCCCACGTTGTCACAGTTTGACAAGCTAAAGAAAACTGATCTGCGTGTGGTTGCGGAGTACTGTGGTATTCCAGTGTCTAGCTCACTTGCTAAAGCTGAGTTGAAGGCTGTTCTTTTGGATGGGTTGATTAATAAAGGTATTTTCAGTTTACCTGCACCTGTTGAGACTGCTGAGTTGGCAGCTGTGTCCTCAGCTGTGGGTCATGCTGATCCTCAAATGGAGGAGAGTGAGCGTCGTGTTGGGTTAACTCCTGTGGTAAAGAGTAGTGGGGCTGAAGAAAGGCTGGGAACTTTGCCCCAATTTGTTCCTTTTTCAGCTGAGTCAACACCTGGCTCTAGGCTTGATGCTCGTTGGAAGGTGCGGTTAGCTCGTCTTCAGTTGGAGAAAGAGGAGCGGGATCGTGAGTTTCAGCTAACAATTAAGAAACTAGAAGCAGAAACTGCAATTAAATTGCGCCAGTTGGAGTTGCAGGCAGGGTCAACGCATATGGTTTCCAGTACTGCGGCCCCGTCTGGTCACGCTGCTGTTTTTGATGTGAGTAAACACATTTCGTTGGTTCCTGTGTTTCGTGAGTCTGAGGTAGAGTCTTATTTTAGTGTATTTGAACGGATTGCTGCTGCTTTGCATTGGCCTGAAGAGGTGTGGGCTATACTGCTACAGTGTAAGCTAACAGGTAAGGCTCAGGAGGCTTGTGCTTGCTTATCAGTGGAGGATGGATTGAGCTATGATAAGGTTAAAAGTGCCATTCTGCGAGCTTATGAGCTAGTTCCAGAGGCATATAGACAGCGTTTCAGGAGTCTTAGGAAACCTTCAGATCGGAGTTATGTTGACTTTGCTCGAGAGAAGAGTATTCTGTTTGACAGGTGGTGTGCGGCCTGTAAAACCTCTGATTTTAACTCACTGCGTGAGTTAATACTAATTGAAGAATTTAAGAACTGTGTTCCTGACCGTCTTGCTGTTTATTTAAATGAAAATAAAGTTTCTACTCTGCAGCAGGCTGCAATACTTGCCGACGAGTTTAGGCTAACACACAGGAACGTGTTTGTCACTTGTGAGTCCCCCCGACGTGACTCTCATGAGCGCACTGATGTACCAGTGGGTACAGTTAGTGCATCGGGTCCAAAGGGTATAAGACGCTGTTTCTTCTGCCACAAGACTGACCATTTGATTGCTGGTTGTGCAGCGTGGAAGAGCAAGCAGTTAGGGTCAGCTTCAGAACCACCAAAAGGGGTTGGTTTAATTAAAACTTTGTCTAGTATCCAAAGTACTGTCAAAGAGCCTGACGACTGTTTCAAACCATTTATCTTTGAAGGTCTGGTTTCTGTTTCAGGGAAAGTTGAAGATCAGCGTCCAGTTACAGTGTTGCGAGACACGGCGTGTTCACCGTCTCTCATCCAATCTAGTGTCCTGCCATTGGGTGAACAGACTGCCTGTGATGTAAGCGTGTTGGTAAGGGGCATTGAAATGGGATTTGTGCCTGCACCTCTCCACCGCCTTCATGTGCAGTCTCCCTTAGTAACTGGGTTTGTTAATGTTGGTGTTCGTTCATTTTTTCCCATTGAGGGTGTGGATTTCATCATGGGAAATGACATTGCTGGTGGCAAAGTTTATCCTGTTCAGAAAGTTGTGAATAATCCAAATTCTGACTCTGAACATGATGAGTTGGTCAAGGATCACCCCAACAGTTTTGCCGTGAATGTATTGACTAGAGCCCAGGCCCGTAAGCAGGTAGAAGATGTTTTGTCTGACACATGGTTCCCTTCTGTGATGCCAGATGAATTTATGCCCGCGGCTGATACACCAGTGAACTCCACCTTGGAGGCCAAAAAGGCGAAAGAGTGCGTAACTGCCCCAGGTCCTTTTCCATTAAACCTCTCAGTTTGTGGGATGCTGGTTCTCATGTACTTCTTCTACAACGTCCTTGGGTACGTCATTATTGCTATAGTCTGCCTGGTGTCTGCCTCAGCGCTGTTCAGCTGCCTAGATGCAATTATGGAAAAACTGGGCTGTGGTACAGTGAGTTTTTCCATCCGGAATTTGAACTTTTCTGTTATGGTTGCTCCTTTGACTCGGTTGTGTAGTCCGGTGATTCCTTTTCTGTGGACAAAGGAATGTCACTGTGCTTTTGGTGCTGCGAAGTCTCTCCTGTATAGTGCTCCGGTACTGGCTGCACCAAACTTCTCTCAGCCCTTCAAGCTCGAGGTGGACGCGAGCGCCACTGGAGCTGGCACTGTGCTCCTGAAGGATGGGGAGGGTGACGTGTGCCATCCTGTGTGTTACTACCCAGGAATACAACCTCAGCATCCAACACAAGAAAGGAGCTGAGAACATTGTGGCTGATGCACTGTACCATGGGTGAGGAAATCCAGAATGTCCCAAAGTGTTGAATATTATTTAAAATGTCCCTTATGATGTGCGACCTTATATTGTACCTTTAGGTAGTGTGTTTTTTTACAAACTGGTATTACTAGTTTGTTCATATGGGAGGGGGTGTTACGTGCCTTGTCTGGGTGTACTGCTTTTTTTTTCCCTTTCTCTCTCTCTCCAGGCTGCAGTAGCAGGTGTGGCTGATCAGTCTGATTAGAAGGGAGGCCTTAAAAAGCTGGACAGAAGTGTGCTCTCTCTCTCTCATTTTCACTTCTCAGCGGTCCTGTGTGGAGCTGTTTGTACTTTGGCTGAAGAGTTGTGTGCGCTTTATTGAAGAGCTGTGTGCTCGTGGAACCTTTTTCTTTAAGTTATCTTATGTTGAATAAATTCCCAATCTATTGTTTAGTTTACATCTGGTCTGTTGCCTAACCTGGGTTTTTCATTTTATTGTTACTTCCTTCATACCTCCTATTCCATCTTCGGTACGTAACACCAGACCAGAACTACACCCAAACCAGACCAAAATCAAAAAACAAATGATTAGATTTTGGTTATGATCCGGAAGAGATCCTGGATTCTAGATCACTTTGAAATGTATTCTCCATTTACCGCAATGTAAAATTTCAAAGTGATCTTATGGATCATCACCAAAATCTAATCATTTGTTCCTTGTGACACCCCCAATATGTCATGACATTTTCATCAAGATCCGTCCATAACTTTTTGAGTTATCTGGCTAACAGTTAGACAAACTCTGGCAAAAACATAACCTCCTTGGTGGACTTCTCTTCATTCGGAGGGTGGAGGTTTGCACTCTCAGAGTGCTTTTCTAGTTATCATTATTACCATTATTATTAATCTTTAGTCTGACTCCACAGCTGCTTTCAGACTCAGCTGTGTGGAGAAGTTGCTCATTGTGGTCGGGTCATGTCTGAGTCATCGTTTGGGCGACCGATGGACCTTCAGTATCTATTGACTGGAAGGACTGGAGGAAAGAAGAGGGTCACCAGGGTGTGCAGTTGTGTGTGTGTGTGTGTGTGTGTGTGATGGTGGTGGTGGGGTCTATGATTGTCTGTCCAACTCTCTGCAAGACACAAGTCACACCTCATTAGTAGATAGTGGAGAAGAGAGCGGGAGTTATGTCTGCTGTGAAACTTGCACACAAACACACACCGACACTTCTACCCCAATTACCCCTATCCTGTCCGTTGAGCTGACGGCTTGAGTTATGCTGACAAGCACCCCTCACCAAGGTAGAAGGAGGAAGTCAAAAGAGAAGGAGGAAAGTGATGGAGAGGTGAAAGCTGGGGGGAGTTCAGACAGGGGAGGGGGGTGGATAGGCAGCAGAGGGAATGGAGACAGGGGTGGGGGTTAACCACATCATGCCACAAGAAGCAGAATGAAACATGTCTCCCTGTCACCTGCCACACACTGTAAATGGATGGTCCTCGCAATCTTCCAATCAGTGACTTATCTTGGTGCTTGGAAAGTGGGGAAAAGAGAGTTAAAAAGAAAAGAGGGGAAGGAAGAAATGGTAGAGAGGAGGTTCTTCTGCCACAAAGTCAGTAATTTGTTACAGGTTTTAAAGACAAATATGACAGGATGGAATTACTCTGCCACTACGGTAGCAGTCATTTGCAAATGCCATAAAGTGCAGGTATAAATCTTCGACTCAGATCCACTTAATCTGAAGCTTCCAGACTCCTCAGCGGTGGCACTAGTCGAGCATGTGTTTACCATGAAAGGCCTCTCGAGTTTTCGCAAGGGGAAAAAAAAGAGAAAAATAAAGTATTGTAAGATGGTGATTGAAGTGGCGGGTACACACTGGTGAATGATGCTTTCTGTTAATGGAGAACCAAGAAGGTTTCAGTCAGCCAAAGATTTGAAAAACATCCTGCAATCAACCACACGAGAGACTTTTTACATGACTTAAAAGGAGCTAACACCACTTTCTCCTCAGAGAACAGATTTCAGTCAAAAGTTTGGAAAGGAGTTCCTATATGTAGAAATTATAGATCACTTTGCATGTTACTAAGCATAAAGACTTGACTTTTGACTGATTGAGTAAGAGCCACGATATGAAAGTCAAGGCTGGGTAGAGATTGAAACAGGTCTTGGTCTAATAGTCTCCAATGAGAATCGTCTGGATGTAGTTTTGTACAATAAAAAAGACAGAAGTACATATAAAGGAAAGAAAAAGTGTACGTACTCTTTGAAATTGCATAGTTTCCTTAATCGCCAGCTTGAGCAAGGCATTGCAGGACTTAAAAGCTAGCTAACAACACCAATTTCTCCTCTGAGAAAAGATTTTAGTCAGAGGTTCCCATATGTAGAAATTATAGATCACTTTGCATATTATTAAACATAAACACTTGACTTTTTACTGGGTGAGTATGAGCCACAATATGAGACTCAAGATATTTAAAAGAAGAGACTGAAACAGATCTCGGGCTAATAGTCTCCAATGAGAAGATTCGGCATGTAGTGTAGTTTCTTGCAATAAAAAGGACAGAAGTTCATGTGAAGGAAAGAAAAAGTGGATGTACTCTTCTAAATTGTATAGGGAGGGTGCAAATTTATTCCAGCATTTGTGTCCAGTGGATATGGGTTATAGAGGAATAAAACCTAAGAGTTGAATGTTAAAAGAATGTAAAGTGTCACTGCCAGTGTGAAATGGTGGAATTATGTTTCTGCTGGTGTTTATCTAATATGTTGACAACAAAAAAGGTTATGGACGGATTTGGGTGAAATTTTCAGCAAATTTTGAAACTGGCATAAGAAACACATGATTAAATTTTTGTGGTGATCAGTGGGGGTATGTGGGGGGACATGTGTAAATTTCATTGGATTTGTCAGGGCAGAAGTGAAAGGGGGGCGTCTAGAGCATGACATTGGCCTTAAAAGTCAGTAGAATTAAAAGACAGTAAAAAGTGGCCTGACTCAAATGATAAAAAAGCGCATTCCGTCAAATATTCCCAGCTCTAGGCTGATCTGCCTTGGAGGAGTCTCCACTCTCTGAGTGCTTTTCTAGTTACATTAGTTATGGAGTTATTTGACAAATCACACCCTGTGTATAGCCCTCAGGTTTTATTTTTTTGTTTTTCACCACTGACCGTGAGGTTTGACCGACATAGTGCCAATGTCCTTCAACACTCATCAAACAAATTCCCCCATCCCATTCCTCATATCTCTATTAAAGCAGCTATTAAATGAACTAGACATTTCTTTCTTTGTGTTCGGCACTGAAAGAAATAAAAAATGTCCAAAAAGCAAACTGACATTGAAAGGCACGACAGGCTTTGTTGACTTGTTCATCAAAGCGGAGACACGACTCCAGCATGCTTCAAAATATTTAGAAAGAGTCTTGTCAGATTAGTGGAAAATTAGTACTTTAAAGCTGTCATTCCATTGATCGTTATTTCATTAATATTGCTATATTCTCCATTGTTATTGAATACATTGTGTGTTGGTTCTATTAAAAAAAACCCGTCTGGATTGCTTTGTTTCCAGTTGTTTTTTCACGGTAGAAAAATGAGTTGAGGTCGAACAACAGAGTTTACCGGTACTTCCTCATCCATGTCTGTGACGCGGTGATGAGGTGTCTCTGATTGGCTGAGAATGCGTGAAAGAACACTCCCCCCTCCCCTCTTGCTCTCTATGTGTGTTTACCAGAGTATCATCCAGCTAGGTTTCGTGCTGTTGCTTGTTCTGTAAACGTGCAGGAAAAAAACAAGGCTTTATTTACACAGGGAGCACATGAACCAGTTTGATCTGCTATTTTTTCAAGTTTGTGCAGCAGCTACTGTGGCACCGTATTCACTGCAATGGGGGACGGGATTAACCCCACATGGGTGACGCTTAAGTCCATCTGACATCAGATGGACCGGCTTTTTCTGGGTCCCATGTTCCTCTCGCCATTTTCTGTGAATGCAGTATGCAGCCAGTGGAGGTGACAAACCACTTTCAAAGGCAGCATGTGTTGGTAAGTCTGGGTGACCCATCAGATTCCAAAAGGTGCGTGGAAAAGTGGTTTTCAGTGGAGTGACACCTTTAAGATTCACATGCTTTTTTCATACAGCGTTATTGTTATGACTTATTGACAGTCATTTCCCTTAAGTTCCGATACATGGTGTTATTATTAGTTTATATATTATTACTGTTAGTATACACATTATTTAATTTTTTTTTACCTATACTGTAATGTATCTGTTGCAATAGTGTTGTTCTGAGCTGTTCTGAGGCCTGACCGTCCAGCACATGTGAGGTGATAAGGTTGAGATTTATAAATATTTTCTGACATGTGAACTGGGATATATGGTTTTGAGAACACACATACACACATTTGAATTTTACATCTTTTAGGTCAGTGTTTCCCAACCCTGGTCCTCGAAGCACACTATCCCACATGTTTTAGATGTTTCTCTCTCCAACCACACCTGATTCAAGTGATCAGCCTATCATCCAGCTCTGCAGAAGAATGATAATGACTGTCAGGTGTGCTCAAAGTGGGAAACATCTAAAACATGCAGGATAGTGTGCTTCGAGGACCAGGGTTGGGAAACACTGTTTTAGGTAACCAGGGCATGGGCTCAGGTTGACAGCCACATCACAGCCACAGTCAGATGAGATTGAGAAGTCCATCCTATTTGTTCGGGGTGGACTCACCCAAGGACATATTGTCAAGTCAGACCCGGAATTTTGGCCTTTTTGGTCGTGAGCCCTGTAGGGTTCTGGTCCATAGAGACCAATGCTGAGTTTTGTATTTTCCATGTGACCTGAATAAATGATTAAAAGTGAGACCAACTTTATCTTGAACTCGTCTTTGGAGATTCCAATCAATGAAGTTTTTTTATGCCTGAAGGTGAACAATTAGCGGCTCCTGTTGAAACGGTTAACCTTTTGTGGTCATGTCATAATAAACAATTGGTTTGCATCGCTGCAAGACAAAACACGACAACACAGGTGTTTGCTTACATGTGAGGTATTAACAGCAGTGATAAAAGATGATCACACAGCATACAGGATTATTAGCACATCAGACAGTGAGTGATGAGAACAGTCACTGCCATAATTTATGCATTGCTACTTCATCTTGTCACTGCTGTTCAGCTCGAAGGATTTTACTTTCCACCAGGAAGGCGAAGGAGAGAGTGAGAGAGGAAAAGAGAGAGAGAAAAATAACACTGGAAATGTGACTGTAATGCAGCTTGCAAGTGCAAGCGTGGATTTTCTACTTCCTCTCTGACCAAATCCCACCATTTCAGGAGATTAACCTCGGCATGCGATAAATGTTCGACTTCTTCTTCCCCTCCAATTTCCTTGGAGCTAGAAACTCCAGAAGCCACCGCCGCATGTAAGATAAAAAATGATCACCTAATTCACTCAAGCACAAAATACAATTCTGGAGAGAGGAGGAAAAACGGGCAGAACAGTGAGAGCGAGGGGTGGAGTGTGTCACCGGTGCACTACCTCATGTCTGCCGTTCAGAATTTCCCTCAATCAATTATTATTAAATGAAGCACTTATTCAAACGGACCTGTGCATAGCAAATAGGTCGTGGCACTTTGATTGTCTGTTGAATTTCTTTTTTTTCCCTCCCCCCATTCGTCCCTTCCTTATCCTGTGGGATTAATCGCATTGTTCAGCTTTCCTCGCTACCCATCGTGCCCCTCACATGGCAGCTGCGCTCAAATGCCGTTGATTGCTGAAGGTGCCCTCTGCAGATTGCTGCTGCCACTAAGCTATTTAAATGGAGTTGCTAATAAAACGTAGCGATGATTGCCTTCCACTTCTTCCACATTTTCCAGTTTAGAAGGTGGTTGTCACAAGCTGATTTTTGTTCAACGCCTTCAGAGCATCAAACCCAAATTATGTGCTGTGTAAAAGTCGAGGGTGACCTTTGCTTTTGGTTAAAATGACTGTACATATATTTATTACTCCACCAAGGAATGGCAGAGTTGTGTTTTTGCAGGTGTTTATCTGTTTGTTCAGCTTTCCTCGCTACCCATCGTACCCCTCACATGGCAAGTATGTTGGGTTGCTTATGTGTGTGTTTGTCTGTTTGCACTCTAGTGACCACATTTCTAGAGCATATTGGCTGTCATTTGATGAGAAGTTTTGTTCATGTCACCTGCAGGATGGGAACTATTTTTGTGCATCTAGTACAAAGGTCAATAAAAATATTTAAAAAATTGGTCAGTGTCCAGTACTTGAACAATTTTAATGCAAAATTTCCAACTATGTATAGATTTGATATGAGATTCATCATTTTGAATATTAAACTTTAAAGACTTGACCGTCATAGTCAGCACCCAAGGTCAAAGTTGACTAAATATTTACCATTTGTTGTTTGCACTCTAGCATATTTAATTATTGATGGATTGTTCTGAAATTTAGTGTGTACAAGGAGATGGATACAAGAAAGAAATCTACCGAATTTCAGCCGAATCAACTCACAATTTCTGTCTAGGCTGATGCTATTTTGAATTTTCACGGATTTTTGCACTCTAGCGTCACCAATTCTTAATGGATCATTCTGAAATTTGGTGTGTACAAGGACACGGATAGAATGAATAAATACTATGCACAACTTCTAGATTGTTTGTCTGTGTGCAACATAACTCAAAATGTTATGCACAAATGCACAACATTTTCAGGAAATGTTGATACAGTACTTGCACAAGGAACAATTGACTCAAATTTGGTGATGATCAGTGGAGGTATGTGGGGGTGGTTGGGGGCACACGTGTGTGTTTTGTAGCAAGATGACTGAAAAAACATGAAAGTCACTTTGGGTAAAAGTGTATGTATGCAATGTTAAATGCATGTAATGTAATGTAAAAGGAAAAAAAAGCAGTGAGAAGCCGCAAACCTCCATCAGTTTTATATACTGGGTTAGAACCATTTCTGTCCAAACTGACCATATATCACAATAGTAAAGAATTATTTAAAAAAAAAAATCCTGTATCCAGATGGCAATCCAGATCATTTCCAAAATCGAATCACTTGCTGCTTCGTCATTCCAGACATAATGTGAAAATCTTGTTGAAATCCATCAATAACTTTTTGAGTTATGTTAAAAGTCGGACAAACAAATCTGCAAACTCCAATGATTTTTTGAAATCCTTCAGATTATGTGCTGTGTAAAAGTCAAAGGGCACCTTTGCTTTGGATTAAAATGAGTGTACATAATTTTAGTACTCTGCAAAGGAACGATGGAGTTATATTTTTGTCTGCATTTCTCTTGTTTGGTTGGTTGGTTGTTTGTCTGCAACATAACTCAAAAAGTTATGGATGGGTTTGGCAGACATTTTCAAGAAATGTTGATACTCGGACAAGGAACAAATGATTAAATTTTACTGGCAATCAGTGGAGCTATGACTGCAGCTATGACTTTTTAATTACAATATATTATTCATTGAACATAAAATAAGTAACTACCTCAGAGTTGGACAACTCTGGTCCTCTGCATGTTTTTGATATTTTCCTCTTCTAAGCACACCTGATTCAATTAATGATGAACTCATCATCCAGCTCTACAGAAGCCTGATAATGATATAATGGCTTCCAGCTGTGATGGAAGATTGAAACATCTAAAACTTAAAGGATAAGGCCCCCAAGGCCTGGAGTTCCCCATCCCTGATAACATCTATTGTTATTGGACCAACTGTGTTTTAAATCAATTATTTACATATATTGATATATGTTCAGATGTTGTTCCATTTTTTTCTGATCAGTGGATTCTGTTTAAGATAAAGTAAAAGGTTCCAGGATCTTCCCAGAGATTATAAGAACTCCTAACTATATGCAATTATTTGATTTAACATTTGATTCAATGCCAAATATCTATTCATGTATCTTAAAGTGATCTTTTAAATCTTCTTGTTTAGCTTTCTGGCGCCCGCATCCATCAGTGCTGGCAGTCAGCCTCAAAGTTTCATCTGAAACCTCGCTGGGGCAGCTTATTACATCAAGATGTCATCCAAGATATTTTTTTATCAGCCATATCAGCCAAGATTTGCCTCTAATGATCCATTAAATGTGTTTTTCAACTCTTGCATTTTTAATTTTCTTCTTTCTTTCTTTCTTTTTTTTTTTAATCACACTCAATAGCAAGTTTTATTTACCCGACTAATAATACACATAAGTAACTATATTGTAATTAATACAATACAAAGCAGGGCACGTTTCACACAAAAGAAATGAACCTGGAGGTCTATCTATGTAGGAATATGTAAATGGTTAGCAACGATTAGCAAATCACTTTGTATGGAGGCGAAAAAATAAAGCAATTACATTTTTCTTTCTGTCTCTCCTTGCCCAAAATACCTCCTACACAATTGAATAATGCATATGGACAAGTGTTGGACTAATTAATGTCCACCAACCTACCTCCACCATGAAATAGTCTTTCCTTGACACAACAAGTTAATGAGCCTATTGGTGATGCAACCACCGGCACTCTGTTCTGGAGGAGGCGAGCGATAGTGAGTGGGTGGATTATGATGGTGATTAGAACCAGTGGGTCAGCGGGGCCCATTGAATTGTCATCAATACCCACGAGATGGGATATCATGCTAAAGCAGTGTGTTTGTGTAGCACACAGGCACACAAACACAGTGCCAGTGGGCAGAGGTATTAATATTAGCACAGAGGTGGGAAATACATAAACACTCCATCTTGTTGGCAGAGCCTGTTTGTCTGTCCCTGCAGAGTGTTGAGCGTATGCCACGGCTGCGTCGGCCTGCATCCCTGTGATAAAAGGAGGGAAAAATTACACACACTGTCTTTGGCCAGACACTAACATATTCATTAGTGAAAGAATGACTGACTGGGATGGTTGAAATGTCACTTGGTCGAAGTGCCTCGGCGGACTGATGACCTCCCGAGTCTACTTTAGATGAGCTGCCACAGCGAATGGGATTCGGTCACGACTGAACTATGAGTACAGGCGCCTATGTTAGATCATTAGCATCAACACAAATTCAGCCACTGGGAATTGATTGTCATAGAGACATAGAGGAGTTCAGAAATTCATCTTTTTTCTAACAGAATAACCAAACTAGGCTTAAGCTGTTGAAAGCAACAGCTGGGAGTATTTCCCCGAATGTCCACAAGCCTTTACCAGACCACTATGATGACATGGCATGAGGCATTGCCAGGTCATGACCTTTCATCCCCAGGTCATAAACCTTTCATTTGCACTTGATTTGAAGCCAATCCAAGAAATCATTCCAGAGATATGGATGGATGGATGGATGGATGGATGGATGGATGGATGGATGGATGGATGGATGGATGGATGGATGGATGGATGGATGGATGGATGGATGGATGGATGGATGGATGGATGGAATGTCACTTGGTCAAAGTGCCTCAGTGGACTGATGACCTCCCGAGTCTACATTAGATGAGCTGCCACAGCGAATGGGATTCAGTCATGATTGGCCTATGAGTACAGGCGGCTATGTTAGCATTCATTAGCATCTACACAAATTCAGCTACTGGGAATTTATTCTCATAGAGACATAGAGGAGTTTGGAAATTCATCTTTTCTCCCATAGAGTAACTAAACTAGGCTTAAGCTCTTGGAAGTGACAGCTAGAGGTATTTCTCTGAATCCTTTTGCCAGGCCACTATGATGACATGATGTGACACATTGCCAGGTCATGACCTTTCATTTGCACTTGATTTGAAGTCCGACAAATCATTCCAGACATTTGAACAAGAGTGGACAGTCACGCGGGTGGGTAGGTAGGTAGGTATATAGACTGACATGATCTTGTTAAAATTACATTTATTTTTCTGAAAAAATGTCGGGTTATTCATGTTGTTAGTTGGTAGATGTGAACATTTTCATCACATAATGTAACTTTTTTATTGCTCTAAAATGTAGAGGAAGATTTGGAGTTGACATTATTTATATATTTTGTTATTATTGTAGTGGTAAAGTACAATTTAGATCAAATTTGGTTTAATGTTGCCCCTGAACTAAAACACCCCTGGATTAGCTGATAAACTGCTTTTTTATTGAAAGAAGAGAACTATGAATATTAGCTGATATTAGAGGTTGCATTTTTCACTGTGGAAAAGTGAGAATTTTCAAAGTTTAAACTAAAAGTGTCTGATCTTCACCTTGTCCCTCAGAGTCAATTTGTGTCGTGGAAACTGCTTTTGCAAATAGTTCAGGTTATGAAGTGTCAGGAGTTGTGATGATGAATAACTGTAGCCATCAAACACGCGTTCTTGGTCACAGGAGTTAAATGCGGTCATACTATTCCAAAATGCAACACAGCGCTGACCCATCCTTCTCGACATTTTGGCGCAGGCTTTTCTGTGTTGAGTTTACTGATTGGATGCTAAAAGCCCATCTGAGAAAACCCAGATGAGGCTTTTTCCTCCAGCGCAGGTGACCGTCGGCTGCCGCTGTCGCCTCCAATCACATTGCCTTCTGTACCACGCTGTTCCTCAAATGCTCAAACTGAGCGAGGCTTTTCTCTCGCCACCTCTCTCCTCCCCTGTTGTTTTATTCATAGAGCTCAGGGTTCATTTGCCAAGTCCTCTGTTGTAGATTTAAGAAGACAAACAGTGCTGCAAATCCACCAGAACAGTGTTAGACTAAATGACATTTTGCTCTGCCGCCTGGTTAATCGTAAAGAAAACAGTGGCGGATCAGTGCTTAAACCTCGTGTCTTCAGGCAGATATCATGCTCAGTATCATGGAGGGATCCTTTGAAGTGTTTGTTGTCTCCCAGAAGGCTCCTGGAGGAAATACTTCTGTCTTTTTACGCATATACATACATGCTTTTACACACAACCGGAGACTTAGTTAATGGTAGTGAAGCCGCTAAACAACACGCTCTTGTGTTGATGTCGGGTCGCATATCAGGAGATCCCTTACCTGCTTTAGCACTGCTATATGCAAGCGACAACATTACCTATGAGAGCCAATAAAGGCCTAAGTGAGCACAAATACACACGTCTGCTTATGCAAGCACACAATCGTACACAGCGGTAAGAGTAGTAACATTACGGTAGGTTAATGCATGTATACACTCACATAAGCACGTCCTGTACAGTTCATAGATGGATGGACACTGAAACATGTGAAGCAAAGTGTACACAAGTATTGTGTAGCTTCAGGCAAGAGGGTATTAAAATAAATAAAAAATAGAAAAGCACTCAGAGTGCAGACTCCACCAAGGCAGATTATACCCCCCACCCCCGTTTCACTTCTGTGACCAGTGGTCTGCCCCGACCAATCAAATGAAACTCGCATGTGTGCCCCCCCACACATACCTTTACTGACCACCACCACATTTAAATCATGTGTGTCATCCAAATCCATATATAATAACCCTCATGAGCAGAGGGTATATAAACATCAGGGTTTGTTCATCTGTCTGTCTGTTTGGCTCTTAGCAACAAACCTGAAATAGTTATGGACAGATTTGGCTGAAAATTTCAGGAGGTGTTGATACTGACACACGGAACAAGTGCTAAAAGTTTGGTGGTGATCAGTGGCTGGACACACGCCTGTCTTTCAGGAGGGGGGCTGACCTGCCTTAGTGGAGTCTGCACTCTCTGAGTGCTTTTGTAGCTTATTTTTGTGCTTATATTTCACACAAAATATATATCAAGAAACACAAAAGTGTGCAAAACCCCCCCCCATACAAAACATGCTACCTGTTGTAAATTACACATAGTCAGAATGATAGTCGGCAGTTTTCAGATTTAAACAAAATTTTCACAGAATGTCCGGAATAATGAAAGCAACAAGTGATTCGATTTCAATAGCAATGGAGAACACAGTAATAATAATGAAATAACCATGGAATGACTCCTTTAACATGATAACTTGACTGAAAATTCACTGTTTCAGGCATATGTTTGGAAGTATTTGTCTGATTCATCTCAAACTAATTACCATTGAAAGGCAATGATCTGGGCATGGGTTATGTGATGATGGTGTACCTGTGTGGTTCGAATTCTGTCACCAGGTGGATACTACTGTAGCAGAGGGGGCAAAGCTTCTGCCAAAGTGTTCTTCCTACTCCATTTTGAGCATGTGTAATTGTATTTATTTCAATTTATTATATGTGTACAGTATGAGTGTATATATACATATGTGTGTGTATTTTTTCATGTTTAATGATAACCCTTTGTGTATCGTTATTGATGTGTTATTGATTAATTTTGTTGTAATTTCACTTTCTAAATGTTAAAAAAAGGATATCAAATCAAGAATGAGGACAGAAGGAATTTAATTAATTTATGATACTAGTGCTAAGCCCTTAGAAAATGTGCACCCCCTATTAAACTGCAGCTAACAACAAACAAACCAAAAATGAAAATAGTCTGTGAAGTGATAAGGCTAAATAGCGGATGAGCCAGATAGTAATGTAGAGTACAGTGTATGATTGGCACATTGTTATTTCAGAAATTTACTCGTGCGAATGCACTGTAATAATAGCCTCGGTTGCAAGTGAACTTGCTGTGGCCGCAACAATGACAAAAATGTCTGTGAATTCCTGGGGGGACTGAAGTTGTGACTGCATGTAGCACAGTTGTGTTGTTGTCTAATGCCCTATTGGCACGGGATAAGTATTACCTATGGACCCCTGGTAATTCGGAATAATTACAGAGAATATCTGAGTTCTTAGTCCTGTGCCATTTCCGTGATTTACTCAGTAATAATTCCGCCACGAATTAGTGAAAATGAGCAATGAGTTGCCATTAGTAATGCACTACGGCAAAGCTGTAGCCAAATCAGGGGGTGGGACTTAGGCAATGCTCAGAGTGGCAAAGTTAGAAAGAGCAATGAAATTAGTTTAACATATTTGTTGTATGTCGTAATGGTGTGAAACTTTGCACTGCTATCCGCCATAGTACTGGAAAGTCACCCTCCAAATTTTGAATCATTTAGTGGAGTTTTGCAGGTGTTAGGCGTTCCACAGACAAACAGGACACACTACAGACAGAGATTTACTGAATTATAGATAGATTAGTCATATGATAAATATACACTAGTTTCTAGAAGGACACTGTACATGTCTTGCATAGCTTCTTTACTCCTCCTGCACTCATGTTTTTTTTCCCTTGTATTGCAATATTTGTTGTTTTATATTCTTTCTTTCGTGCAAATAAATAAATTAAATTAAATGAAAGCTTCAGTATTGCATTTCATTTTATCCACCCCAATATGAAACGCCACCACAGAAGGTTGTGAAAGAAAGGAGCAACTTAGATCATGGTGCAAGAACTGAACTGAACACAAAAAGTATCCCTAACTTTTTGAGTTATGTTGCACACGTACAAACAAAACAACAATCATATGAACACCACCAAAACATAACTTCACCATGCCATGGTGGAGTAAAAAAAAAAAAATAGAGAAAGAAAGACAACTACTGCAAAGAACGTTAACAATTGCAGAAAAAAGAAAACTGGATGAAGATCTTTGAGTGAAACTGAACTCCGCAGATTTAGAAGGAGGTATCGCTCCAAGAAGGAACATTAAATATTGTTTTTAGTCATGGTTGGCCAATTAGTTGTTACTTTTTGAGTCACGCCTGAATGACTGCCATGCGCCTACTCTTCGGTGCATATTTAGCCTTAAAGACAGATCGAATGCAAAAATAGAAGTCTGGGAATATTCTGTGAAAACGTACCTGTGCCAACATTGTATGTGTGCTGGCAGGCACTGGCAGCAGCGCTTTAAGCTGTCATACTTAAACATAAAATGAGAATAGTTTCAACAGTATGCTTTATGTTGAACAGTTTAACTTTATTCCACAAAGTCTTGAATTATTCCCAACTGTTGAGGGTTTTTCATTGTTACACGAACAAATGAGGGGATGCGTGTGTTTGTTCAACAGACGGTGACAGCTCTGATCGTCATAGGCCTGTCTCATTTTGACTCAGTGACAGAAACAAGTTTTTTTCTGCGTTTTTTTTTTCTCTGTGGGCACTCCAAACTTAGCAGCATCATGATGGTCACGCATGAAGTGTTGAATAAGGAGATATGGACGATGCTGGGCAGGTTGACACTCCTGTCAGTAGCCAGCCGGTTGGTAGACGGACCGACTGTGTATTTATATTCATGTTTGTCTCAGGGTTGTTTTGACAGTGACATGGAGTGTTTGCACATCTTCAAACTTATATGTCTTCATCCTATCCATCTAATCAGTCATCCATCTATCTGTCTATTTAATGAGATGGCATCGCACATCAAGGTTCATTGACTATGAGCACACAAGCCCGCGTTTAATTAGGCCCCGCCACTGAAATGTTTGCCCTTGCTTGCGAATGCACTGGCGTTACAAAATAATGACACATTTACATTTAACCGCGTAACCTATTTCTAATTAGTCAGTTGGGTTTTGTTTTGGGTTTTTTTCTCGGCGATGGCAGAAAGTTCAGGAAAATGACAAACAGATGTATTGCCAATTACGATGAATTCTCAACACCTCATTATTCCTTCATCTGTTTTCGCTGTCATCTGTTTGTTTTTTTGGCACACTAATTTGTACAAGTGAGCTTGTGTAACCGAGCCTGGCAGGACCTGAATGCTCCTCCTTGTGTCGCCACTGGCTTGGCGGTTGTACCTCTAGCCAGTTGAAAATCAATGGGGCCAGTAGGCAACCGTGGCTCTGTGTGGAGCAGATGGCAGAAGAATGGCCCTTCCTCCTAGTGTGGCTCGCTCAGCAACATACAAATGGGTCACCTCTTATCACCAGACTCATAATATCATGGCACAACACCATCGGTAGAGGTCTTGCTAAATGGGAAAAGGGTGGAGGGGGTCTATTCAAGCATATTCTTTCACAGATTTTGTGTTCAATGAGTAATCGACTGATGAATATTTGAAATCTAAACAGTAGCAGCTGGTGTCCAATCTGAAAGACCAACAAACGTAACCCAAACATGCTGATAAGATGAGTCACAGCAATAGAGGTATTGTGTAACCATAGCAGCTAGTCCAACTAATCATAGATGTGACTATTTTTGATTAATTCCGCACATGTTACAAGTGCATTGCGGTGCATGCATCTATCTATCTATCTATCTATCTATCTATCTATCTATCTATCTATCTATCTATCTATCTATCTATCTATCTATCTATCTATCTACCTACCTACCTACCTACCTACCTACCTACCTACCTACCTACCTACCTACCTACCTACCTACCTACCTACCTGTCTATCTCTCTCTATCTGTCTGTCTGTCTATCACTGTATAGATATACAGTGACAGCAACAGTTACAGCAAGGCAACAATTTCAGGACAAATATGGTCTGTAGGGTTCATTTCTGCATGAATAGGGAGTGTACCTGCTCAGTTACATTAGGTACCATGAAGTCCATTTGTACTTATAATATGTTATATGTTTGATAATTGTCAGAATACAAATTATAAAGTTCCAACATAAAAAATTACATTTAGAAAAGGAAAAGTTCCGAGTACACTGTCTACAATACAAATACAAATTTGTCAGATGGAAGAAAGTGGTGAAAAATATGTCATCGCTGACATCATCACGCACAGGCATCTTGTTGTCATTTTCAATCATAAAGTAAATCTAGTTTATACCATGGATCGAGCTGCACTGTGCTACAAGTCACAGATTTTCTCGAACTTCTATGAGTGAAGTTGTCGCTGAGTTGTCTGTGTTCAGTAGATAATTCCTGTGATGTGATGACATAAGACATGACATATTTTTGACCACTTCCTTCCATTTGAGAAATTCATATTTGTACAGTGTACATGTAACTTTTCATTTCGTATTTGCCATTTTTGATGTCCTAACTTTTCAATGCATATTCTGACAAATATCAAACACACAACATAAGTAGTACACAAGTACAAATGGACTCATTTTAGAGTTTGAAAATATTTATTTTATGCTCAACTACAACCAAAGATGCATGCATATCACAAATATATGCATAGATTACTTTCCTGTGAATACACTTAATTTTGTCCCATAAATGGCTCCTTAAAAAGGGGGGTCTGTTCAAGCATATTCTTTCACAGATTTTGTGTTTGATGGGTAATTGACTGATGAATATTTCAAATCTAAACAGTAGCAGCTGGTGTCCAATCTGAAAGACCAACAAACATAACCCAAACATGCTGAAAAGACGAGTCACAGCAATACAGGAATTGTGTAACCATAGTAGCCAGTGCAATCTACATCATAGATGGGATGTTCTGTTGTTAACCAGGGCAAGTGACTATTTTTGGTCATTTCCACCTCTGCATGAACAGTGAGTGTATCTGCTTCATTACGTGATGATTTGATGTCCTAATATAATTAAAAAATACATAAATAAAACTAGTTTACTTTTAGCTGTGTAATTACAATCAGGGTACAATTTATAAAAAATAAAACAGGGGGAGTTCCAAAGAAAAAAGCTTTCATTGGATGTTATGACCCTCATTTCCAATTGTAAACATATTACTAAGTGGAGGAAAAGAAATTAACCAGGATTCCCTTAGTAATGAAGAGGGAAGAGCCCAGGACAAAATCACTGTCCCACCGGTGGACATGGAAAATGTGGCGTACAGAAGACCGCTTGCCCGGTTGTCGTCACGCTGGAGTCCGGTCAGGTTGTTTGTGAATGTACCCCGAAGCGGGTGCTAAACTCCATCTGAGGCTAAATATTGACACCAGTACCAACAAGTACCTGACGGGAAAGTTGAAAAGAACTTTGAACAGAGAGTTCAAGAGAGCATGAATCTGTTGAGGGATAAATGGGTGGGGTCCACACAGTCCGCCCCCAGGATTCAACCTCAGCGGGTCAGGGTCTGCCGCTTTGTGCTGGGAGGACCCCTGGGTCTGGCTTATGCTCCCATCGGGTACATTTCCTCCGTGGTCAGCCAGGAATAGTCAGGGGGTGAAAGTAGCTCATGGCTCTGGTGGCGACCTTTACAGCCCCCTCCCCCCCGGCCTACCCCACTGCGCAATAAAAGTGGTGGCACGTGAACAGCAAAATCAGTAGACCCTAAAGGTGATGTTCAAAACCAGAGTGGGGGATGATCGGGGGAAGGGGAGTCATTCTACTGTATGGTTATTTCATTAATATTGATGTGTTCAACATTGTAATTGAATGCATTGGGTGTGGGTTCTATTTTAAAAAATGTCCAGATTGCTTTGTCTCAAGCTGTTTTCGGAGGGTAGAAAACAACAGAGTTTACCGGTACATCCTCATACATGTCCATGACAAGGTAATGAGGTGTCTCTGATTGGCTGTGTGTGTATTTACCATCCCAGAGTAGCATCCAGCTAGGTTTCATGCCGTCGCTTGTTTTAAAAACGTGCAGGAAAAAAAACGATGCCTTATTTCCACAGAGAGCACATGAACCAGTGTGATCCACCATTTTTTTCCAGTTTGTGCTGCAGCTAAACTGGACTCTTGTAGATGCTAATGCTAATGCTACTTCAGATTCACTGCAATGGGGGACAAGCTTAACCCCACGTGGGTGACGCTAATGTCCTTGTGAGGTGTCGTGGACAGGCTTTTTCTGAGTCGCTCATTTCTCTCTGTTGTTTTCTATGAATGGTAACTCCAGCCAGTGGAGGGGACACACCACACTGCAAACACAGCATGTGTTGGTAACTCAGGGTGACCCATCAGATTCCAAAAGGAGTGTGGAAAAGTGGTTTTCAGTGAAATGACACCTTTAAAATGCTCTACAATGAGTTTATTTTGAACGTAAAGTATATAAAGTGATATCATGTCTTATCTTATCAATTTGACCAAATTAGCAAGCTAGCACTGAACATTAGCTCACCTCTGACCCCTCATAGATGACTATTATCCCTTGTGTTCCTACAGCTCCACCCATGGTAAAGGGGGGGGGATCTATTCAAGCAGATTTTTTCACAGATTTTGTGTTCGATGAGTAATCGACTGATGGATATTTGAAATCTAAACAGTAGCAGCTGGTGACCAATCTACGTAACCCATAGATACTGAAAACACGAGTCACAGCAATACAGAAGTTGTGTAACCATAGCAGCCAGTGCTTCTGCTGTGGCGTTACTGCGAGGTCATGTTCACAGCACCTCAGGTAATACTGTGAGGCGTTCACAGATACTCAGTAAATGACAGTGTTTATTCTATATAAACCTTGAACACTCAAAATACATAATATGTGGGGCACCTGGTAATGCACGAATGACTGAACAATATTTTATAGAAATATCCTTTGGCCCACAGGTAGTTACTGTACTGAGCCAGCCCTGTTCTGTTCAATCTGAACCCTCTGTACTAACAGCTCCTAAAGTCCAATCACCTAAAGCAAAATACACCTGTTTCTCATGGTAACTTTAATTCAGCATTAGCATTTCCATGTAAACACAAAGGAAATAGCTTTAATTCTGACTTCTTTTACTCAATTAATAATTCTGAATTAAAAAAGTAAAACATCATGTAAAAATCAGGGGTGTCAAACATGCGGCCCGGGGGCCAAATCTGGCCCGCCAAAAGGTCCAGTCTGGCCAGTTGGATGAATTAGTGAAATGTAAAAATGACACTAATATAAAAATAATTTTATTTGAGGTTCCACATTCTCATAAAATAACCTATACATACTCACAAGTCAAACTTTTCCTCTTTTTAAATGCAAAAGTTTCCATTTAGTTACACGAAAACAAAGTATAATTTCACTAAAACATCTGAAAAACTGGAACAAATATGAACAACCTGAAATGCCTTAAGAGAAGTAAAAATAATTTTAATAATATTCCACCTATTACTAAATGTTTTTTCGTACTTGTAAGGTATAATATACACATGTAAACGATAAAGTAAAGGCTAATAATACAAAATTATACTTTTTTTTTCAGTTTCACTTTGTTATTCACACTGTTTGAAATTTTCATCCTTTAAATTGACTTTTTGTTGTATAACATGGACAACAGTTTGGGATCAATTATTATTTATATATTTTTAATCTCTTCCAACATTGGTTGTGAGAGATTATTGTAATTTGTGTGTGTGTGTGTGTGTGTGTGTGTGTGTGTGTGTGTGTGTCCGCAGAGACATATCATGCTATAATTAAATACTAAAGATATCACCATGAAATGACATGGGCATATACATATAACTAATGTGCATCACTTGCAATGATCCATTTGAGAAAAGGTCAAAGGTCAAGGTAACAAATAATTAAAAGGTCAAAAACACATTATCGGTTATAACTCAATAACCGAGGGTCACAGAACTTTCAGATTTGTACCAAACAATGAATGAAGATTTCTACAATTCTCATAATTGGTGTTATAACCTATGACCAATAGTTTTTGAGATCTCTGAAGGTCAAAGGTGACTGGTTGCAAAATGAAGTTGTATAACATTGTTTGTGTGTGTCAAGCATAGACATATCACGCTATAACTTAATCAATACTGGATATATTATCATAATATTACACTGAGTGACGTATATACATACATACATACATATATATATATATATATATATATATATATATATATATATATATATATATATATATAATTATCATTATTGCAAAAAGTAATGGTCAAGGTGGCATTTTGCAGAAAGGTCAAAATCACATCATTGTCTATAAATCAAGAACAGGTTGTCATAGAAACTTGAGATTAGCACAAAATAACAGGGTGAGATTATGCATTCTGTGAATACTTATGTTTTTATTTTTCTTGTCCAGCTCACTTCTGATCAAATTTAGCTGAATGTGGCCCCTGAAATAAAATGAGTTTGACACCCCTGATGTAAATGTAGCCATTAAGAATCCCTGAATGATGTTTTACTTTTTATTTTTTACATGTTTTGTTTCCATGATTTGTTATAAATGAAGTTGTCTCTTGCATCATATTATATCCTTGTCAGTTTTGATGTAAAATACCTTGAGCGTTCCCTTTTCCATGGATTGCATTATAAATTCACATCAATATTAACAAGTATACAATGAAGTCGAGGGATGTTTCATATGTCTTAGTGATTTATAACGCCTCCAAAACAACTGGGTTTTAATTGTTTGACACACGTGTTAGTGTCAGCGTCGCTGTGGTGGATGGATTGATGCCAGCGTGACTCTGCCGCAGGTCGACTTTCAGGTGTTTTTCCCGCTCTGTTTGGATGTATATTACTTGTTATTCCTCCGCTGCCACCGTCTCAGCCTTCACTCGTCACACCGCTTCTACACTTGCATTTCACTTTTCACTCTTTACTGTCATCTTCTCGGTTTCTTGCATTTTCTGATACTTTCTTCTCGACGCTCTTTTTTTTTTTTTGTCTTGCGATTGTCTGCCGGAGCAACATGTGGAAGGTGGTGAAAAGAGGAAAAAAAAAGGGAGGGAGGGAAACTGACAAAAGCCTGTTCCCGGGAGCTTGCTCATAGCTAGGAAAAAAAAAAAAAAAAAACTACATCAATTACTAACGTGATTGAATGATGTTAGCACAAGTCGTCGGATGCTGCGTCTGTTCAGATGAATGGTGCAGCTCGACTCCACGTAGGTTTTCTGTGTCGACTTGTGTTTGTTTTGTGCGCACAGCCTCACCATCAGTAATTATAGCACCGTGTCGCTTGTCTGGCTTGGCCTGCCAATCAAATCATGAGAGAGTTATGCGCTACAACACTGCAGCATCTGTGTGGTAATGGTCTATCTGATTCTCAGTACTGACTCCAGCAGCTCCACTTTCACCACAGAGAGACGTTGGCAACCACGTCGCTGCAATGACGACAATAGCATCAAATGCTACTGCTCTTCTTTGATGGATGGAGGACAAACAGAAGTGGGTTATGGGTCAGTGCTGGTCTTTGGTGGATGGAAGAGTTTTCCTTCGTCACCTGCAGAAACACTGTTTTTATTCAAGACACTGCTCCTTGGTCTTTGGAGGAAGTGTCATCTGCAGCTTTATAGTCTCTAGGAATGTTAATTAATTAATTAATATTGTTCCATTCTGGTCAGATATAAAGGTTAATGTTATTCAGTGTGGGTCAGATCAAATGATTAATATTGTCCCATTTAGAAATAGTTTGTTACTGTACTTTTTTGAGTATTTGTACTTTACTTGAGTATTTAGTTGATTGGAAACTTTTGAGTTTTCCTACCCACAATTCTTCATAAATATTTGTACTTTATACTCCTTACATTTATATAAATATTTGTACCTTTTACTTCTTACATTTATATAAATATTTGTACTTTATACTCCTTACATTTCTATAAATATTTGTACCTTTTACTCCTTACATTTATATATATATATATATATATATATATATATATATATATATATATATATATATATATATATATATATATATATATATATGTGTGTGTGTGTGTGTGTGTGTGTGTGTGTGTGTGTGTGTGTGTGTGTGTGTACTTTATATTCTTTACATTCTCACTGTTACTAGACTTGTTACTTTTTCCAACAGATGTGACAGTCTGAAAATAAGTTGCATCAGAAGGATAGTTCTAACATACACTTTCCAGTGCAACTCAAGACACATCATCAGTGTTGGCACCTGGGTTCACTGGGTGTTTCGGGTCTCACAACAGACACCCTCGCCCAGGGGACCCGGCCGGGGTGATCAAGTCCCGGCCTGTGTCTTGAGAGCATGTGTCCACGCCTCACCCCTCTTGATCCACAGCCATCTCGACGCCTTTTCTGCTGCGTCGCCGATGTTCTTGATGGCCCGCCTGTTGTGCAGTCCCTTGATCCCCAACATTTTGAGAGCCCTGACGAGTGACTGTCCGGTGAATCCTCTGCACCCAACCTCAATGGGGTTGCATCGGGTCCTCCACCCCCTGCTTCGACATTCGCCCGCCAGCTCCTCATACTTGGCCCTCTTCCTCTCAAAGGCCTCCTCCATCCTATCTTCCCAGGGAACAGTCAGCTCCAGCAGGACCACTTGCCTTGTTCTTTCCGACACCAAGACGATGTCTGGCCTGAGTGTGGTCACTGCAATGTTGTCAGGGAACTTGAGCTGTTTCCCTAGGTCGACCTTCAACTGCCAGTCCCGGGCCGATGCAAGGAGCCCCCCTGCGTGACTCCTGAGTTGTGGTGGCTTCTCCCCAGCTTTAACAAATGTTATTTGCTGCCTTGCCGGCTGTTGGTTTTTACTAGCGGAGATGCCTGTGCTGATGGCCTCAGCAATAGCCCGAAGCACTTGGTCATGGCGCCACCGATAACGCCCTTCTCCCAGTGCTGTTGGGCAGCAGCTCAGGATATGCTCCAGGGATCCCACTCTTTGGCAGAGAGAGCACCGAGGGTTCTCAGCCAAGCCCCAGCGGTGGAGGTTGGATGGGCTAGGCAGGATGTCGTATACTGATTGTATGAGGAATCTGATCCGGTGTGGCTCAGATTCCCATAGCTCTGTCCACGATATCCTCCTGTCTGTTGCCTCCTCCCATCGAGTCCACGCTCCCTGCTGCCGCATCCCTGCTGTCCTACTGCAGCGTGCTTCCTCCACCCCTGCCCGGACCTCTTCCTGGATCAGGTTACGCCTTTCCTTCCCCTTAGCCTTGTTGAAGGAAGGTCTTGGGTTGCTCCCTAGCCCTGCCCGTCCACATGCCACTGTCCCCACTAGCTCCTTATGCCGTAAGCGGGCCTCAGCCTGGTTGACTGCCTCTTGGGCACTCCACTTCCTGCCAGTCCTCACTACTATGCCAGCCGAGGAGACTTTGGTGTCACTCGAGTCTCTATACAGCAGCACCTCTCTTGCTCGGGTAACCATAAACTCCTCCTTCACACTACTGAAGGGTAGTTTCAGTTTGTTGTTCCTTCCGTACAAGGCGATGCTGCTGAGGCTTCGCGGTAGGCCCAACCACTTCCGCAAGGATGAGCTCACCTTCCTTTCGAAGCACTCGATGGTGGTCATTGGCACATCGTAGACCAGCAGTGGCCAGAGGAGTCGTGGCAAGATGCCGTGTTGGTAAATCCAGGCTTTAAACTTGCCTGGTAGCCCTGATTTATCCACAGCTGTCAACCAGGTACCCAACTCCTCCGATGTTGCATGGAGCGCTGCGGTGTCCTTCAAGGTGCAGTCGTAAATCTTCCCCAGGCTCTTTACTGGCTTTTCTCCCACTGATGGAATCCGGGTGTCTCCTATTGTGAAGTGGAATCTGTCAGAAACCTTCCCTTTCTTCACCACCAGGGACCGGGACTTGGCTGGCTTGAAGTCCATGCGGGCCCAGCTGATAAGGTGTTCAAGGCCTTGGAGGATCCATCTACAGCCCGGGACTGATGTTGTAGTCACTGTTAGATCATCCATAAAGGCTCTGATAGAAGGCTGTCGCACACCTGAGTTGCTGAGTGGTCCTCTGCACTCCACCTCTGCTGACTTCACCAGCATGTTCATGGCCAAGGAAAACAGCACCACAGAAATGGTACATCCTGTGATGATACCCTTTTCAAGGCGATGAAATGTCGATGTTATCGTTCCAGAGGTGACTCTCAAACTGAAACAGCTGTAATAATCCAGTATGAGGTCCTTGATCTTACCCGGAACGTGGTGTCGGTCGAGTGAGGCTTCAACCAGCTTGTGTGGAATTGATCCATAGGCATTTGCAAGGTCAAGCCATAGGACTGCCAGGTCTCCTTTGCCTTCCCGTGCCTCCCGGATCAGCTGGGTAACAACTCCTGTATGCTCTATGCACCCTGGGACATTTGGTACTCCTCCCTTTTGCACAGAGGTGTCAATATACATATTCCTCAGGAGGAACTCTGTCATGCGCCGGGCAACAATGCTAAAAAATATTTTGCCTTCGACGCTGAGGAGTGAGATGACCCTGAATTGCTCGATGGTACTTGAGCTCTCCTCTTTAGGAATCCAGACCCCCTCTGCATGTCTCCACTGCTGTGCCACCTTCCCCCTTCTCCAGATGACCCTAAGGATGTTCCATAGTCGCTTCAAGAGTCTAGGGCATCTCTTGTACACCACATATGGAACTCCGCTGGGGCCTGGTGCTGACTTGGACCTGGCTCCCTTGACCACTTCCTCCACCTCTTTCAGCGTTGGCTCCTTGGTGTTAAATGCCACGGTGGGTTGTAGCGGGGTTATCAATGTTCTGCACGGTCCAAGATCTTCCTCTCTTGCACTGTCGCTGTAGGTGGCATTGAGGTACTTGTTACTTGTTAATAGAAATAGTGATTTTATATTTTTTAATCATGACTTTTTATCTCATAATTCATACTCATATTTTTTTGCATTTCTTATCTCATACTTGACCTTTCATCTCATCATTTTGACTTTTTATTTCACAATTTAGATTTTTTTTAATCTTAAAATTATGCAATTCTTCTTATATTTATGACTTTTATCTCCTAATTTTGACTTTTTATCTTTTTTTTTAAATTTTGCCTAAATTTTCTGCCCACTAAAATTAGTACCATGACCTGATCAAACACATTAAATACACAGTAACTCACTTTTAAAGGCTTTATTTTTTAATACTTTTTAAACTTTACAGATTTTTTATACTTAAGTATTATTTCATCCATGGCAAAAACAAATTGTTTTGTTTTAACTTTATTACAAATCAGAAGTTGCACATTTTTCAGTAAAGGAGTTGAATCCATACTTCTACTTTTACTAGAGTACTTTTACTTGTACTTCTACTTAAGTACAGAATGGGAGTACTTTTACCAACTACTATAAAAACATCACAAAATAAAGTTAGATTTCTTTCTGTTTGACAGTTTTTTTCTGCTCTCCCCATTCACTCAGTTGCTTATTGACCTACATATCTTCCCTGACCTCCATCTATCGTGGGTCATACACTGACTTATAAATCTGGATTTGATGTTTCAGGTGCAGCTTCATATCACAAAGCAATAACAGTTAGAAAACAAGTGCAACTGCATTAAAGTTACTTGATATAAGTGGCCACAAAGGATTATTACCATGAAATTACATCAAAATAACCATAAATGACCACCTTAATGAAAGCTGTTGCATCACTATTACCTACAAACGGAAGAATAATTACATTCAATTGATACTGATTCAATTTAAATTGAGATTCTTCAATATTCCTGATTTTTCACTTGCCTTTTTAACATCAGACCATGTGAAAAAGCTAAATGATGATGCCTACAGATCATATCAGGAGCAGTAATATATTTGAACCAGACTTTGGGAAGTAAACTATTACATTTATCTGCACACAACACAAATAAGAGCCTTTAAATGAACATACTTCATAATAAAGTGAACTTTAAAGTGTACATATCCAGCTCTGCTCTTCCCTTCTGTTACAAACACCACACACTTTAACTGTTGTTGATTATTTAACTATATTTATTCAGGAACAACTCATTTTCTCTAAGTTTTCCTGAACGCACCACCTCTATGTTTAGAATTAACCGCTGTGTTGTTGCTAATCACCCTCTTTTTTCCAACTCTAATTCATATACTCCTGGTTTATTACTGTGTGTAAATGACACAAGGTCAGATTAATAACACAATTCAGTTGGAATAGATATTAAAATGGCGTATTTTTTATCTGCGTATAAGTTAATGCTGTTTAACCCTGGTGTGTTGTTGAAGCTAATACGATAATAAGCTAACTGTCATCTGTGTGCATTCACTGAGGTAATTTCTGTGTATTCCATGACACATATTATACATCTGAACGACTCATACAGTCGTCTACGGTCTTTACAAGCGGCCATTTTTTTCCACCTTAAAATGAATCATTTAAATATGGAAAAAATATAAATTATTTTTTAACAAAAAAAATATTTAAAAATTGGAAAACAAAAACTCCCGATACATATGTGAATTGATTTTTTTCTCCCAGCCCTAGTGGAAACTGCATGGAAATAAGTGATTATAAAAGCATTATTATTATTAAAATTACCATAGCATTACCACCGTATTAGTGATCTGTTACATAAAGTGTTACCTTAACAACATGTGGTTAGAGCTACATGAAAGAAAAGACCAAAAAAAAGAATTAAAAAACAACCCTGCCGTTGAGGTTTTTTTTTTTTTTTTAATCTTTTATCTTATCTTAGTTCCCCAGTTTCTTCTGACATGTTCTTGACTTCAGTAGCTTTGTGTCTCTGTCAGTTTCTTCCACCTCCTCCTTCATTTCTATTTGTATAAGCACAGGTACACAACCTTAGATCAGGCTGGAGTGTGTTATCTTTTTCATCCATTTATCTGTTTGCTTGTGATGTTGGAATCCAGCATTTTGCAGGAGTGAATACTAAGCAGCTCTGTTGGAGAAAGACGTCATTTCAAGATACTCAGATTTAATGTCGTAGAAGGAAGTCAGGTTATAATTCATACATCTGTGACACTTTCTGCCTAATGGGGACACAAAGCAGGATTTGACCCTAAAAGCAGGACACAGGATTCAAAGGTCAAAGCAGATGTAGACTAATACTGACCCACAAAGTAAAAAGACAGTAACTGCATTTTTGGTGAAAATTAGTTATTGTGTTTTTTTCAACATTTAAATCATTCTTTGTCATGTAATAAAATATCTCATCTCAAATGTCTGTCGTTTAAAGAAAATTAGTGGGTGTTTGTACAGTAACTGCAAAAAGTACTAGTAAAACTAAGTAAAAAGGCAATAAAGACCATTACTGTGTTCTTACTAATGTCAATTTAGGACCCTGGACCAATAGTTTACAGTCAATCACTGTATTAGACTGAAACACATGATGGAATTACTGTATTTTCCGCACTATAAGGTGAACTGTTAATGAATTGTTTTTATGAAGGTTTTTCATATATAAGGTGCATTGGGTGAAGTAAAACTCATGAGATAAAAAGTAAAAATCATGAGATAAAATAGTCAAAATAATGAGATAAAAAGTCAAAGTTTTGACATAAAAAGTAAAAATTATGAGATAATTCCTCATACATGTACCTCAAGTCATTTTTCTACCGTGCAAAAACAGCTTGAAAAACGGGTGTTTTTTAAATAGAACCAACACACAATGTATTCAATAACGATGGAGAACACAGTAATATTAAAGAAATAACCATGGAATGACAGCTTTAACGTCATTTTTCTCAGGTTGGTGTCTGTGCAGTTACTGTCATTTTACTTTGTAGAGCATAATAGTTTTGTTTCATTATATGACATCGATATTAAAGATAGGGCTGTCAAAATTAATGCCTTGATAGCATTAATGGATAATCGATTAATGCCTTAATCGATTATCATGATTATTTACACTGGAAACTGCATTGAAATTACTTGTAATAAGTGGTTATAAATGCATTAGTACCATGAAATTACATCGAAATTATCATATTATTACCATCTTATTAGAACTGAAAATGTTCAAGATCTTGACTAAACATGTTAATTGCATACATGTTCAAAGTTTTTTTTGTGTATTTTGTACATTTGATCTATTTTTAGGTGTTTTTTTCTGTATTTTAAAAGATTTTTGAACATGTTTGGGATTTTTCATCACTTTCATTCAAACACAATCTGTGAAAGAATGAAGTTAAGTGGTGTTGTCAAATATTTAAAAATCAATATTCTTAATTTATTTATGAACATGTACTGTTAAGTATAGTATAGGTTTAACAGTGAAAAAGTTATTTCTTAAAGCTATCATTCCATGGTTATTTAATATGATCTATGTTCTCATTGTGTGTTTTGGTTCTATTTAAAAAAAAAACGTTTCCGAAATGTTTCCAGCTGTTTTACTACATGCACGTGTACAATATTGTAATTTGGTTCCGGTAGTTTTAGTTTTGGCTTTTTCTTTCATTCTTTCATTTGCTTTTTGACACCTGTTTATCCATGAACAAAACCCAATAAAACCACAGTAAAAAAGTTTCCTAATATTGAAACTAAACCATCCTTTCAGAACGCGTCATCGCTGATGCATCAGGGGTTAAAGCAGCTCGGGGGCCAAATCTGGCCCACCTAAGAGTCCAATCCGGCCCTTCGGATGAATTTATGAAAGACAAAAATTACACTAAAATCAGTTGGTTCAAGGTCCACATTCAGACCAATTCAGTCTTATACAATAACCTATAAATATTCACAAGTAAAAAATGTTTTTGTAAATGTAAATTTTTTTTCATGTAGCCCGTTTAGGCTAATGTCGGTGTCCGGGACAGAAGAGTTGATCCACGCCTGGGTGAGAATGAGAATGCATCAGTCTGGTGGATCATGTTTGGTGTTTAAATCCATCTTCAGGTCCAGTTTGTTTTCCAGTGAGCGTACGTTGGCGAGCAGGACTGATGGAAGCGGCGGTCAGAACGGGTTAGCTCTTAGCTTAGCTGTAAATCCACTGTGACAGCCACACCTCTGCCTCCTCCCTCCGCCTCTGACGTTTCCGAGAGTGGCCCCTGTAGGGCGGGGAGGGGGGGACACTGGATCTAATCAGCGTAGCAGACCGAGGTTGTGTAGGTTCTGTCTCCGGGCTTGAGGAGTCCAAGTTTTTAACAGTTTTCCTTAAGCTGATGATAGTCTGTCAGTCATATACTCTTCAGCTGAACTTTTGATACTAAAAGCGCTGGTGTAGGTGGAGAAATGACCATTAAAGTGTCTGTTACTGGGAGCTCTGCGTTAGCTCGGTCTTTCGTAAGTAGAAGTACCACTGTAATTATTATGTTTTGTTTTATTTTTACTAGTTCGGCCTACTTCAGATCAAATTTAGCTGAATGTGGCCCTTGATCTAAAATGAGTGTGACACCCCTGGGTTAAAGGGTTAAAGTGCTGTGTACTGTATAACAACTGGACACAAGAGCTAATAAAAAATCGTCAAATTACTCGAATCTTTAACGTTGTTGTCGCTTAAAATATGTTCCCAGAAGATAAACCTCATTATTTCAAAGGCAGCTGTATTGTTTGCCAGAAATATATAGTTCTACCTTTAGCCGGAGAATGACATTTGGCTGTTCTCGGGTGTTATCAATGTGCTAAACGTCGATAAGAAAAACATGCATTAGGATGCCGACACACAAGGTAATGATAACCTATGCCAATCCTAATAGACTGTCAGAAATCTTGATTGAAATCTCCCAGTTTTTCTCGCTCTAAAAAGCCAATCAGAACGCCTGCGCCTTCCACCTCCTCTCTGCCTGTTCCTAATGCTGCTTTACAGAGTAGGAATATTTGTTTTACAGAATATCTCTAGCACCAATGTGACAATGTGCTGTTTATCACAATGGCTGTGGGTGTGTGGGTGGTTATGTTCTACACTGGGCCTGTTTACATGACAGTTTTTATTCCTGTTTAATTCATAATAAAGGTTCATTCATCTTTAACCCTTTGTTGGTCACACAACATTAATCATCTTCTTTTTTTTTTACTTTCTCCACCTCACTGGGACTATTATAATATAAATCATATATATATATTTTTTTTTTTTACTCACCCTAAATTTAACTAAAGTATTAAAATGCAAACATTATAGACCATGGGCAGTACCCAACCTTCTGCACACACACACACACACACACACACACACACACACATTTCTTGACCATTGGGATCCTGATAACATGATAACATTAAAAAAAATTGGAATGCACTTTCTACTTTAGACCAATATTTGATCACATCCTCAAAATACTTTTTTTTCCCAAAGTTCCTGCTTGTATTCTCATGATTTTTGTGGCTGGTAATTACTGCATTTAAATTTGCTTGATAATAAATATCTCTATACCATATCTAAGCTGGTTATCTACTGATTAAACACAATACCATTTAACCTCTTCCACCCTGAGCCTATTTTCAGAGAAAAACGCCTAAAAAAACATACCCAAAGTAAATGAAGAATTGCTCCACAATCCTAAGGTTTATATGGATGTTCTTTGTATCTATGGACATCTACAGGCTTCACAGAATCTATTCCCATTGTCTAAAATAGTGTAGCTACTACTATGACTGAATAAACTGGAATAAACTAAAAGATAAAATAGAATTTTTTGGTCTCGCCTGAATTTATTATTTTTTTGACAAAAGAAAACACCCTGCTAATAATGATTCCATGAATATAGACACTATTGATCACCTTCAGTAACTCCTTTCCAACACAGGTACAAAAGTTGATAGAATTAGAGCAAAGGACAAAGCCTCCAGAAAGGTTTAAGTCAAGATAACACCAGGCGGACACTGCATTTGGAACAGTTTGGCACACTGTTGTGCCAAACTGTTCCAAATACATTATTTTAATTTTCCAGTAAAATCTGTCTGGAAAATACAACTCATATCCATTACAGAAGTCTATTACTGTCTACTAGAGCTTTTAGAAATGAAATTTACCTTGTGTTTCATCAACTTCTACCTTTGTGCACAACTAAAATGAATAAAACCATATAAACATGGATTATTTTGTCTCCAAATGGAGTAGTTTTATTAAGAACTTACTCCAAACAATATAATAATATATCAATAATAATAATAATAATACACTTCAGTAAAAATCTAATATAAAGTTGAACATATGTGCAAAAATATATGATAAATTCAATTAGAATAAATATAAATATCAAAATTAGTGCAAATTTACTAAACAAAATAAGTAATACAAACATTCAAAACACAAACAATTGCAATAAAGTCCAAACATGTCCATGTGTTATCATCAGGTGGGGGCTGGTTTATCATTAGGTTAGGGGGCTGGCAGCAGACTGAACTGGTCCATGTGTTTCTGCAAAAAGCACTTTTATTTGTGTGTGTCATCCTCCTACCTAGGAAAAATGAAGACAATCATGATTTGAGACTTTTTCCTTCTCATGAAATGATAGAATGTTATTTATTTTTGACAGAGAAAGTGAATAAATCCTCAAACAATCATTGATTAATTATAAACTTATCTACTTATGTGTAAAAATAACAATACAATGAGAAATGAGACTGAAAAAAATACTACTATAGTCAACAGTGTTTGCATGTGTATAGTATAAAATGTAGTATTATTGTTATTATTATTACTATTAGTTTGTAAAAAAGATATCAGTAAGATACAACAACTTACTGGGTAGATGTTCATCCTGTTTTGAGTTCATATCCACAGTCAGATCTCAGTCAGATGTTGAACATTCAGCTGCTTCTCTGTTGTTTACATGTTAGCACGCGGCTAACATGCTAGCTTCACAATGCTTACCACAGTCAGTAACATTCAGGAAAATACACTGTCACTCACTGTTACTCACTAAAACTCTCTAAAATGACTTAAAACTACGAGTAAAGTCGGGAAATATAACTATAACCGGCACACAGATGTCTCTGCCATAGCGTGTGTGCCGCAGGTAGCGTGTGTGTCCCAGGCTAGTCCCGTGCATGCGCCCGACGTGCGCAAAGATGCTAACCTTTCACCTTTTACGCATGCATTTCCTATCCAGAGGGAAATGTAGTTCATGGAATGTGAGGTGTCACTGGATTCAGGAGAATCTCCTCTTTCAAACGCCTACAAACATGGCCGCCTTATCCCTCGCCAGATCAAGATATTGATGAATTAATAGCGCGTATCGGCGATTAAAAATAACTTATATTTCACCACACACACATTAAAGATCATGTTTAAAGGTGACTTTTATCACTAAAGTACACTTTATATGTATTTTTATGAACATTAGGGTCTTAACTTTGAGTAAAAGTTGAAACAAATTTCCATTGTCCAGATATATTATATGTTAATAATTAATGAAAAATTACACAATTTTCTCGGCCCACCCGTGGGCCAATCGGGCTATTAAAATATTAAATGTTACGCAGGTGCTCATATATCACAATGAATGACGGTATCCCTTTTTTCTCTTGTCGCAATGCGCATCGACCCAAATAATTACTAATATTTTTATAAAGTTAAATTTTGAGCATCAGAAAAATAGGATAAACTTTCATTTAATACCAAATATGTTCATGTTTCTTCAACAAATGTTTTCTTGCAGCTCACTAAAGGATGTGATGGAAAAGTGAAACAGTCGACTGTCAGTTATGAAAAGATGTTTTCATGACAGAGACTTTCCAGATGTTTCCAGTTTAACTGATAAACCTTCTTCATATTGGGCTCTAGTTTACCGGGGCGGTGCAGGGTGGCGCAAGCTAGCGGACCCTGCGCAGTGCTAGTTTCACGCTGTGTGATAATTTTGGTAGCACATATGGGAAGTGACCAGGGGCGTCACAGTCATTTAAAATGTGGGGGTGTTTTAGGTTATGGTACATGAGCCAAATTTTCTGAATCTATCATCGGAAAATTAACAAACAATTATCCATTAATGGTTACATTTTTATTTTAAAAAAGTAATATATGGCCAAAAATAATAACAAAAATTAGTTTTTCCTCAATTAAACATTTATTCAATTCATAAGTCAAAATAATGAGATAAAAAGTAAAAAATTATGAGATAAAAAAAATTATAGAAGTTTGGATTAAAAAAATCAGACACTGATTTTATAGACACTGTTCCTCTTTTTTCTTACAAAAATGTTTTGTCCATGTCAGGGGAGACGACTAAAAATATGTTCCTCAGGGGGAACATCAGTGAAAAAAGTTCTAGAACCACTGTCTTAGGGTAAATGTCACAGAACAAGACATAGTTTAATTAACTTAGTTTAACAACAGTAACATTTCTCATTACTTACTGGTTAATGACTGTTTGTTAACACCATGAAGAAGAGCTGTTTACATTAGCACTGAACTGAGGTGCGCTTCATTTACATATGCTGTTGTGCCGCCCAGGCGGGTAAACAGTTTAAACCATAGATATTGTAACAGCCCCGAAATGTGACTATAGTATTAAAATTATAACATTACTTCTTCACCATCTTACCAACATAATTTGTGACTTGGTTCCAATTGTGTTTGTATCATTAGTGATTAGCATTAGCGATTAGCATTAGCATTTCATGACCTTTTAATGTCATCTCTACCATTTGGTTGAGCATCTTTTCAAAATATTATTACATGAATACCAAAGTATTTGTTCATTTTACTGAATATTTAGTTCATTTTTATTAATTTTATTGATTATTTTGGTCATTTTTGTTCATTTTACTGAACATTTTTGGTAATTCTTGTTTAAGTATTTTCTTATTCTACACATTTGCTGTTTGTTTTGGTCCATTTTGTGGATTAATTTGGTCATTTTTGTTCATTTTCTTGATTATTTTCTTCAATTCTGGTCACTTTAACATCATCCAATAACACTGGTCTACAAATAAAATTCTTCTGGAAGAAAACTAACGAAATGTTCTGAC
The DNA here is from genome assembly GCA_020466265.1 of Siphamia tubifer. Classification (NCBI taxonomy): domain Eukaryota; kingdom Metazoa; phylum Chordata; class Actinopteri; order Kurtiformes; family Apogonidae; genus Siphamia; species Siphamia tubifer. Next base: position 8,216,035 of record CM035802.1, on the reverse strand, counting down.
ATATGTGTTAGTGATAAAGAAAACTCAAGTCTTAAATCCTGGTTGGTTCAAGTTTCTAAGATAAGTCTGGGGCAGAGTCCTGCAGGGTTCTGATTTTGACATACCCGCCCGTACCCGTCATGTTTAAACTCGTATCCGACCCGTTTTCCGCCGAAAAAAAAAAAAAAAGCACCCGAACCGACCCGATATCTGACCTGAACCCGAAAGAAAATGTCAGATAGCCAAACTTAAATACAAACAGTTATTGCCATGAATGAACAGTGACATAGCCAAGGCAGAGCCAAATAAAAATGTTGTTAGCCTATGGCTCTTTTTAGCCTATGAACCGCAAATTAGACCCACGATCACCCACGTCCGACCCGACCGAACCCGTATCCGACACAGCACAAGATTTTTCACCCGTTTCGTGAAAATTTGCGGTTCACCCACGGGTACCCGTGCAGGACTCTGGTCTGGGGTCAAAATGTGAAATTCTTAGAATGAACAAGAGAATCCAAAGGAATATTGGTGTCAGATCTACTTCAAAACACTGTCTGCACGTTATGATCCGTTTACTTTACAGGTTTACATATCATACCATAATGATCTTCAAGTCTGGTGGATATGTTTCTTTGGGCTGTTAAGATTCATTTCCAGTTTACTCAATTTGCTTCAGGTCAAAATTGGATAAAACAGGAAGTGACTGTTATCTGTTTTTTTTTCTATTATTTCTATTATTATTTCACTTTGGTTTTGGAAACAAATAATGAAGAAACAACTTGTTATTTCATTGTCTTATTTTTGGTTTTATTTTGAAAAAAGAATGACAGAATGACACATGGATCAGACTGCTGAACTTCCTGTTCTCTCCTAATGGTGTAAAGAGTGTTTTTTTCTTCCTATCATGTGTCACAAACGCAGCTCATAAAGCATCATTTTCCTGGTGCTGCCACTCATATCTACTTCTTTTGTTTCTCTTCTCGGTCTCCGCCCTCGTTGCTGTTGCTGACTCGGTGAAGCAGGTAAGACTGTTATTAGCTCCCCCCCCCCCCCCCTCCTCTTCAGCTCCTGGTGTGTGTTTTTGTGTGTGTGTGTGTGTGTGTTTTGTCTGAATGTGTATGTGCGAGCTTGTATTCCTATCTTTATGGGGACATTGATGCATTCACACAGTCACACCACAAGGACTTATGACCCCCATGGGGACCAACTTTAAGGTCCCCACAAGGGTTGAGAATAAATGTAGTTCCCAACTAGTAAAATATAAATCTGTGTGAAGTATTCAAATTTATGCAAATGATGTGGTTCTATAAATACTTGTTGGAAAGCACTGGGGAGAGAGGTGGAAAAACAAAACATGCATTTTTAAAGGTTTAAAGATGTGTTTGATTTCATTATTATTATTATTATTATTATTATTATTATTATTATTATTATTATTATTATTATTATTATTATTATTATTATTATTATTATTATTATTATTATTTATTTGTTTATTTATTTAATTTCTTCTTTTATTTTTCAAACAATTTTTGTATGTATGGCTACTTAATATAGAAGTGATTAATACAAACTTGGTCCTCATGAGACATTTGAAACAAGTGTATGTGTGTGTGTGTGTGTGTATTTATATCTTTCTGGGGACATTGATATGTTTACACAGTCACACTATGGGGACCAAAATTCAGGTCCTCACGAAGGTTAACCCCTTAATGCCTACTGTCACAATTATGTATCAATCGATTGTATGTGCTATAGTCTCATTAATTACCTTCACTTAATTTAGCATTTACTTTTATTTTTTAACTCATATTTAAATTTGGGTCATAAAGGGTAAAAATATAAACTGGTAAAATATAAATCTGTGTGAAGTATGCAAATGTATGCTTATGTTAACTCCCCATGTCCCCATAAAATATGAGGGAAACATGTTTATTTTCAAGGTTTGTTTTGAAGATATTTTTTTTTCTCCAAATGTTTTAAATGTATTTATTTAAAAAAGAACATGTTTAAACTAACTATCCAATGGCACTTTACATACAATAGATGGTTACAAAATTGGTCCTCATGAGACATTTGGAATGAGTATATGTGTGTGTGTGTGTGTGTGTGTGTGTGTGTGTGTGTGTTTTGTGTCTAGATGTGTGTGGTTGGAGATGGGTTTAGCTGAGATGAGTAAAGCTGGGTCACATGGTGTCTCTGGTGCTGCTGATATTGCTGTGGCTGGGGTAGGGGAAGGGATGAAGGGTTGGGGCGAACAGGGAGCACTGCTGAAAGTGAAAGAATTATGACACACACACACACACACACACATATCCAATAACACACACTGGCTGACACACTTTACACTCACTATTGACAGGTTACAACTGGATGATTCCTGAGTAACACACTGTACAGAGAGTTTCTGATCTGCTGTAGATTTTACACACAACGTCCAGGTTCATATGGTGGAAACTCAAACAATAGTTGCTTCACCACTATAGGAACCATTTTAGTTCCTAGAACCTTTTTCACTCCTACTTCCAAACAGGGTCTTTTTTAGTCCTCTAGGAAAAGTGGTCCCCAACCCCCAGGTCGCCAGCTGCCTAATAATGAATGAATGAATGAATTATTTCTCTTGTATTTATTAGTAGAATAAGTTAAAAAAAAACAGATGTCTTTGGAAAGTTTGTTTTCGAAGAGGAAAAGGGAACTGAAGAGACAGAAGAAGAGCCTCCAACTTCCAAGAGGAAAAGGGAACTGAAGAGACAGAAGAAGAGCCTCCAACTTCCAAGAAAATTTTAACAGACAATACCAGGAGTTGGACTTGAAATATGGGTTTATCGTGACAGGTGATTCCCACAGATCTGTATAATTTGCAGCGACCAATATAAACAATCTACGTAACCCCCTCACCCCCACCCCCAGTCCGTGGTAATAAAAAGGTTGGGTCTAGGACAGCTTTTCAACCTTTTTTTTTTCCTCTAATATTTTACATTTGAAAAATCACAACGCACACTACCAAAGAAAAATGTCACAAAAAGTACATTTATTGAAATATAATCTAGTCTAGATTTACTCATTCAGTCCAAAACCCGAGCCTGTTCATTTAAACACAAAGGTGACAACCACAGTTTAACAGCTGTGAGTGGATCAGTGCTGTGTGCTGTTGTATGTATTTATAATCACACCAATAATCATTTCTCATGGCACACTTGTTAGGAAACACTGCTCTAAGAACTTTATGACGTATGTGTTTGGTGATTGATAAGAGTAGAGAACATCTTCCAGTACCACTATCTTTAAAAAACATGTGTTTAGTGTCAGCTGTGAAAAAAATAAAGACACTGAAGATGTGGTTTTGTTTTTGGGTTAATAGGAATGTTGGTTAGACTTATTATACGCAGTAGTATCACCTGCCGCTGGCTTCTTCATCTGTAAACTCCTCCATTCTTGACATTAGATGCTGTATTTGACCACAATTAACATTCCTGTGATACAGAACATAAAGGCATAAATAGTTTGGTTTATTTTCTGTTTTGTTAACCCACAATGGCTGAAGGAGTAGAAGTGGATTTAACTGCACATTTACTGCCAAAGCCATTTTCAAGACAAACTTTATCAATATAAGCTGGACATCATTAACAAAGGTTGAACAACTGTGATGCTAGCAAGTCTGTAACAACCAGGACATGGACTGGACTGTTTGAGTGTTGTGGATCTGTATGACAGAGGAGTTGAACTGTTTTTGAGGAAAGAAGGGAGGATGTATTTAGTGAGTAAAATGTGTTTGTTTGAAATAATATTCCACATTTATGTGATTTATATTAATCCTTTATGTTTCGCTGCAGTAGAAGGAGACTTTTGTTTTGTTTAAGGCATTTATTGCAGCTACAGGACTTATCTATCTGCCATGCAACAGTCCTTTATTCTGCATTTCTGCATATGAAGGCTTAAAATAAAATAGTTATTGAGGGGTGGATTGATTCAGATGAAGCACCACTGAAGGCCGAAGTGTGAAATGCACAGCCCCCCACTGATATATATATATATATATATATATATATATATATATATATATATATATATATATATATATATATATATATATATATATATATATACATATATATATACATACATATATATATATATATATCGTCTCTGTTCAAATATAACAGAGACGAGAGCTGAGGTAGTGCCTTTACCCAGTGTGCAATGCATTGTAATTGGCACGTGCTTGATGACATCTCTTTGTACGTTTCCAATATCATGTTTGAAGACTCTTTTATTATATATATTCATTTCTATAGTGTTCTGTAATGTATTTCACATATGTATATAAATGTAAGTCTCATTGATCTGCCTTAAATCCACAGTAACAGTGTTGTTTTGAGGCAGACAGGAGATACACACACACACACACACACACACACACACACACACACACACTGTCACGGATCGGGGTGAGGTGAAAGGAGAGGACTCCAATGCACAGTACTGAAGGGCAAAATAATTTAATAACAAAACAACATAAAAACAAGACAAACACAACCTGGGGGTGGACGGCCAGAGTCCGTGGTGATGATGAGTGTCCGGGTTATGGTGATTGGGGAGATGGAAGCAAAAGTCCGGGTTATGGAGGTGACATATCTGAATGGTCCTGCACTGGCAGCTACAAGCCTTACTGCTTATATAGCCACCGATTAGGAACGGCTTGCAGCTGCGCAGTGCAGGACCAGGTGAGTGTGGAGATTGGGGGAAAGGTCACTGGAGCGGAGGTCATGACAGTACCCCCCCCCTAAGGGGCGGCTCCTGAAGCCCCTAAAAAACAAACAAACAAAAAAAAAAAACACAAACACCCCCCCCCCCCCCCCCCCCCCCCCCCCGTTGTCCAGAGCTCAAAAATAAAAACATTTTTAAGTAGTATTTCACCGAGCAGGGCGGCATGGTAACCTCCTGGTCGGAGTACCCTCTGGGCAGAGCGGTGTGGCATCCTTCTGGGCAGGGCGGTGTGGAAACCCCCTGGGCGGAGTACCCTCTGGGCGGAGCGGTGTGGAATCCCTTCTGAGCAGGGCGGTGTGGAAACCCCCTGGCGGAGTACCCTCTGGGCAGAGCGGTGTGGCATCCTTCTGGGCAGGGCGGTGTGGAAACCCCCTGGGCGGAGTACCCTCTGGGCAGAGCGGTGTGGAATCCCTTCTGGGCAGGGCGGTGTGGAAACCCCCTGGCGGAGTACCCTCTGGGCAGAGCGGTGTGGCATCCTTCTGGGCAGGGCGGTGTGGAAACCCCCTGGGCGGAGTACCCTCTGGGCAGAGCGGTGTGGAATCCCTTCTGGGCAGGGCGGTGTGGAAACCCCCTGGCGGAGTACCCTCTGGGCAGAGCGGTGTGGCATCCTTCTGGGCAGGGCGGTGTGGAAACCCCCTGGGCGGAGTACCCTCTGGGCAGAGCGGTGTGGAATCCCTTCTGGGCAGGGCGGTGTGGAAACCCCCTGGCGGAGTACCCTCTGAGCAGAGCGGTGTGGCATCCTTCTGGGCAGGGCGGTGTGGAAACCCCCTGGGCGGAGTACCCTCTGGGCAGAGCGGTGTGGCATCCCTCTGGGCAGGGCGGTGTGGAAACCCCCTGAGTAGGGCGGCGTTGAACCCTTCCGGGCGGAAGACCCTCAGGACTGAGTGGCCTGAGAGGTCTGGGTTGGTAGCAGGAGCAACTGGACTGGTCTGACTGAGGACCAAGGAGACTGATTGGGTGGGGTCACCACGGACTCTGGCTGAGACAGGAACAAGACAAAACGAAGAAACGGGCAACAGGCAGGGACAGGAAACAGGTAGGCAGAAACGAACAACAAGCAAGGACAGGGGACAGAAACCAGCAACGGGCAACAGGCAGGGACCGGGGACAGAAGCCAGCAACGGGCAACAGGCAGGGACAGGGAACAGAAGCCAACCACGGGCAACAGGCAGGGACAGGGAACAGAAGCCAACCACGGGCAACAGGCAGGGACCGGGGACAGAAGCCAGCAACGGGCAACAGGCAGGGACAGGGGACAGAAGCCAACCACGGGCAACAGGCAGGGACAGAAGCCAACCACGGGCAAGAGTCAGGGGCAGGGGACAGAAGCGAGCAACGGGCAAGAGTCAGGGACAGGGGACAGAAGCAAGCAACGAGCAAGAGTCAGGGACAGGAACAGACAGAAAAGACCAACGACAGACCAAGACCGACGAAAAGACACAACGCCAGGCGACAGGACAACTAGCCAGAAGACAAGACAACTAGCCAGAAGACAAGACAACTAGCCAGAAGACAAGACAACAAGCCAGAAGACAAGACAACAAGCCAGAAGACAAGACAACAAGCCAGAAGACAAGACAAATAGCCAGAAGACAAGACAAATAGCCAGAAGACAAGACAAATAGCCAGAAGACAAGACAAATAGCCAGAAGACAAGACAAATAGCCGGAAGACAAGACAAATAGCCGGAAGACAAGACAAATAGCCGGAAGACAAGACAAATAGCCAGAAGACAAGACAAAAAGCCAGAAGACAAGACAAAAAGCCAGAAGACAAGACAAAAAGCCAGAAGACAAGACAAAAAGCCAGAAGACAAGACAAAAAGCCAGAAACTCGGAACGCTAGCCAGAAACTCGGAACGCTAGCCAGAAACTCGGAACGCTAGCCAGAAACTCGGAACGCTAGCCAGAAACTCGGAACGCTAGCCAGAAACTCGGAACGCTAGCCAGAAACTCGGAACGCAAAGACACAGACACAGAACGCAAAGACACAGACACAGATCACTCGGAAGAGACACAGAACGCTGGGCAGGGAAACGCCACTAGCTGGGAAATACACAGAACGCTAGGTGTAGAGATGGAACGCTTAAGCCAGCGACACAGAACGCTAGAAAGCGACACAGAACGCTAGAAAGCGACACAGAACGCTAGGAAGGAACACAGAAGGCTAGGAAGGAACACTGAAGGCTAGGAAGGAACACTGAACGCTAGGAAGGAACACTGAACGCTAGGAAGGAACACTGAACGCTAGGAAGGAACACTGAACGCTAGGAAGGAACACTGAACGCTAGGAAGGAACACTGAACGCTAGGAAGGAACACAGAACGCTAGGAAGGAACACAGAACGCTAGGAAGGAACGCTAGGAAGGAACACAGAACGCTAGGAAGGAACACAGAACGCTAGGAAGGAACACAGAACGCTTAAGCCAGATACAAAGAACGCTTAAGCCAGATACACAGAACGCTTAAGCCAGATACACAGAACGCTTAAGCCAGATACACAGAACGCTTAAGCCAGATACACAGAACGCTTAAGCCAGAAACACAGAACGCTAGGAAGGATATACAGGACGCTAGGAAGGATATACAGGATGCTGGGCAGATGAACTGAATGTTGGGGCAGGGAAACATAACTAACTGGGAAATACACAGACAGGGACAGAACGCAAGACTGGACAGACTTTAGACAGAACAAAACGGGGAAAACTAAAAACAAAAAGGGTCCCTTCAGCACTGGCGGAGTCCAGATGGTGGCAGGACCATTCTGTCACGGATCGGGGTGAGGTGAAAGGAGAGGACTCCAATGCACAGTACTGAAGGGCAAAATAATTTAATAACAAAACAACATAAAAACAAGACAAACACAACCTGGGGGTGGACGGCCAGAGTCCGTGGTGATGATGAGTGTCCGGGTTATGGTGATTGGGGAGATGGAAGCAAAAGTCCGGGTTATGGAGGTGACATATCTGAATGGTCCTGCACTGGCAGCTACAAGCCTTACTGCTTATATAGCCACCGATTAGGAACGGCTTGCAGCTGCGCAGTGCAGGACCAGGTGAGTGTGGAGATTGGGGGAAAGGTCACTGGAGCGTCACTGGAGCGGAGGTCATGACACACACACACACACACACATATAGATATGATGGATTAATCTGCATTTATGCATTCATTTAAACAGCTCTTATTATCTTATTATCTTTTAACTGTATCTGCAACTGCAGAATAATGAGGGGGGGGGCTAATGTGAAGCATTGTTTGCAACATACACCATGTATGAAAAGTGCTATAGAAACAAAGTTTGATTGATTGATCAATATTGCATTTTTTCCCACATCCTCTCTTGGTAGAGGTGTCAAATTTCAATTTAAAAACGGCTGCTGTACATAGCGACATTATTTCCTAGTATAATAAAGAAGGTGACCTGAGGTTACAATCACATACCAAATGCAGGCAAAGTGTTGGAGATTTTTCAATAAGTGGCTGTTATTTCCGAAATGGTAAAAGGAGAGAAAAAAAAACTAACAAAAAAACAGAAGGCTTTCTTTTCTATTATTTCACCCCCATTGTTTTGGTGACGTCATCTGAAGGTTGCACACTGGGAAGGACCTTAATTAAGATTTTTCTGCCCAAGGCTCTGTTTGCAAGCTGTACTACATCAGGAACAAGGCAGCGCCAGATACAGATCATTGGCTACCAGTGTCAAGTCATGTGATCTGGAGAAAATATTAACATTTTCACCACTGTGACCCTTTTGACTTCGCAATAAATACATTTTCCCCGTCCTGCATGCTAGAGAGAGAGAGAGAGAGAGAGAGAGAGAGAGAGAGAGAGAGAGATGGAGTCATTGGCCGCCTGCTGTCGTGTCACCGCTTTTAATGTTTTAGGTTAATGTGACCTTTAATTTGAAAAATATGCTCTCGCCGTCGCTCCTCGGTGACGTAAATGTGTTGCAGTTGTTGTTGTTGTTGTTGTTGTTGTGTAAAAGGCAAAGTTCAGGCAGGGTCAGGGTGTCAAAGCACAGAAAAATAACAGCACTCGCAGATTTATTGATTGGAACAACTTCTTAGTGGAGTATTTGTTGTATTTTTATTATTTTTTTCTAATCTCACATCCGTACGTTAGAGACGGTGCTTCTCCTGTTGCCGACGTGTCCACGGCAGATAAAAACACATAAAACATTCACATTCTCCCACTGCAGGTTAATATAGCCATTGATTGACAGCTGGATCACAGTATTGATTGAATCCGGAGTCTTTGTTTTGCCTCTCTCTCTTTCTGTCTCTCTCTCTCTCTCTCACCTCCCTCTCTGTCTCTCTCTCTCTCTCACCTCCCTCTCTCTCTCTCTCTCTCTCTCTCTCTCTCTCTCTCTCTCTCCTCTCTCTCTCTCTCTCCTCTCTCTCTCTCTCTCTCTCTCTCTCTCTCTCTCTCACCCTCCCTCTCTCTCTCTCTCTCTCACCTCCGTCTCTCTCCCTCTCTCTCACCTTTCCTGCGCTCTCTCTCTTCCTGTTTGTTTGGTTGTGAAATTCAGCTTGGTTATTACATGTAGAGGAGAGAAGGTTATTGCCTGGTGCGAGGGGGCATTGACTTCCAGCATCTACCTGGTTTTCTGCACTACACTGTAAAAAATACAAAATAAATAATGGCTGGATGCAAGCAAAAAAAACACGGAACAAGCTATAAAAATCTTTACAAGAGTAACATGCAGATTTGACATTTTAAACATATATATTTAACATTTTAATGATGCAGATTAAACATTTTAAACATGTAGGATTAACAAACATATATATATATATATATATATATATATGTATGTGACCCACCACCACAAAAACCAGGCATAAGTCGCGCTGAGCCGTTCAGAGCTACAGCCAAATTTAGGCTGGAAGGCGATTTGTTATTTGTGTTTACATTTTATCAAAAAACGGTACCTTAACACCTCTATGTTCAGTTCCTGTGGTCATTACATTGAAATCCAATCAATAAAGGTGTTTATTGAGTCAATTATTTAAGCGGTGACAAAAGTTCAGGGATTGCTGAGCAAAGACAAAGCCGAATTCCACCTCTTTTCGACAAACAAACCGATCTCCGTTCTGTGGGTAAAACACCCAAGTGTTCGGTACGAGGTAAAAGCTTATATTGAATGTTCTGTCCAATGGTGTAAGCCAAATGATTATAATACGTCACACTTCTGTCCTATTATTATAATATATAAAACTTCTGTGACATGTCCATCAGAGTGTCCTTTAACATCTGTGAAAAATTTGTGTCAATCGGATACAAATTATTATGCGTTACTAAGGACTACCTACCCCAAAACAGTCCAAAACTTTAACGGACAATATCTAAAAATATGCAAATTGCAAAATATGTCCAAATGTGGATATTAAAATTACCATAACTTTGGTTCTACTTGTGATAGAAACATAATTTTTCCCCCATTTTAAACCTTAGTTTCCACTCTACCAAGCTACACAGATAACTCAACTTTCTGTTAAATGTATATATATATATATATATATATATATATATAATTTTAAACATGTAGATTAAACATTTTAAACATATATATTTTACATTATAAACATATATATATATATAACATTTTAAACATATATTTAACATCATAAACATGTAGATTAAACATTTTAAACATATATATTTAACATTTTAAACATATACATTTAATATCTTAAACGTGTAACCTATGAAATTACATCAAAATTACCATAGATTTCCACATTATTAGCAAACCTTAATCTAAAGTGTAACTAAAACGATGGCGTCCACTTCCTATTTTGCGGTTGTTTCAACTATCAACACATTACACCAGACACTACATGTGATTTTTGACTTTATTTTTGTGATAATTACGAAGCAGCAGCTCGACTGAATCAACCGTAGGAATCAACAAACTAATGCCGGCAACGGAATATGTGCGTCATGGCAACGAGACCAGGAGCATGTGCAGAACAACAAGAATAATGTTTACTGTACCGAATTATAATTTTCAACTAGAATTAGGTGTTAACATGGTTCATCTGAAAGAGGAATTAACCTTTATTCAGAATTAAACAGGACTAAAACCAGGGCTAGTGTCATTTTTAACACGATTAGATTCAATAATCAGGAGTCAAGTGCAGGGATTATTCTGTAATTTGTCACCACTTTCCTTTCATGGCTGTGAATATAATTTACTCCAGCATGATTTTTACTGCATTGTTCAGTTCAGTTCAAGTCAATTGTATTTCGAGCACATAAAATGATCAGAACATCCGTCAACGTGGTCAACAAATGTTTTGTCTAAAGTGGGGCTGGCCAACCCTGGTCCTCAAGACCCACAGTCCAGCATGTTTTAAATATAACCCTCCTCCAGGACACCTGTGTTTACACTATCAGAACTTCCAGGACTTTTTTGGGGGGGGCCGGCTGTTGCTTAGTTGGTAGGGTGGGTCGCCCAAATGATCGAGAGGTTGGCGGTTCATGTCCTGGCTCTGGCTGTCCACATGTTGAAGTGTCCTTGGGCAAGACGCTGACCCCTGACTTAGTCCCCCAGGAGGACTGACCTTAGACCTTAGAAACCTACGAAAATCATCATTTTTGTTGTCTGGTCGGCTGCAGTGTTTCACAACAAGCAAATCAAAACAGCAAATCAAAAATATTGATGCTACACTGCTAACGAGGAACCATTCAATGAGATATAAGAAATGGTTTATAGACAATAGATCTGGGAACATTTCAAGAAATGTTATGAAGATGATTTTCACTTTTTTCCAATTGGAGATTTTGTTGTTGTTGCTGGAATTGGGCAAAAAAACAACAAAAAGATGGTGCTTTGAGCACCATGAAGGTGGAAAAGAACTATAGAAGTGCAGAACATTTACTTTAGCCTGGTCCTCTATACACTTTTGGCCCCTGTAAGAACCTTACGATGATGTCATCATATCACATCAGTTGTTATGGTAACAAAAAGCGCCAAAACATTACATTACATTTATTGAACTGCGCTCTTATGTAGTTCACATTTCATTGTTATCATGTTGTAATTATTGAGTCCTATAAGGAATAAAATGGGATCAAAACACAGCATTATCATAGATGAGAGAGAGAGAGAGAGAGAGAGAGAGAGAGAGAGAGAGAGAGAGAGAGAGGAGAGAGAGAGAGAGAGGGGTGCAGAGAGTTTTTGGGAGCGGAGAAAAAGAGTTAAATGTACAAAGTGTGACCGGCGACCAGAGCAGGTGTTGTCCCATTCTTGGAAATAAACATTGAAAATGAAATTCACTGAAACCACTCCTTGTGTTCTAAGAACCTGCAGAGGGAAGTTAACCCTGGGGTAAGGTACTTACTTCTGCATTTTCCCCTGATTTCCTGCCTACGGTCAGGATAACGTCAGGAACGGTTAATAATAAATTTACAATAATAACACAAAAAACGATGAACTGAACTAATTCATATTAAGTAACTTGAACTGAACTTTGAACGAGTTCCTAATCAAGGTGAACACCCAACACCGGCTACTGGTGTGAAAAAATACTCTGGTAAAAGTAGAAGTACTGATTCAACTACTTTACTTAAGTAAAAGTAAAAAAGTACAATTTATCAATTGTAAAAAAGTAAAAAGTAAAGCAGCATTTTTTTCTTGCCACGAACGCAATAATAACCAGAAACCATCTGAACCAGAAAAACTATGAAAAGTTTCAAAAGTATCTAAAATAAAGCATTTTAAAAGTGAGTTATTTTGTAGATAATATGTTTGATAGGGTCACTGTTCTCAGTTTTGTGGGTATGAACAGGAAATTTTGAAAAAAACAGAGGGGAAAGATCACAATTGAGATAAAAAGTCAACATGAGATAAAAAAAAAAAAAAAAAAAGAATTATAAATATGAGATTAAAAATGTCAAAAATTGTGAAATAAAAAGTCAAACTTCTGAGATAAAATGTATAATTATAATATCTAAAGTCACAGTTTCTCTCCTCCATGTATTTTTCCTCTGGTGACTTATTTTTCATACTGTCACATCTGTTTAGTTTGAAAAAGTAATCACACAGTAATCACACAGTAAATCAGTAATCTTTGTACTCAGTAATGAGTACAAAGTACAGATATTTATACAAAAATGTAGGGAGTAAAAGTAAAAATTTGCCATAAAAATAAATACTCAAGTAAAGTACAGATACCTAAAAATGTACTTAAGTACAGTAATAAAGTACTTTTACTGAGTTACTTTACACCTCTGCTCATATAAGCAAAAGTATTTGATCATTAGCCACATTCATCATCATGTAAACGGACCCTTAGATACAATAATCAGGAGTCAAGTGCAGGAATTATCCTGTAATTCATCACCAGTTTCCTTTCATCGCTCTGAATAAAATTTATTCTAGCGTGATTTTGACTGTATTGTCTAAAGCTTCTGCAAATACAGGCATAATGGGATGAGAGCCTAGAAATAAATAAATAGAAAGTGACTATGTGAGGGAGGGGGCAGGGGAGGGGGGGAGGGGGGGTGGGGGGCTGAGCCTAGAAAAGACTGCTATTAGCTGTTAATTCTGAAACAAATTATGCAATTAGCTCTGGCATCAGGATGTAGGCCATGAGAGAGAGGACAGCGTAACCTTCATTTGATCTGTTCTGCAGCGAGCCCGGGGAGAGAGAGAGAGAGAGAGAGAGAGAGAGAGAGAGAGAGAGGAGGAGAGAGAGAGAGAGAGAGAGAGAGAGAGAGAGAGAGAGAGAGAGAGAGATGAGAGAGAGAGAGAGAGAGAGAGAGAGAGAGAGAGAGACCCATTTAATAGAGAGAATTTCTTATGCCTGAGCAAAAACGCTCACAGTATCCATAAGTGCCACTTTAGCTTCCCTTTGAGTGCTTTCTTTTTCCTATTTATGGGGAGATTTTCATAATGTGTGTGCATGTTTTTTTTTTTGTTTTTTTTTTTGCTTCTTCTTTTTTTTGAGAAATACTCATGTCCTTAAAACAAAGAGGTAATTTGTCTGTGTGTGAGAGATAATATTGTCGAGGGAGCTGTGTGATTTGCTGCTCCTGCTTCACTGTGAAACAACAGGGAAGGTGTTGATTTCAAGGTGTGTGCATGTGCATACTCACGGACCTACTTGGAGTGCTTCTTCGTGCACGTGCGCCGGCGTCGATACGAGGTTTCCAATGGCCTGTTTGTAGCTCCACTTTATTTCAACACCGGTCCCTGGTTCTCATGGAGGATCGGTCGTTAGGCTAACACAATCAAATTTGTCCACAGTGAGGAAGTCATTAATTGTAAGTGGACGATTCATTTAATGTTGTTAGTAAGCACAGTGCTAAGAGTCCCTCTGCTTTAGCTGTGTGTGTGTGTGTGTGTGTGACTTCACTCAATTCCAACAAAGTTATTTAGTGTCAAAACGTCTACAGTGGAAAACTTCATACTTATAATGAATGAATGGTTTTATTTTTGAAGGTTTTTCATATACAGTATAAGTCACATTAAGCGAAGCTAAAGAGTCACAATAATTACCAACCTTGGTGAGTTGTAACATAGAACAAAACACACTCTTATTCTGCAAAAATCAAACTTTAAAAAAACTCCAAATTCCGAGAAAAAAAGTCAAACTCATGAGAAGAAGCCAAAATTATGCAATAAAAAGTCAAAATTCCAAGTCACTAAACATAACCCGAATTAAGAAAATGCTCTGGATTATAAAGCACACTGTCATTTTTTAAAACTTTTTTTAAATGTAAGTGTTTTAAGTGTGTCTCATAGTCCCAAAAATATGGTACATTGCAAATGTATTATCCAGAATTGGTTTATTTACAGTTTATTTTTATTTCTTTTACCTTACCACGCATGTAGACACTACGCACAAATCAGGAA
>CM035802.1:8110295-8201328 GCA_020466265.1 Siphamia tubifer | reverse complement strand
CTGGTGCGAGGGGGCATTGACTTCCAGCATCTACCTGGTTTTCTGCACTACACTGTAAAAAATACAAAATAAATAATGGCTGGATGCAAGCAAAAAAAACACGGAACAACCTATAAAAATCTTTACAAGAGTAACATGCAGATTTGACATTTTAAACATATATATTTAACATTTTAATGATGCAGATTAAACATTTTAAACATGTAGGATTAACAAACATATATATATATATATATGTATGTGACCCACCACCACAAAACCAGGCATAAGTCGCGCTGAGCCGTTCAGAGCTACAGCCAAATTTAGGCTGGAAGGCGATTTGTTATTTGTGTTTACATTTTATCAAAAAAACGGTACCTTAACACCTCTATGTTCAGTTCCTGTGGTCATTACATTGAAATCCAATCAATAAAGGTGTTTATTGAGTCAATTATTTAAGCGGTGACAAAAGTTCAGGGATTGCTGAGCAAAGACAAAGCCGAATTCCACCTCTTTTCGACAAACAAACCGATCTCCGTTCTGTGGGTAAACACCCAAGTGTTCGGTACGAGGTAAAAGCTTATATTGAATGTTCTGTCCAATGGTGTAAGCCAAATGATTATAATACGTCACACTTCTGTCCTATTATTATAATATATAAAACTTCTGTGACATGTCCATCAGAGTGTCCTTTAACATCTGTGAAAAATTTGTGTCAATCGGATACAAATTATTATGCGTTACTAAGGGACTACCTACCCCAAAACAGTCCAAAACTTTAACGGACAATATCTAAAAATATGCAAATTGCAAAATATGTCCAAATGTGGATATTAAAATTACCATAACTTTGGTTCTACTTGTGATAGAAACATAATTTTTCCCCCATTTTAAACCTTAGTTTCCACTCTACCAAGCTACACAGATAACTCAACTTTCTGTTAAATGTATATATATAATATATATATATATATATATATATATATATATATATATATATATATATATATATAATTTTAAACATGTAGATTAAACATTTTAAACATATATATTTTACATTATAAACATATATATTTTACATTTTAAACATGTAGATTAAACATTTTAAACATGTAGATTTAACATGTTAAACATATATATATATATAACATTTTAAACATATATTTAACATCATAAACATGTAGATTAAACATTTTAAACATATATATTTAACATTTTAAACATACATTTAATATCTTAAACGTGTAACCTATGAAATTACATCAAAATTACCATAGATTTCCACATTATTAGCAAACTTAATCTAAAGTGTAACTAAAACGATGGCGTCCACTTCCTATTTTGCGGTTGTTTCAACTATCAACACATTACACCAGACACTACATGTGATTTTTGACTTTTATTTTTTGTGATAATTACGAAGCAGCAGCTCGACTGAATCAACCGTAGGAATCAACAAACTAATGCCGGCAACGGAATATGTGCGTCATGGCAACGAGACCAGGAGCATGTGCAGAACAACAAGAATAATGTTTACTGTACCGAATTATAATTTTCAACTAGAATTAGGTGTTAACATGGTTCATCTGAAAGAGGAATTAACCTTTATTCAGAATTAAACAGGACTAAAACCAGGGCTAGTGTCATTTTTAACACGATTAGATTCAATAATCAGGAGTCAAGTGCAGGGATTATTCTGTAATTTGTCACCACTTTCCTTTCATGGCTGTGAATATAATTTACTCCAGCATGATTTTTACTGCATTGTTCAGTTCAGTTCAAGTCAATTGTATTTCGAGCACATAAAATGATCAGAACATCCGTCAACGTGGTCAACAAATGTTTTGTCTAAAGTGGGGCTGGCCAACCCTGGTCCTCAAGACCCACAGTCCAGCATGTTTTAAATATAACCCTCCTCCAGGACACCTGTGTTTACACTATCAGAACTTCCAGGACTTTTTTGGGGGGGCCGGCTGTTGCTTAGTTGGTAGGGTGGGTCGCCCAATGATCGAGAGGTTGGCGGTTCATGTCCTGGCTCTGGCTGTCCACATGTTGAAGTGTCCTTGGGCAAGACGCTGACCCCTGACTTAGTCCCCCAGGAGAGACTGACCTTAGACCTTAGAAACCTACGAAAATCATCATTTTTGTTGTCTGGTCGGCTGCAGTGTTTCACAACAAGCAAATCAAAACAGCAAATCAAAAATATTGATGCTACACTGCTAACGAGGAACCATTCAATGAGATATAAGAAATGGTTTATAGACAATAGATCTGGGAACATTTCAAGAAATGTTATGAAGATGATTTTCACTTTTTTCCAATTGGAGATTTTGTTGTTGTTGCTGGAATTGGGCAAAAAAACAACAAAAAGATGGTGCTTTGAGCACCATGAAGGTGGAAAAGAACTATAGAAGTGCAGAACATTTACTTTAGCCTGGTCCTCTATACACTTTTTGGCCCTGTAAGAACCTTACGATGATGTCATCATATCACATCAGTTGTTATGGTAACAAAAAGCGCCAAAACATTACATTACATTTATTGAACTGCGCTCTTATGTAGTTCACATTTCATTGTTATCATGTTGTAATTATTGAGTCCTATAAGGAATAAAATGGGATCAAAACACAGCATTATCATAGATGAGAGAGAGAGAGAGAGAGAGAGAGAGAGAGAGAGAGAGAGAGAGAGAGAGAGAGAGAGAGAGAGAGAGAGAGAGAGAGAGGTGCAGAGAGTTTTTGGGAGCGGAGAAAAAGAGTTAAATGTACAAAGTGTGACCGGCGACCAGAGCAGGTGTTGTCCCATTCTTGGAAATAAACATTGAAAATGAAATTCACTGAAACCACTCCTTGTGTTCTAAGAACCTGCAGAGGGAAGTTAACCCTGGGGTAAGGTACTTACTTCTGCATTTTCCCCTGATTTCCTGCCTACGGTCAGGATAACGTCAGGAACGGTTAATAATAAATTTACAATAATAACACAAAAAACGATGAACTGAACTAATTCATATTAAGTAACTTGAACTGAACTTTGAACGAGTTCCTAATCAAGGTGAACACCCAACACCGGCTACTGGTGTGAAAAAATACTCTGGTAAAAGTAGAAGTACTGATTCAACTACTTTACTTAAGTAAAAGTAAAAAAGTACAATTTATCAATTGTAAAAAAGTAAAAAGTAAAGCAGCATTTTTTTCTTGCCACGAACGCAATAATAACCAGAAACCATCTGAACCAGAAAAACTATGAAAAGTTTCAAAAGTATCTAAAATAAAGCATTTTAAAAGTGAGTTATTTTGTAGATAATATGTTTGATAGGGTCACTGTTCTCAGTTTTGTGGGTATGAACAGGAAATTTTGAAAAAAACAGAGGGGAAAGATCACAATTGAGATAAAAAGTCAACATGAGATAAAAAAAAAAAAAAGAATTATAAATATGAGATTAAAAATGTCAAAATTGTGAAATAAAAAGTCAAACTTCTGAGATAAAATGTATAATTATAATATCTAAAGTCACAGTTTCTCTCCTCCATG
This sequence comes from Siphamia tubifer, assembly GCA_020466265.1. Classification (NCBI taxonomy): domain Eukaryota; kingdom Metazoa; phylum Chordata; class Actinopteri; order Kurtiformes; family Apogonidae; genus Siphamia; species Siphamia tubifer. The sequence continues at coordinate 8,197,818 of CM035802.1, read as the reverse complement.
TATTTTTCCTCTGGTGACTTATTTTTCGTACTGTCACATCTGTTTAGTTTGAAAAAGTAATCACACAGTAATCACACAGTAAATCAGTAATCTTTGTACTCAGTAATGAGTACAAAGTACAGATATTTATACAAAAATGTAGGGAGTAAAAGTAAAAATTTGCCATAAAAATAAATACTCAAGTAAAGTACAGATACCTAAAAATGTACTTAAGTACAGTAATAAAGTACTTTTACTGAGTTACTTTACACCTCTGCTCATATAAGCAAAAGTATTTGATCATTAGCCACATTCATCATCATGTAAACGGACCCTTAGATACAATAATCAGGAGTCAAGTGCAGGAATTATCCTGTAATTCATCACCAGTTTCCTTTCATCGCTCTGAATAAAATTTATTCTAGCGTGATTTTGACTGTATTGTCTAAAGCTTCTGCAAATACAGGCATAATGGGATGAGAGCCTAGAAATAAATAAATAGAAAGTGACTATGTGAGGGAGGGGGCAGGGGAGGGGGGGGAGGGGGGGTGGGGGGCTGAGCCTAGAAAAGACTGCTATTAGCTGTTAATTCTGAAACAAATTATGCAATTAGCTCTGGCATCAGGATGTAGGCCATGAGAGAGAGGACAGCGTAACCTTCATTTGATCTGTTCTGCAGCGAGCCCGGGGAGAGAGAGAGAGAGAGAGAGAGAGAGAGAGAGAGAGAGAGAGAGAGACCCATTTAATAGAGAGAATTTCTTATGCCTGAGCAAAAACGCTCACAGTATCCATAAGTGCCACTTTAGCTTCCCTTTGAGTGCTTTCTTTTTCCTATTTATGGGGAGATTTTCATAATGTGTGTGCATGTTTTTTTTTTTTTGTTTTTTTTTTGCTTCTTCTTTTTTTGAGAAATACTCATGTCCTTAAAACAAAGAGGTAATTTGTCTGTGTGTGAGAGATAATATTGTCGAGGGAGCTGTGTGATTTGCTGCTCCTGCTTCACTGTGAAACAACAGGGAAGGTGTTGATTTCAAGGTGTGTGCATGTGCATACTCACGGACCTACTTGGAGTGCTTCTTCGTGCACGTGCGCCGGCGTCGATACGAGGTTTCCAATGGCCTGTTTGTAGCTCCACTTTATTTCAACACCGGTCCCTGGTTCTCATGGAGGATCGGTCGTTAGGCTAACACAATCAAATTTGTCCACAGTGAGGAAGTCATTAATTCTAAGTGGACGATTCATTTAATGTTGTTAGTAAGCACAGTGCTAAGAGTCCCTCTGCTTTAGCTGTGTGTGTGTGTGTGTGTGTGACTTCACTCAATTCCAACAAAGTTATTTAGTGTCAAAAAGTCTACAGTGGAAAACTTCATACTTATAATGAATGAATGGTTTTATTTTTGAAGGTTTTTCATATACAGTATAAGTCACATTAAGCGAAGCTAAAGAGTCACAATAATTACCAACCTTGGTGAGTTGTAACATAGAACAAAACACACTCTTATTCTGCAAAAATCAAACTTTAAAAAAACTCCAAATTCCGAGAAAAAAAGTCAAACTCATGAGAAGAAGCCAAAATTATGCAATAAAAAGTCAAAATTCCAAGTCACTAAACATAACCCGAATTAAGAAAATGCTCTGGATTATAAAGCACACTGTCATTTTTTAAAACTTTTTTTAAATGTAAGTGTTTTAAGTGTGTCTCATAGTCCCAAAAATATGGTACATTGCAAATGTATTATCCAGAATTGGTTTATTTACAGTTTATTTTTATTTCTTTTACCTTACCACGCATGTAGACACTACGCACAAATCAGGAAAGAATGATGGAAATCTACGAATATGATGTTTTTTTTAGGTTATACTTGGTGAATGATCACTATGTTAACAAGACATAAAGGTGAAGGTAAGGTCATTGTACAAAATAAAATACTTACCTTACCTTATAGGGATAATATCTGTGAATAAATTAACTTAAATGGATGTGAAATGAATTAAATATGTCAACAATGATATGTATTCATTCATTATATACAAGTACCTCTGCATGAATTATCACCAAAATATGAACATTGCATTGTCTTACAGGTCTTTTATCTTCCCACTCATGTCGACACTACATACAAACCACAAAAAAACAACATTGTTGAAAAGATATATGTTTTAGAAAAAACAGCAATGAGAAATATATGTCAATTAACTAACTTAAATGCATGTGAAAGCTGTGAAAGTCATGAAATAGGTCAAAAATTATATGCATTCATTTATTATATACTAGAAACTCTGCATGAATTATGACCAAAATATGAACATTGCAAAGGTACTATTCAGAATTGTTCTTTTTTTTTTTTTTTTTACCTCCCCGCACATAGAAACTACGCACAAATCAGGAAAAAATTTACGAAATCTACAAATGTAATGTTGTTTTAGGTTATATTATGTGAATGATTGCCACGTTAACAAGATATAACGACAATATCCATAAATACATTAACCTAAATGCATGTGAAAGTAATGAAATAGGTAAAAAATTATATGCATGCGTTCATTATATACAAATACCTCTGCATGAATTATGACCAGAAATGTTCAGATCGGAAAGATGATTCAAAATTGCTTTATTTCCAGGTTTGTTTTATGTTCCCATGCATGTAGACACCACAAACAAACCTGAAAAGAATGACGCAAATCCACAAATGTGATGTTTTTTTAGATTATATTAAGCCCTTGCTCCAACAACAAAAATCACAAGACCTCGCTTAGTTACAACAAAGTTATTTAATGTCAAAAAGTCTAGAGTGGAAGCTGTGTTTGTGCAGAGAAAAACTTCACACAGATGCTTTATGAGAGAATTGAACCTGATGCAGCTTCTTCAAAAGCCTGCATATAGCATTTTTAGCTTGACATAAATGGAATAATTAATATAAAAATTCATACAGCGAAACAGTAAGTTACAATTTATATGCATGCATGCATTATATTCAAGTTTCACAGTATGACTTATCATAAAAAATATCACTATTGTAGAAGTTATTCATCAAAATGACTTTATTTACAGGTCTTTTACCTTCCCATACATGTAGACACCACACACAAACCAGAAAAGAATGATGTAAATCCACAAATGCTGTGTTTTATAGATGATATTATGTGCATAAGTGCTGCTGTTAACAAGATATATGTTTTAGAAAGAAAAACAAAGGACAAAATCTACCATTAAATTAGCTTAAATGTATGCAAAACCTGTGAAAGTAATGAAATGGGTAAAACATCATATGCATGCATTCATTATTATACAAGATGAACAGAAATGTCAACATTGCAAAGATGATTCAAAATTACTTTATTTACAGGGGTTTTTTTTGCTTGTATTTTCTTTGGCATGTAGACATCATGAACAAGCACGAAAAGAATGATGCAAATCCACAAATGTGATGTTTTTTTAGGTGATATTATGCGCATGGAATCCAGTATTTTTCACGCAAAGCTGATTATAAAGAATATGGTGTAAGATAGCTGTCAATACACTTGTGTCCACAGATTGGATACCTGTGCGTATTTGTCAAAAAGACTTCAAACTTTACAAGTATGACTTACAGGTAGCCTACGACACAAGTGACATAACTGTCAAAATACATCATCACCGCATCCACAGGTATTACTTGTTGAGAAAAGAAATGTCGATCAGGCCATAAAGTGAACCCTGTTTTCATTTAATATCGCTCTGACATCTGTGAACTATGAAATATATCCTACATATGTAGTCACAGTTGCCCTGGGGCAGACTGACAGAAGCGTGGCTGCCATTTCGCACCTACAGCCCCTCTGACCACCACCAAACATTGATACGCATTCATACACCAGTGTGAGTGACTCACTCTTAAGTGTCGAAAAAAAAAAGTCCTCACATTAAAATCCTGTCAATTCTTCACACCGAGCAATTTCGTGAGGAACTATTCCTCATAGCGGAGTCAGAAAATGATGTCCGGGAACATCATGTGATCCTTCTGGACCAATGGAGTTGCCGATTTTTAACAACAGACCAGCTGATAGCTTGTGTGAATCATGACATTAGTAGAAAAATTCTCCCAAACACCCTCCACAGTGGAGAAATGCCTAAATAGTGCCTTATATACATCACTAAGACAATAATGCAATGTGGTTTATTGAAGTTTTGACAGTTATGTCACTTGTGGGAAGTCGTAGGCTAGCTGTAAGTCATCGTACTTATACTTTTTGACAAATACGAACAGGTATCCAATCTATGGACAGAAGTCTATTGACAGCTATCTTACACCATAAAAGAAATAAACAAATGAAATCTTGTGCATAGTATCATTCTTGACCAAATCGGCTAAAGTTTAGTCAGTGTCTTCCTTGCATCCGTCTCCTTGTACACACCAAATGTACACACGACACGAGAATGCAAAAAGTCAGGAAAATTCAACTGTAAGTAGTAAGTGATTCGACTGATATTTAGTTTGTCTCTTCCCTGTATTGATCCTATTATCTGAACGATCCGTCAAGAATTGGCGAAACTAGAGTGTGAACATTGGAAATGTGTACGCATACACAAATTCAATATGGCGTCAGATCGGAAGTAGTGAGTCGATTCGGTTGAAATTCGGGCCAGTTCATCCTGTTATCCGTCTCCTTGGACATGCCAAATTTCAGAAGAATCTGTTAAAGAATTGGTGACGCAAGAGTTCAAAAACACCAACAAACAAACACACAAACAAACAAGCAAATGGCACTGATCAATATATATATATTGATTTGGTCAAGTAACAAACACACACAATGACTCAAACACAATACCCCTCTCCCCTTCTGGGGCATGGGGTAAAAATGCACAGCCTGAGAATATCATGCTTTGGGCCAGATCACAACCTCCAGAGGGCCTACTTTGGTCCACAGGCCACATGTTGACCTGTGTATTCACCATCCATTCACATATTAAAGGTAAATAAAGGATCCTGAAGCCTCTTTTGCAACTTAAATATTCACGTTAGGCTTCTGTCATTTTTACAACAAAAACTATTTTTAAAGTCTATAAAAAGCTGTTGTTTCCAAGGTATCCGAAACAAAAATTCTGAAACTCCAGAGGGCCTACTTTGGCCCATGGACCACATGTTTGACACCTGTATAGTCATTATCCACTCACACATTAAAGGTATACAAGTGGTGCCCAGCACAACAAGCCCCGCCCCCTCACACACATTTGACCTGATTTACCCTCTCTCTTATCATTGTGAAAACATATTTTTGGTGACTGACCTTTGACCTACTTTCACCAAAATTTAATGGGATCTATTCTGGACCACCTCGCACCTTTTCTGAAAATGTCATGGAAATTGGTCCAGTAGTTTTTGTGTAAACCTGCTGACAGACAAACAAACCATCCCTTGAGAGTCTTATGTTCTGGGCCTGATCAGAACCTCCCAGGGGCCGCCTTTGGGCCAGGGGCTGCATGTTGGACACCATCCATTCACATATTAAAGATAAATAAATTATCCTGAAGCCTCTATTGCAACTGAAATATTCAACTTAAACTTGACTGACATTTTTGCAAAAAATAAATAAATAAAGATGTAAAAGTCTTTAAAAAGCTCCCGTTTCCATGGCACCCAAACCAAACCAAATTTAAAAAACAGCCTTTTTAACCATGCATTAAACACAGGAGCCAATTTTTTTGTTATCTGTTTTCCAAAATTAGTGTGGAACCAGTTTATTGTGTCTGGGTCCATTTCTAAAAGCTGAGGCTTACACAGGTTTTGGGTAATGATTTGGGATGTTATCAGTGCAGAGCAGAAAAGTAAACAGCGCTGCTATCTCCAAAAGGTTAGCCATATGTTAAATCAGTGGCAGGGGAGAGGAGGGAAAACAGCTGCTTCCCCCACTGCTATCTGACAGCTAACACACACACACACACACACACCTGCAAAGTCAATGCACGCCACCATCGCTGCAATAATATTGATTATTCTTTGTGCAAACACATTAAAGGAAATCAAACAAATCCTTAAAAAGTAGCGCAGACTCGGATCGATCACACTGCACCAAAACCTTTATACAACCAAGCTTTTACATTCAGCTGGAACTGGTAGAGTGTGGCGAAGGTTTGTGCAGTGACTTTGTGAGCAAAAAAATAAATAAATACATTTAAAAAATGGCAGACACACATGTGGGCGAGACATCTGGAAAGCTGAGCAGACCAGTGATCAAAATCAAGCCAATGTGTAAACAAAACAAGGCTGCTCTGCAGTATTAGCTGGCCAGCTGTCAGCATGAAACTGGTAGAAATTTCACTTATTTATTTATTTCTAAGACAATGAAGGATATATTAGGCACTTATCAGCCTTACTGGGATATGTAGATGACATTATTTTAGTTTTATATATATATATATATATATATATATATATATATATATATATATATATATATATATATATATATATACATACATATATAGTCACTACTGGATATATTATCATAATATTACATGCACTGACGCATATATACATATAACGAAATTATCAATACTGCAAAAGGTCAAAAGTCAAGGTATCTTTTAGTAGAAAGGTCAAAATATTATTTCATATTTTCATATTATTGTTTCTAATTCAACAATGGGTTGTCATAGGACCCTGAGATTGGCACAAAACAAGGGCAAGATTTGGCATTCTCTGAATACTGAATTAACAGGTGGAAAGTCTGATTCACCTTCAACTTAACATTGCACTAATCTTAACGACTGTAGGCTACATTACTATCTGGCTCATCTGCCACTCAGCTTTATCACCTCACTTTTAGACCCTTTTTGGTTTGGTTGTTGTTAGCTGTAGTTTAGTAGACGGACTCACATTGCCCAGACATTTTCTATGGGCTTTGCACTAATGTATAGAATCAGATAATCAGACAATGAGCTTCTTAACACCAGGATATATGACAAGGGACCAAAATACTGGTTTGAACTTTATTTTATAATTGGCAATGGTATATTTTTCATGTTGATTTTATTAATTTTTTGCTAAAATAAATGTACTTGAAGGATTTAACAGTTATTATTTTTTTCCAAAAAATTCCAAAATTTCCACTTTGGAAAAATATATAATTCTAAAAAAAAATCCCCCTCTGTAAAACACCTTAACAAAACCATAGAAAAAATGCTCAGAAACTGACACTTCCTTTTACAAATAAAGTTCTCAACTTTGAACTGTAAACTGCATTTACATTGGTTGTTGGTAAAAAACAAAAAAAAGAATAAAATAATCAACAAAACTCACAAAGATGAACAAAATAGTCAACAAAATAAATAAAAATGTATTAAATAATCAACAAAATTAGCAAAAGTGACCTAAAATAATCAGCAAATTTCAATAAAAAGAAAAATGTCCAAATGCAGCCACTTGGAAACTTAAAACGATATTAAAAAAAATGGATACTTCTTCAAGTTTCCCCTCTGTAAAATCTATAAACATAACCATAGAAAAAATGCTCTAAAACTACCATTTTTACAAATAAAGTTCAGAAATTTCAACTGTAAAGTGCCAAGACATTGGTGTAGGGGTAAACATTGTGTTTGAGTTCATATCTACCAAATACACACAAATACATCCTGAAAAATGAAGGTAAAAGGAAAAAAATTCAACAGCTTTTTATCTGTTAAATAAACAGTAAAATTCAGTGTTTTTTCAGGTGCTTAAGCAAAAATCACTTGGGAACGATGAAGCATTAACAAACAGACAGTACATTTAACAGCGTCTTCTTCAGCTTTGTGTCGTTTTTAAAGCATCGACAGAACATTTCACAGACTTGAATGACTGACATTTATAATTGCTGTGATGCTACATTTGTGTATAATCATACTGTTATCATGGAATAGACTTTCACGTCCGATGTTTTCACAGATGATTATCTAATTGCCGTACGATTTCACACAGTTTAAAGCTCAAAGACTCTTATTATGCACCAGCGCTTAATTAAAGTCACTTTTCGCACGCAGGAAATCCTGTCACAAAGGCCTTTTTCACTATTCCTACACGCATTCGTCTGGTGCATAATTGTATTATGGACCGAATTACATTGTCCCGCTTTAATTCACAGCCCGCGGCCGACAAATTGTAAAACAAAGACACGAGCGTATGTGGGATTCACAGTTTTTTTCTGTCTGGTTCAGTCAGAGCGAAGACTCCATGATTATTCCCTCAACAGGAGGAAGATAGGCTTCAATTTCACCACTGAGGGTCCATGACTGGCTCTAAAAGTACAGACAGGAGACCACTGCAGGCTTTTCCATTCGACATATGTGCAAAATTTTACCGATATTTACTACATGTGGAAAAAAAGAGCTTTAGTGAAGTCATGTCAGTGTTTCTGTTAAATCACAAATGCAAGGATTATTTTTTTTATTATCATGATAATGGATTACATTTCTATAGCGCTTTTCAAGGTACACAAAGCTCTTTGCATTATTGATCCATTATTCATTCACTCTCACATGCTCCCTCTGGTGGTGGTAAACTACATATGTATCCACAGTTGTCCTGGGGCAGACTGACAGAAGTGTGGTCTATAGACCCCTGACCACCACCAAACATTCATACACCAGTGTGAGAGACACTGGGGGCAGGAGGGTGAAGTGTCTTGCCCAAGGACATAATGGACGGACTAGGACAGAGTGGGATTCAAACCGGATATAAAAATTGCACAATGTCACCGTTTCATATAAGACATCAACAAGACAATAACAAAACAAACTATACTTTGAAAATAAAATTAAGAGATCGTTTGCATTTTTGAAAATAGGATATACAACAACAAATAACTGAAAATGTTGCAATGAAAAGAAGAAAATAAAAATAAAATGCATTTACTCACCAACATAGTATCTGCTTATTGGAAAATAAAGTGGAGCCTCCTTCCTTCTCTCTAGAACACTTCAGTTTATCTGTGTGTTTCAGGTCCATCAGTCATTTCCTTTTCTAGAGACATGGAGGCTAATGCTAAAGCTGTTTCTGTAAGGTCGCATTTCTGGCATAAATTTGAATATAATACTTTAATACTGAAAATGGCCGCTCGACAAAACAGCCAAAACAGAATTTACATGTTCAGTTTGTTTAGATATTCTCCAGATTGCTGCTTGTCAGTTCCTAGCAAGTGCTAATCTAATCACTGAACACGTACATGTCATGTTTAGCATAAGACCTGCTAGCTTGCCTTGGTTCGCAGAATCCAGATCTGATTAGCTATTGTAACCTGACTGGTCCTGTTCACTTACAGTGCAGAGGAGCCTTCTATGTCTTTTCTGAAGGACTGACGCAAATGTAATTTAACTGACAACACAACTTAGCTGAAAATATAATTGGTTAAAAACTCTAACATAAAAAACACCGTTTGAAGCGACTCGACAAAGTGGAATGAATATGACATGAAGAATATAGAGAATAGACAATGATTTAGTTTACATATTTATGAAAATAAAAAATATATATATATATATATAAATATATATATATACACACACTCCATATGTTCACTGAGGTAGTATTAAAATTAACTCTGTAAGTGTTAAATTAACACTGGTGATTTTAATGTGTTGTTTACCGTTATTTATTTGAATATAAAACTCTACAGTTTGCATTTTCCTCTGAAAATACAGTCTTTTTTTGTTCTGTAATCTTGTTCTTAATCATGTAGGTGTTCATTAGATCTCAGACTAAATTCAAAGGTTATTAAATCAGAAAATAAAACTGAAGGTCAAGCAGCTGCCACTGAGTCATCAGTTTAATCTATATCATTTTATATATATTTATGGATAATTATTAAATATTTCTCAGACCCAACAGTGCATTTTTCCCCTTTCTATTCTGAAGAGCATTCTATAGAAAGAAAAAGAAATGAATACATTCATACATAAATAATCACATTAATTAAAATGTGTCTGAAAAAAGTGTTGCATTCATGCTGTTTCCAATTAACGCATTTATTTAATACAAAAAAGAACACCAGATGTTTTCATGTACCTATATTTAAATTCAAGTACTATATCAAAACAAAGAAAAATGAAAAAATAGGAACTTTTAATATAATGTACATCCTATTGACACCATCTGGCTGCGATCTATATCTGGATTTTATTTTTACTGAGATGAAATGAGTCAATTGAGATTTTAAAAAAAAGTCAAAATTCTGACATAAAAAAAATCTGTCCATAGCTTTTTGAGTTATCTCATTAACAAACAAACAAACAAACAGACAAATACATGCCAGCTAAAACCATGACTCTGTGCTGTTCTTTGGTGGAGTGATGAATAATTATTCTGCCAAGGAACACTGGAGTCATGTTTGTTAGTTAGTTAGTTAGTTAGTTAGTTAGTTAGTTAGTTAGTTAGTTAGTTAGTTAGTTAGTTAGTTAGTTTGTTTGTTTGTTTGTTTGTTTGTTTGTTTGTTTGTTTGTTTGTTTGTTTGTTAGCAAGGTAACTCAAAAAGTTATGGATGGATTTAGCTGAAATTTTCAGGAAATGTTGACACTGACACAAAGGAAAAATGATTAAAGTTTGGTGGCGATCAGTCAAGGGGAGGTTGACATAAAAAATCTAAGTTGTTAAATAAAAGACATGATTATGAGATAAAAAGTATAATTTATGCAATTGTGTCATAAATATGACCGTTCAGTAATATTAAAACCAGAGAAAAGTGTGAGATAAAATTGCACAAATGAGATGAAAAGTCCAAATTATATGATGAAAAAAAAAAATCCAAATTATGGCATAAAAAACATGATTATGAGACTAGAAATTAAAAGTCTGAGAAAAGTCTAAATAATGAAATAAAGTCATACATGTGAACATATAAGATAATAAATGCATAATTATGAGGAAAAAAGAGAGTCTAAATCATGAGTTAAGTCAGTAATGTATTGCTCCGTCGTTCCTTGGCAGAGTAATAAATATCTTTGGATAAAAGTAAAATAAAAACAGCTTCCATCTCTTGTCCAATTATCAGATCCAGTTTGTAGCACACAGATAATGAAACAGCTTTTCCTGCGTTGGTCTGCTCCATCACTACTGCCGACACCGTCCACATCTGGCACCTCCACATTCACCACTTAGCTAAATTACATTACTTCTAGCCTAGCGCCTCTAACAAGGTGCTCGCTGCAGCTCGCTTGCTAGGGGAGGAGAGAGGGAGAAAAAAAAAAAAAGAGGAGAACACGGAAAGAGACAAAGAAATGCAGTAGCTAACACGCTGTTAACAATTGCTCAGTGAGTTCCTCTGCTTCCCATTACACACACTTTGCACCTTTTAACCTTGTTAGCGGGCCAGTGCAGCACGCCGCCCCACAATGCTTGTTCCATAATTAAGGCTGGCTCAGGTGCTAGATTTATGGAGATTCACGGGACTGTGATTAAAATTGAAATTTAACCTCTCGTCAGCCTTACGTCCCAATCCCGGCACGTAGATGATATTATTTTAATAACACACACACACACACACACACACACACACACACACACACACACACACACATATACTGGAAGTGATTTACCAGGGGGTGGGGGTGTGGGGGGATCTGGTTTTGGACTTCACCGTCCATATCACTGGATTTATGCTCCGAAGTCAAGTCGTCTGCTGTACACACGCTTCCAATTCCCTACTTTTCCTTCTTGTTTTGTGAACATGAGCTCATTATTGAAGACGACTCGTATGAATATGGATTCAGTCGAGCACGCGAGGAAGTGGAAGAATCTGTAAGACGCGTTTGTTCAACAACGAAAGGGCCTGATGTTGAAAAGGAGCGGGAATCCAGGTGAATTAGTGAGAGTGACCCTTACGTTGTGGCGGTGAAGAGTGCACACCATGTACTCCCTGTGTTTGGAAGTGGCAAAGTCCAGGTGGAGGGCGCTGTGGAGCCACATTCACCCCCTGACCTCTTCCTGGCCAGACCCAGAGCCGGTCGCAGCACACCGCTGAGTAGGAAATTAAAGAAAGAAAAAAGGAAAAAAAAATGGGACAACCCCCCCCCCTCCACTCTGTTTTTTGATAAATCTCACTCTGTATTTGTATGAACTGTATAAACAGCTGTATTTGTCACACATGAAATTAAAGTGAATTAACTAATTTTCCTGAAAATATAAACTATTCTGAAGTGTGACAGTAACACCACTGTCGTTGGATCAATAGTCTTTCGATCTGGACAAATGTGCTGTGGTTTCCATGGTAACACTCAATTGAACATAATCCAGTAAAGTATTTACCGTATTTTCTGGACTACAAGCCAAAAACCTCCCAAATAATGCATAATAAAGAAAGAAAAAGCATATAAGTCGCACTGGAGTATAAGTTGCATTATTTGAGGGAAATGTATTTAATAAAATCCAACACCAAGAACAGACATTTTATCTTGGAAAGCAATTTAAAATAAAAAATAAAATAGAGAACAACAGGCTGAATAGATTTACGGCATGCTAACGTAACACATTCAGCTAACGTTACATGATGCATAAACAACAAACTGAGAACATGCCTGGTATGTTAACGTAACATATTAACAGTTATTCCGATAATTATAGCATTAAGATCATGCTCAACAGTGCCCTCTTGTGGTTGTCTGTGTGAAAATAACGAGAAATGATATAATAATGTGTTAATAATCTCACATACAATCTCACTTATACACTCCGGAGTATAACTCATTGCCAAACTATGAAAAGTTTTGACTTTTAGTCCAAAAAACACGGTATAAAGCTCCTATGTTAATGCACCTGCATTTGTTGCACATTAAATGAAAGTGAACAAACTCATCCTTATAAAAATACGAATCATCCTGAAGTGCAACAGTAACACCACATACACAGAAGGATGTTTTATGCAAAAGATGAATATGAAAAATGTGAGGTTTTGTGTTTTTGAAGGTTGTCATCTGATCAATCGTCTATTGATCTGGACAAATGTGGTGTGGTTTCCATAGTAACACTCCAGTGAATCCAGTAAAGTATTTAGGACTGAAAAAACACGTCAGATCCACAAAGACACAGAAACTGTAGGAATATTTGTCCAAACTCACATCCATGAGCATTCCACTGATTCCATTTAACATCAGGTGGATAAACAATGAGCTGCTGAACACCAGGATATATGACAATGGGATTTTTAGACCAAAATACTGTACTCGTTTGGATTTTATTTCACCATTTTTTTCTGTGCAATGTTTTTTTTTCATCAGTTTTTGCTCAAAATCTGTGTATTCAAAACATTCAACAATTACAGATTTTTTTTATCCCCAAAAAATTCCAAATGAAGCCACTTTGGAAAAATGGATAATTCTCCCAAATTTCCAACCATTTTGAAGTGCAACAGTAACACCACATTCACAAAAGGATGTTTTACAGTAAAGACAAATAGGAGAAATTTGGCTCTTAAAGGCTGCCATGATCAATTATCTATCAATGTTTTAATAAATTAGGTCATTTTTTATAATCAGTGTTGACAGGTGGATAGACAATATATGACAATGGAATTTTTGAACCAGAATCCTGTGCTCATTTGGACTTTGTTTTACAATTGACAATAGTCATTTCATGTGTAAAATATTTATTTTTATTTTATTTTATTTTTTTTTTTTTTGGAGGGGGGGTAAAAAATATGTATATTTGAAACGTTCAACACTTATTAATTTGTTCCAAAAAGATCCAAATGTAGCCACTTTGTAAAAATTGATAATTCCCAAAATGTCCCTTCTGTAAAATGCACAAAGATAAAGATAAGACATATATAAATGTTTTATTTATTGTTGTTTTTATTCATTTTTACAAATAAACTTCTCAAATTTGAACTGTAAAGTCCATATCTACTAAAAGCAGACAAATACACCCTGGTTTTTACCCCCCAAAAATGAAGTGTGGGTGTGTGTGTGTGCATGTGTGTGTGTGTAAATGTATTAGTGTTTTTCAGGATACATATTTTGCTCCTGTTGTTAAATAACCAGTAAAAGTGAGTGTTTCAGTCCAGAGTGTTTCCTTTACAAAGAGCCTGTTGTTTTATCTGTACTTTAGTGTATTGTGGGTCATTGTACTACTTATTTTCTCTATTTTTAGTGCATTTTACTGTATTTTTAATTAATTCTATTGTATTTTAGTACATTTCTCTATTTTTGTGTATTTTATTTACATTTTAGTGAATTGTAGTGTATTTTAGGACATTTTTAGTAAATATTTCTCTATTTTTAAGGCATTTCACTCTATATGGTATTTTCATATTTATTGTGCTTTTTTAAATTTTATTTTTAGTTAATTTTAGCGTATTTTTTACCAAAATTAAGACAATGAGAAGGCATTTTTTAAAAATACATTAGTGTTTTTTCAGTCATTAGCTTTTGACCTGTTAAATAAACAGTAAAAGTGAGTGTTTTAGTCCGAACTCCAGGGTGTTACCTTTACAAAGAACCTATATCTGTTCTCTAAATGCTGTCATTTTAATTTGGTGTAGAGGTATTTTCCAGACGTTTTAAGCCAAATCACCCTGGAATGGGAAAGGGTTAACTGTGGTAATCTTGACAGAGGTGAAGGGAAGAGGAATAGTGTCTGTAGAAGGGAAAGGGAAGGGTGGGACGGTTTGGGTGGTTGGCGAGCCTCATATCAGTGGGAGATACTTCACACAGGCTGTTCAAACATGGACTTAAAACAGGCTTATCTCCCAAAAGGTTAATGAGGAGCGGCTGGCTGCCTGTTCCAAACGCACAACAGAGGTCTCATCTTCCAGCGCACGGCTGCATGTCAGTCACAGAAACACACACATATATACACACCACCCGGATAAGCTGCAGGCATCACACGCCCGCAGCCGCACTGATAGAATTCTCGTTTCCAATAACATCCTCAGACGACTTAATTACTTTTCCTTTTGATGCGACTCACAAGGATAAGCGGACTCGAGATGAAAATCTCTTTTCTCTGCATCTGCGTCTCCCTCTGCGTTTCTCTCTGCTCAGTGTTAGCTGATAATTTAGTTGTGACATTTCAGACGGCCGGGCGTGACTCTCAGGTCCATTTGGCCGAGTCGTCAGGAGTCTGGGGTCCACGACAGGGCGCCGTTCGCTTTGACGGGTGTCGGTGGTGAGTGGAGGGTTGATGAGCGACACCTGGTATAAAGACCCTGTTCTGTAAGATCACTGTACCACTTGACTGGAGAGAATAAACTAAGAGAACCATACCACATGACCAGAGGAAAAAGAAGCTAAAACCATCATACACCATGGTTATTGAAAAAAAATAGGGTCACCATATGAGATGGTCATACCAAAAACATAACCATTAAACATGACCATAGAAAAAACATAAGAGATGAACATTAACAGAAACATTGGGGATGAACATTGAAAAAACAAAGGTAACCATATGTCATGACCACAGAAAAACCATAGTACCATCATAGGTCATGAGCATAGAAAAAATATAGTACCATCATAGGTCATGAGCATAGAAAAAACATAGTACCACTATAGGTCATGAGCATAGAAAAAATATAGTACCATCATAGGTCATGAGCATAGAAAAAATATAGTACCACCATAGGTCATGACCGCAGAAAAAACATAGTACCACCATAGGTCATGAGCATAGAAAAAATATAGTACCACCATAGGTCATGACCGCAGAAAAAACATAGTACCACCATAGGTCATGACCGCAGAAAAAACATAGTACCACCATAGGTCATGAGCATAGAAAAAACATAGTACCACCATAGGTCATGAGCATAGAAAAAACATAGTACCACCATAGGTCATGAGCATAGAAAAAATATAGTACCACCATAGGTCATGACCGCAGAAAAAACATAGTACCACCATAGGTCATGACCGCAGAAAAAACATAGTACCACCATAGGTCATGAGCATAGAAAAAATATAGTACCACCATATGACATGACCAAAAAAACACTTGAATCATCATAGAACATAACCATGGAAAAACCACTTGGCCATTATTCTAGAATGTCCATAGTACCACCATAGGTCATGACAATAGAAAATCCATAGGAGATGACTATAGACATTATGTTTTGACATGCATATTTGGAAAACATATTTTTGGACTGTAACTGCATTTGTTGGAATATGGTTCCTCTGTGAATAATTATGAGACATAAATGGTAAAATGTATTGTTCACTGTTTGAACAAATGAGTGGTTGTGCCCTTTGTGGTTATTTTATCTGAAAGTTTCATTGAGTCTAGTCTATGTGGTGTAGAGTCGGCAGTTTCCGGTGGTTTGCTTACATTTGTGAGTGATACTTCTGTCCCATATGTGGGCCCCTGGAAGCTTTAATCCAACTCCTGACCAAAGTAAAACTGTGCTGTCGTAGTCGTACAAATGCTCTATTTTTCGTGGAGGTGTCCCATTTACCATTTAGATCTCAGCCCTTTATTCCCTGTGTGCATCTGCGTTTCATTCCATTGTTACCCCATAAGTGAACAGGCGTTCTAACACTCATTCTAGTGCATTAAATCATGCACTTCCTGGACGAGCACATATTGCAGATTTATGTTGACACTACAATGGTCTATTGTAAATGTGGTGCACTGTGTGAGGTGCAGTATGTGGATGTCCACTCTATTTATCACCTGCAGGGATGCAAGTGCTTCCTCAGTCTTATCAGCACATGGTGGTGTTTAGGTCTGGCAGCAGGGGGGTGAGGGGAGAGGGGGCCAGATAGTCTTGTCTTGGACTAAAATTCTACACACAACCTGTTTGTATCGTGTAGTACATTAACCGTTTAATTGTGAGTGTTTCCCCAGTTGTATGTGGAATATAGTTTTATTAAAGGTGATAATCAAGCTTTTTCCTCAGTTTATGTAGTCAGAAAATGGTCAAAATCAGCTCACTGGAATCATAATTTGCCATGTAATGCACATTTATTTGGGGGGAAAAGGCTGAAATATCAATAATTATCTCCTCCAAGGAGGTTATGTTTTTTCAGAGTTTCTTTGTCTGTCTGTCTGTCTGTTAGTTAGCAAGTTAACTCAAAAAGTTATGGACGGATCTTGATCAAATGTACAGAGTAGGTTGGTAAAGGGGAGATCTGGAAATGATTAGATTTTGATAGTGATCCCGGGGAGGGGTCAAGATAACTCAAAAACGTATGGACGGATTTTGATTACATTTTCAGGATGTATTGGGAGTGTCACAAGGAACAAATGATTACATTTTGATGGTGATTTGGAAAGAGATCCTGGATTCTGGGTCATTTTGAAATGTATTCTCCATTTACCACAATGTAAAATTTCAAAGTGATCACCACCAAAATCTAATCATTTGTCCCTGTAAATTTCATCAAGATCCATCCATAATTTTTTTTTACTTACAGATAAACAGACAGACAGACAAACTCTGGCAAAAACATAACCTCCTTAGTGGGCCTCTCTTCATTCGAAGGCGAGGGGGGGGCTACCTTGGTGGAGGTTTGCGCTGTCAGAGTGTTGTTCTAGTTATCTCTGTCATTTAAAAAAGTATGAAGACTTAATGTTTTGTCCATATCCTCAAGCTCGAGAATCATGTTATTTCTGGATGGATGGATGGAGAGAGAGAGAGAGAGAGAGAGAGAGAGAGAGAGAGAGAGAGAGACTTAAAATGTACAATATGATTTAAGCATCTCCTTTATTGAAACATATTTAAAAGAGAAATTAAAAGCATAAAAATTATGTATAATATGCAGTGTGTGTAATCTAAGATGAAAATAAGTCATGTATATACAATATAAAAATATTAAAAAAGATCGCACAGCATTCTGTAACAGTCTGATGAATCAGTCGAGGTTTACTGTTACTACAGTATTTTAAGTTTATATACTCAACCTATGTGTGACTACGTCTACTTCCACAAGTTTGGCAGGAGCAGATGTGTGTGTGTGTGTGTGTGTGTGTGTGTGTGTGTGTGTGTGTTGCACTATTTCTTTATCCAGTTTTTTAAAAGAGCCATTTTTCATGAGATGCATAACAATGGTTTAACCTTTGGCAACACTTAGCAATTGCAGGAGGTCGACCCAGTTTCCAAACACTAAACAGTTAAACTCTGCACCTGAGGCTCAATGAACACCATGATGTAGTGCACTAGGAAAACACGTGGCCATGTTTTTCAGGACATCAGCAGTGGTGGCGGCGGTAGTGGTGGCAGCGTGGCGTCTCTCTGGCCGGGGTTGTGTCAGGTAGAGAGATGAATACCCCTCTGCTCTCGGCCCACTAAGTAATCCAGCCAATGATGAATCGCTGCTCTCACTGACACCCAAATTGGAATCACTGAGTCCGGGAGCCAAAATCGGGAAAAAAAAAAACAAAACAAAAAAACAAGAGGACCTCTGGCGGCGACATCTCCTCATCTGTTACTGTGTCTCACAAGGTATTCCCCCTCCCTCTGTACGCTCAAGGCCTCCGACAAACAGCCAAGACAAAGGGCCTTTCAGGAAGGTGTCACGCTATCAGATCCTTCCCCATCAAACACTGCGACCATCATCATCCTCTTCACTGTTAGAGACTAAATAGCTGCCAAACAGTGTCTTGAGTGGGAAAAAAAAACATGATGTATGGGACAGCAAAGGTGCAGAATAATACCACAATTGAGTGTTGTTTCTTGTTTTTTAACCCTTTATACGACACGTCTAGAAATAAAAGAGTTCTATTGGAGGACAGAAAGAGACTTTTTCCAATTTTTTTTCTTGCTATGGAGAAAATCTAAGTCAATGAAGTTACCATATTTGGCAACTTCCACCACTACCACTGCCACAATAACAAGGTTTGCCCAGCACAACAAACCCCGCCCCCCTAACACACATTTGACCTGATTTGCCCTATCTCTTATTGTGAAAGCATATTTTTGGTGACCTTGACCTACTTTCACCAAAATTTAATGGGATTCATTCTGGACCACCTCGCACCTTTCCTAAAAATTTCACAGAAATTGATCTGGTATTTTTTGCAAAAAGCTGCTGACAAACAAATCATGTAACTAAAACAGAATACCCCTCTCTAGTAATACTAGCATAGTAAATTATTGACATTATTATTATTATTATTATTATTATTATTATTAGATATTCCTATGCCGCTATTGTTGTTACCACCCACCCCTAACCAGACCGTCACCATCTCGTATGACGATACCATCTGGGACCTTCCCACAACCAATACATTTTCAAAGGAGCGGCCTTATCTAAAATACTTACCTGTGATTAGATGAAGAATCTGTCCATTATCTTGACTGATGCGGTGCTTCAGCCACTGATGTTGAACTCAAGCCGTGACTCAGAGTGACAGTAGGAAGAAGAGCCATACTGCAAGCAGACCATCAAAATAAACGCCACAGTATGGCTGCACCTAAACGCACCGCTGAGTTGTCTGTAAATGACCATTGTCGTATGTGCAGGGAAATTCTGAGGATAAAAGTCTATATCGGTAACATCCAGCGGATATTCATTGAACTTCCCTATGGAAAATGGGTAGACCAGCGGCTTGCAGAACTTGGTATTAACGTGTCAGATATTCCAGAAAAATCCTCTGGCATATGCTTTTGCTTGGTAGGGAGACACCAGAGTCATCTGGCCACTATAAGGGAATGGCAAAAAGCTGAAGAGGAACCCAGTGCCCAACAGATGACAAAGACATCAGCCGTGACACAGACAGCCACAACGCTGCCCAGTCATGGGAAGTCCCACCTGGCAACACTGATTGGCTCCTTTGTTTTTCAGAAAGCCTGAACTACACGATACTCAGATGGTTGCATGAGCCTAGTGTGTAGTTTGGTGAAAAGCAGCCAGATGATATGAGTCAGGTGACACCCCCCCCCCCCAAAAAAAAGAGAGAGCGCAGTATTTTGTTTGAGTCAGTTTGTTTGTTTGTTTGTTTGTTGGTTTGTCTGTCTGTCTGTTTGTACCATCATTTACTCACAGACCACAAACAAACAAAATATGTGCAAGAAATGTAGGCGCTGGTGTATTCTGGCCCAGACACTTGATACCTGTGTGTGCCAACTCAAATCACTACTAATATAGGCACCTAAATATTTACAGGTGGTCATGGATGACCACCGGCATCCAGTCTTCAACAGCTGTAGGGTCTAAGACCATCTCAACAGTTTTTCCTGTGTTCATATGCGGTCCATGTAAATCGCACCATCCAAAAACATTTCCACTGCTGCCTGGTGGATGCTAGTGTTGCTATTCTTAGTAAGCAGGCTTAGGACAACAGTGTCATCAGTGAACTTTACTATATATTGATTTGGTTCTGATCTTATTTGTGTAATGTGTAAACAAAAAAAGTGAACTGACACACCCCTGGGGAGACGCCAGTACTGATGATAGCTATATCTGAGAGGGAAGAATTATTTTCATTTGCTGTGGTCTATATGTCAAGAAGGAGTGATAGTAATTTCACTCACATCATCTGGCTGTGTTTTGCTACGCTCACGCAACCATCTGAGTACCGTGAAGTTCAGGTTTTCTTCAAAATGAAGGAGCCAATCAGTGTCGCAGGGTGCGACTACTCGGTGGCATTGTCGCTGGTGTGACATAAAGTTGAAGCGACAGCAGTGTAGTCTTTTCAGATACACAACAATGGCAGTGTGCATCAGGTAACCCAGGGTCCATATCAAATCAGCTATTTCCACTGTTTTGTCGACAGCATGTTCATTCCTTAAAAGACGAACAGAGGACGACTTTGGAAGAGTTTGTTTTAAGCACTGACATTTTCGCTCTTTTTTTGACTGGGTTTGGCAACAGTTTGATCTATCAGATGGCTCCACTGGTGGATAAAGAAATAGTACCAGTGCAGAAGCCCATGGTTATTGTGGTACCCCCCTGGTTGTGGTGGTAGAGGACCAAGTCAAAGAGGCTGGTAAATTAGGGCTGACAGTAATGGAACTGGGAGGAAGAAATGACAACCACATCTGCAACTGATGTTGGCAGCTAGTGTTTGGTAGCCCAGAGTCAGTCAAGATGACGGACAGATTCTTTATCTAATCACATCCAAGGATTTTAGATAAGGCCCCTCCTTTGAAAATGGATCGGTTGCGGAAGGGTCCCAGATGGTATGGTGATACCATCAGGCGACAGTCAGGTTAGAGTGATAGCACCTAATTAGAAAAGGGTCAACATTTAGCTGGGCTAGCTTCCTGAGTAAAATATGTGGTTGGATTAAATTAAATGCAGAACCAAAATCGATAAAAAAAAAAAGTCTAGTATATAACAGGACTTTCCAAATGTTTCATGATTATATGTATTATTGTAGATGTAGCATCATTTGTGCTCAGATTTTTTGTGTAGACAAATTGTTCTTGGTTTCATCCGTTTCTGTGTGTTTTCGACTCCCCAGAACACTTTTTCAGCCTCTAACTACAGCCTCACTTAGCCTACATTCTGCTAGCGGTGGCCTGAGTCTGTTGGCGGCACATGTAAAACAAATCCCCCAACACAAGGAATGACTTAATGAACTTAATGAGGTTTTCTAATTACAGAGGGAAGTTAGCCCATGTCAAATGGGCCTTTTTCTGCCTTGGTTGACATGGATTAACAGCCAGGCTATTAAATCCAGACCTACATTACAACAGTGGAGAGCGTGAGCCTCCATCAGTCATATGTGCTGTAATTCTGGCCTACATCCAGATGCGTGTTGCTTCATTTGAAGTGAATGAAGCTTGTATTTTTTAGAGTCGACTGAATGAGCCTAAGGCAGGATCTTAACCTCCACTTCAAACCTTCTCAGGGATGGTGAATGGGGAATAAAAACAGGAACAGAAATGTTTTAGTGTCTGAACCATGAAGGCCATAACCTTCATATTAATGGCTTTGATATAAAATAGACATTATTTTATGAGTTTAGACTTTTACTCTCTGCTTTTTATTCCCCTTATGTGCTCATCATTGCTCATTGATGCACTTTGCATTTTTACTTTTTTTTTCATCTTTTCTCCAGCTATTTGTTTCCTTTCTTTTCTTTAGTTTCGTTTGCGTAATGTTTTCTAATTCAGAATTATTTAGTCAGAATAAAATAATTCCAAATTAAAGCTGTTTCTCTCATGTTTCCATGGAATTCCAAATAAAGGTTTCCATGGAAACGGTTGTGTATTCCATTCTAGTTAATTGGGCTTTAAGAGCTGGAGGTACAGAGGGTTCTAATTGGACAGAACAGCTGCTTAACATCTGGATTCCTATCAGAAGAAAACAACATTAATGCTTTACATTATAAATTGCCAATAAGGTGGTAATTCTATGGTAATTTTCATGTAATTCCATGGTAATAACGCCTTTGTAATTACTTATTACAACCAATTTCCATGCAGTTTCCAGGTAATAGCGATGCAAACAATTTTCATTTCATGTATGTTATATATATATATATATATATATATATATATATATATATATATATATATATATATATATATATATATATATATATATATATATATATATATTTGAAATTAATCTGTCATTACTGAAATAATGAGTCCAGGATTGATTTGTTTTTCTTTAATTGCCCAAAAAACAAACTGGTAATATCCAGAAAAGTCCACAGCATCAGGGCCGTAAAATGTATTATCACTTTTTTACACTCAATTACTTAGTTATTACCAAGAAAGACACAAATCACATCAGTGCAGTAGTAAGATGGTAAAAAAGACATGCTGTGTCTGAAACTACACTGGAACAACTTAAGTCAATTAATGGAAACTATATGGTATCAGAGCTGGAGAATACATAATTGCCTCTTCTTACTTAATTACAGAGCTGTGTTGATAATTATGACCATGAAATGACATCAAAATGACCACTTTAATGAAAGCTGTTTGCAACACTATTACCTAGAAACTGCAAAATAGTTGCGCTGGAAACTACATGGATATTACTTGTAATAAGTGGTTACTAAGGCATTATTACCATGAAATTATATCAAAATTACCATAGAATTACCATGTTATTAGCAGTTCATAATATAAAGTGTAACTGAAAGGATGTCGTCTACTTCCTGCTTTGTGTTCGTTTCAAATATTAACATGTTAGACCAGATACTACATGCGATTTTTGGATTTATTTTTGTGATAATTACGAAGCAGCAGCTGGACTGAATCAACGATAGGAATCAACAAATTAATGTCGACAGTGGAATATGTGCCTCATTTTCTTCTGCACTGGTGTCCTCTTCTATTACATTGCATTCTATTTTGTACTATTAGGACATCCACGGTTGTAGTGTTCGGTGCTGATTGTTCAATTGTTTGTTTGTTGAATCTTTTTTTTTTTTCTCAATTGAGCTGGTTTGGTTTTCTCCTCTTTTTGCGATCTACTTATTTATTTGTTTTTATTGATGGACAGTTGGTGGTTGGGAATAACACATCACCTTGCAGTCTTTAATTACAATAGCACCGCCTGTTGGTTTCTGTCCCCGTTCGTCCTGTCTGTCGTGTCCAGTCTTTGTTTCCTCCACACATCACTGAGGTGTAGCACTGCCCTCACTGGCTTGTAAGGGAGAGTTCTAATGGGGGATGTCTGCTCAGCTTTCAGGGAGGACCGATGATGGTCACACACATGCACTAAATAGTATAGTATATGGCTGCAAGACTGGAATATGCATTGATCTCAAGCAATGTTGAGTCCCCCTCTGTGGGGTTAAAAGATAAAAATAAATAAATAAAATAAAAAAATAAGAACAAAATGCAGACAAATTAGAAAAGGGAAAAAGAAAAAAAGGAAGAAAAAAGAAAACAAACAAACAAACAAAATATTTGTTACCTACTTTCCTTTCTGCTCATTTGTTTTTTTGTTTTTTTTGTTTTTTGTATATATGTATATGTTTAGTACTTCAGTTATTTATTATTGGTATTGTTATTATTGTTATTGTTATTATTTTTATTATCATCATCATTTTTGTACTATGCACTATATTGCTATAAGATAAATTCAGGTTATTGGGGAAGTGAAGAAGGGGTAGGATTAAATAAAATTATGCTTCATCCTACTCCTTTTCGGACATGTCATTGTTATTTTTATTATTGTTGTATTGATTATTGTTGCACTTTGCACATGTTCGAAATAAATCAAATCAAATCAAAATCAAATGGTGACAAGACCAGGAGCATGTGCAGACTGACAGGAATCATGTTAAAGGAGTCACTCCATGGTTGTTTCATTAATATTATTGTGTTCTCCATCATTATTGAATATGTTGTGCGTTGGTTCTATTTATCTATCCTCTGACCGCACAAGGGTTCCAAAGTCCAGATTGACTCATCACCCCGCCCCCAAGGATATCTTACTGTTTTTAGAATCGCAAATATACTTAGCAATGGCATCATACGTATGAAAAGGCACATTTGTGGGCCGCACAAGGGTTAAAAAAACATCTGGATTGTTTTGTTTCCAGCTGTTTTTTCACAGTAAAAAAAATGACTTGAGTCAAACAACAGAGTTTACTGGTACTTCCTCATACATGTCCATGATGAGGTGATGAGGCGTCTCTGATTGGCTCAGAATGCGTGAAGGAACACCAATTCCCCTCTCACTCTCTGTGTGTGTTTACCTGTACCAAAGTAGCATTCAGCTAGTTCATGCCGTCGCTTGTTCTGAAAATGTGCAGGGAAAAAAACCTAGCTTTATTTCCACACAGACCTTTTTTTCCCAGTTTGCGCAGCAGCTACTGTGGCGTGATCTTCTCTTGTAGATGCTAATGCTAATGCTAATTTAGATTCACTGCAATGGATGATGGGTTTAACCCCACGTGGGTGACGCTAAAGTCCATTTGACATCAGATGGACCGGCTTTTTCTGGGTCCCTCGTTCCTCTTGTTGTTTTGTGTGAATGCAGTATGCAGCCAGTAGAGGTGATGAACCACTGTCAAAGGAGCGTCTGTGGGTAAGCCGGGGTGACCCATCAGATTCCAAAAGGAGCGTGGAAAAGTGGTTTTCAGCGGAATGACACCTTTAAAGAGGAATTAACTGTGTCCATGACTATAAGCCACTACGTTTTTCATGTATGTGTTGAACCAAAGGTGCAGCTATTCTGTGGATTTTTCATCCACCACTAGGGGGTGCTATAACCAGAATTAGAATCAAAACTACAAAACAAACAATGCAAAGAAGAATACGCCACTCTTTCTGACAAATTAGCAACTGTTAATTATTTTTCAAATCCTCACCCCTTCATCATGGAACCCACATGAACAAGTTCAAATGATGCAAGTTTTAAGTTGAAGGCTATCGATCTTGCTATCCAGGAAGGAAACCGCGCTGCTGCATGTTAGCTTAGCATCAATGAATGTATGGTGAGATGTTGGAGGTCCCAGGAAGAGTTCATGCAATGCCAAAAGTCGAAAAAAAGCTTTCAGAGGACATGAAAGTAGGTGTCCTGAACTTCACAATACCCTGGAGGACTGGGTGGACATACAGAGAGCAGGTGGCCGAGGCGTGTCCACGGTACAGATACGACTTAAAGCCAAAACAATCGCCCGCAAAATGAATATTGAGGATGTCAAAGTGGGGCCGTCATGGTGTTCCAGATTTATGAAACGTAAAAACCTGTCCATCAGGACACGGACCACTCTCTGTCAGCACTCCTGACTATCAGGAAAAATGTAAAAGTTGGACAAATATGTTGAAACAAAGATACAAGAACACACAGTATTTATAGCTACTTGATATTTAATCCTTTAAACTTCCACTCAATTTCGCCTAAATTTCTTAATAAATAAAGAATAAATGCTGTTCTTGAACCATTTTATTAACATACAGTTAATAAATTGATTATATTATAAATAAAAATATTAAGATGAAAACTGGGATATTAGAGAGTTAGGGTTAGGGTTAAATTAGACCTGGGCAAAATAAGGCCCGGGGGCCACATGCGGCCCCATACCTGGCCCTAACCAGCCCACATAAAGTCACTGGCAAATTAGAAGTTAATGCAAAAATATATTATACAGCTTTTATTTCATGGAATCGACTAAATTAATGTTTTTTCACACATACTTTCCACACTCAATATAAGACTTATGCATTGATTGGTTTGTTGGTCAGTTGTTGTCAGCTAATGCAAAAACAGAAAAAAAAAAAAAAAAAAAGATTAAGAATGCAGAGATTTTAACACGACATGGACTTCTAAGTATTTCTAAAGTGAAGTCAGAAAAGGAGCTGAAATACACAAGCAAATCTGTATTCATTAAATAATTGTATTCTGCGCTCTATATTTTCACTGTATCATTGCATTGTTTCATTTACTGTTTTTTAAGAGATATGTATGGAGCAGAGCGACGGGTGAATTGATCAGGCCCTTAATAACTGTCAACATTTCTCAATTAATTGCCCACCCCTGTGTTAAACGACGCAATAGATAAAACATTTGTGGATATTTATCGATGTTTTGATGTGTTTTGGACTACATATGGACTATTTTTATTGAACTATGACTGTGTTTGTTAGAATATGGTTCCTCTGTGGATAATTATGAGACATAAAGGTTCAGATCAGCTGTTTGACATTTGTATTTTGAACAAATGACTGATTGTACCTGCTGTGGTTATTTTATCTGAAAGTAGTTTATCTCTGTTGTCAAACTACCTTAGGTCATGTGACATTTGGGACATTTTTGGAGGGTTTGATGAACATTTTTGAGCGACTACTTCCGGCCTATATGTGGACCGTTGGAAGTTTAAAGGGTTAAAGCTGTCATTCACAAAAGCATCTTTATCTGGTGTCTGTCAGTGGATCCTAACAGTCCTGGAGGGCTGTGAAAGAATCCACCATCACCAATGGTTCTGAAAGACTGGACTGATACAACCAGAGAGACAGACGTGACAAAGCTTCTGAGGTTGTTCAACTGTGACACAGAAGAAGACGACTTCTTATTAAAGTGATTTGTGTTTTAAAATACAGGAGAAATTCAGATAAATACAGTAAATATTGGTTATTTTTCTCTTGGTTGTGTTCCATTTTAATCAGTAAATTTGTTGCTGCTGTGTTAAAAGTCACTGTTAGGAAAAAAAAAAAAAGATGTATAATTTTTTGAATATACATATGTATTATTATTAATATTATTAATATTATTAAACTGTTTTGTAGTAGCAGTACAAGTAGCAAATTGAAGTGAAGGAGAAGGGGTGGGACTAGATAAGTTTTGACTTCTTCTCACTCCTTTTTGAATATATTATTGAATTTTTTTGCTGTTTTTATTGTGTCTCTTTTTTGTATTTGTTTTTTGTTCAAAATAAATGTAAAAAAAAATCTGTTCAGGTACAAATATGTAACAATATTTACAGTTCAAAATTCTTCTGTACATGCAGTCAATGTATGATTTTTTAACATAGAAATCTGCACCTTATAAGACAGTGTGGTTTGTATTCGGGGTTTTTTTTTATTATATTTTTTAAAATACAGTGGATGTGGCTTATATACAGGTACAGTTTATAGTCCAGAAAATACAGTAATTCAGAATTAACATTGAAAATAAAACAGTGACTTTATTCTTTCTCTTTATTTATAATTTTTAACTGGAATTAGGTGTTTATATGGTTCACCTTAAAGAGGAATTAACTTTTATTTGGAATTAAACAGGAATAAAAACTCCAATGTAAAAAGGGCAGTTGAAACTTGTCAAACAAACAAACAAATCAATAAATAAAATCAAGTTGCAACATTTTACACCAGTTTTTCCAGTATAATTCTGAATGAACATTTTCAAGTGAAATTACTGTTTACATGGTTCATCTGAAAGTGGAATTAACCTTTATTTTGAATTAAACAGGAATAAAAACTTATGTAAACAGGGTTTTTTTTTCTGACTCGTCTGTGGAAGGGAGGATGGTTTTCTTTGTCATCATTAACACATCAAAAGAGCCAAGTGTGTGTTTGAAAGTCATCTGATAGCTGATACTCTTTAATGGCGCACTGGAACAGTAATTAATTTCAAAAACATCCCATTTATTTGTTCTGGAAGTGAATGCTCCCGCCAAAGCGGCATAAATCCTGTCTGTTGCTACAGCTCAAATTAATTTACGTGTTGCGTCTCCTCGCATCCTTTGAGAATTTAATTATCTCAGCAAACAGGCTTTGGGTGTGTTGAATATACATTCTATCAACACAGTTGTACTGAAGCCAAGACAGATCTGAGGCGTAGTGTTCTCCTGTGTCACTGCAGCCAGGTGTTTTGTCCTAGAAACTGTGGCAATGTTATAGAGCATAAACGAGTGTTAAGTACAGGGGAGTGTACAGGTTAATATAACACTTTAAGAGTTCATTTTAACACTAACACAGTGAATATATGGTCCTCATCTACTGCTTACATTTATATAAATATATGTACTTTATACTCTTTATATTTATATAAATATATGTACTTTATACTCTTTATATTTATATAAATATATGTACTTTATACTCTTTACATTTGTATAAATATATGTACTTTATACTCTTTACATTTATAGAAATATATGTACTTTATACTTCTTACATTTATATAAATATATGTACTTTATATTCCCTACATATATAGAAATTCTCAGATGTGACAATATGAAAGGAAAGTAACTTCAGAGGAAACATCAGTGAAGGAGAGAATTTATGACTTTCAGCATCATCATTTTGACATTTTATCTCATTATTTCACCTCTTTTTCTTACAGTTATGCATTTATTATCTCATATTTATGACTTTATATCATAATTTAGATTTTTTTAATCTCCCAATTATGACTTTTTACCTCATAATTTGGACTCTCTCATAATTATGCATTTATTATCTGGTATTTATGACTTTATATCTCATAATTCTGCGTTTATATGAACTATAGTATGACACTGACAGTGTAAAACCTCTGTTAATTAATATTTAATTAATATATTAATATTTTCACCAACACTGGAAGTTATCTGGTTAAATTTTACTCTGTCTCTTGTTGGAATAACTCTGAAACAGTTAAAATACTCTGACACTGCATTTTTTACACTGATAAATTTAGTGTGTATGGTAAAGGCCCGGTGGGTCTGTAAACTCCTCAGCTGCAATCCACCCTTGGGCTTCCCGTTAGCATTCTTGATCCCAGTCAATCCTGGAGCTCTGTGGTATTTTTGGAGTAGCTTTTTGAGAGATGGTGACAGTTCCCCTCTGGTACGTCTGAGATGGAGTCAGAACAGAGGAGCTGAGGACACTTTACATATGTCCCACTGTCACTGTTTATTGTGTTCACAATAGTTATTATATTTTTCATCTGCTATGCAGAAAAAGAAAATGCTTAAACCAAAATGACCAAATGTTACAAATAAAATGAAAAAAAATTACCAAAATATTCAATAAAATGAAAAAAAAGATTAAAATATTCAGTAAAATGAACAAAACGACCCAAATATCCATTAAATGAACATGAACTACAAAATATTCAGTAAAATTATATATATATATATATATATATATATATATATATATATATAATCATCTTGTTTCAATTAAAACTTAAGATGATTTTATATATATATACACTAAGCGAAAGGAAGGGGGCCGAGGACTAGTAAGTGTCAGAACTACTGTCCAGGAGGAAACGGCGAACCTCCAGGAATACATCAAGAAAATGGCCCCCAATGACCAACTGCTAAGTGAATGCCTCAGGCAACAAAAGCCCAGTAAGGTCGAGGAACCAGAGGGGCTATCATGGAGGGACAAACCCTTGCATGGCGTGTACCATCGACAAATTGAGGAAGTGGCTGATATGGAAAAGACATACCAGTGGCTGGAAAAGGCTGGACTAAAGGACAGCACAGAGGTGCTACTCATGGCTGCACAAGAACAAGCCCTGAACACCAGAGCAATAGAGGCCGAGGTCTACCACATCAGACAGGACCCCAGGTGTAGGCTGTGTAGAGAAGTCCCTGAAACAGTCCAGCACATCACAGCAGGGTGTAAGATGTTGGCAGGCAAGGCATACATGGAGAGGCATAACCAGGTAGCGGGCATACTGTACAGGAACATCTGTAAAGAGTATGGACTGGAGGTCCCAGGGTCAAGATGGGAGAACCCCCCCAAAGGTGACAGAGAACAAACAGGCCAAGATCCTGTGGGACTTCCAGATCCAGACCGACAAGATGGTGATGGCCAATCAGCCTGACATCGTGGTGGTGGATAAACATGAGAAGACAGTGGTGGTGATAGATGTAGCAGTCCCCAGTGATAGCAACATCAGAAAGAAAGATCATGAGAAGCTTGAGAAATACCAAGGGCTGAAAGAGGAGTTAGAGAAAATGTGGAGTGTGAAGGGAACGGTGGTACCAGTAGTGATCGGAGCATTAGGGGCAGTGACCCCCAAGCTGGGAGAATGGCTCCAGCAGATACCAGGAACAACATCAGAGATCTCTGTACAAAAGAGCGCATTGCTAGGAACAGCTAAGATCCTGCGCAGAACCCTCAGGCTCCCAGGCCTCTGGTAGAGGACCCGAGCCTGAAGGAGACACCGCCCACGTGGGGCGAGAGGAACATTTTTTTTTTTTTTTATATATATAAAATCATCTTGTTTCAATTAAAACTTAAACAAGATGATTAGCAATTAAACTATTATATAATTGCATTTATTGTGTTTTATATTTCAGCATTAATTCTTATTTATTTTGTATTTGGTACATGATGCTTTATTTATTTTCAAGTACCCCCTATTCTTCTTCTTAGTACCCTTGGGGGTACATGTACCCCACTTTAACAACCCCTTGGTTGAGACAATATAATCTAAAGGTAATATTAATCATCATATGTATGTGTATTATGTGTGTAGGTTGGTTTTAAGGGATTTAACAACAAATGTCGACCTGTGTCTGAATGGAACAGATGAAATAGAAGATGAAAGACACACATTCCCACAGTCACAGAAACATTTGCGTCTTTTTCTCACATTAATTTTTAACGACTGAGCAGAAGTTGAACCTTCCTTTAGAGGGAAAGTCATCAAGTTTTTAAGTCGACGTAGCAATACATTATACTTTTATTCATTTATGTTTTATTGTATATTGATTTTTGTACAAATCTGGCAGAAGAAGTGGAAGAGATGTTAACATCTTTCTTCACATGAATATTTTTCCATCGATTTTTAAATGTAGCATAAATATTAAATCTGGTTTGAATGAAATATCGCAATAAAACAAATGATGTTCGACAAAACAAACCTTTGACCTTTGACCTACGTTCACCACATTTTAATGGGTTCTGTTCTGGACCACCTGTCACCTGAAGTGGAAATTTACTGGAAATGAGGACAGTAGTTTTTGTGTAAAGCTGCTTAAGAACAAACAAACAAACAAACAAATGGACAAACCAAACAAAAAACAATACACCTCTGCCCTTTGAGGTGGAGTAAATATCAGTAAAACAACAACAAATATCAATAAAAATAACAATGAATATCAATAAAAACAACAACAAATATCAGCAAAACAACCAAATATCAATAAAAATAATAAATACAACAACAAATATCAGTAAAACAACAACAAAATATCAATTAAAACAACAACAGTATCATTAAAACAACCACAAATATCAGTAAAAACAACAAAATATCAATAAAAACAACAACAAACAACTGTTGTTTGTTTATAAGCACAACAAACCCTGCCCCCCTCACACACATTTGACCTGATTTTCCAGATCTTTTATCATTGTTAAAACACATTCACCTAAATTTAATGGGATGTATTTTGGACCACCTCACACCTTTACTGAAAATTTCAAAGAAAATTGTCCAGTAGTTTTTTTAGTAAAGCTGACAGACACAGACAGACAAACAAACAAAAAACAGACAGACAGACAAAGAAACGGACAGACAGACAGACAAACACAGACAGACAAAGAAACGGACAGACAGACAAACACAGACAGACAAACAAAAAACAGACAGACAGACAAACACAGACAGACAAACAAAAAACAGACAGACAAACAGACAGACAAACAAACAAAACACAGACAGACAAACAAACAAAAAACAGACAGACAAAGAAACGGACAAACAGACAGACAGACAAACAAAAACAGACAGACAAACAAACAGACACAGACAGAAAAAAAAAACAGAGACTAAAAAACAAACAAACAAACAAACAAACAGACAGACTGAAGGACAAACAAAAGCCCTCGCTCCTTTGGGTGACGTAGTAATAAAAACCCAAATGCAGCTGTACTTTCCTGTCATGCTTATTGTCACAGACTCAGTGCAACAACATACAAACATCCACACAAACACATCTGCCTCCGCCCTCACACCCGGTCAGCGTGAGGCGTTGGGGGATTTTCTCTCAAATCGGCGTCCTGAAGGGAAAGGGTCCGGCATAAATCAGCTGGTGTCAGACCTACAGACACCCACAGCTTCTTATCGCCACTCGCAGGCAGACACACTCTCAGATTGATCGGTGGATAGCGTCTGTGACGGGCAGGTGGACAGGCATCCAGGTGGAGCAGCTTAGAGATGTGGCGACACACAGTGGAGGTGGAGGCCTGAACTGACTTCACTGTCCCCGTTAGTCAAACTATTAATAATTACATTTACCTAGTTCTGTCAAAATTAACACATTAACACAGATTAATCCATCATCATGATTAATCTGATTAAAAATGTTAACTCACTTAAAACTTATTTCAAGCTATTTTGTTTGTTAGACTATTAAATAACGTGTTAATTAAATAAATTTTCAGATTTTGGCGTATGTTTATGGATATTCCATCCTTTTTTAGTGTTTTTTTCTGTATATTAGGAGACTTTTTGAATGTTTTTTTTTTTTTGCTTTAACTGGATTATGGCACAGTTTGTATATTTTTGTTTTTTCTTTATGTATTTGTGTGTATTTTGTGGGGAATTTGAGTAGAAAACATTTTGATGTTTTTACACTGGCTTCTAACCAATAGCACTGTTTCACTTAAAATTTTTAACATTTTAAAAGTTTTACTCATGTTTTATATGTAAAGCACTTTGACCTTCTTTAATCTAGTTGCAAAGTGCTATAGAAATTAAACTTTGATTGATTGATTGATTGATTGATTGATTGATTGATTGATTGGTTGATTGATTGATTGATTGATTGATTGATTGATTGATTGATTGATTGATTGAAAAAGATAGAATAAATTAGGAATAGGAGGTATGTAATGTATACCTGATGAGGGGTTTTTTGTCCATTGTAGATTTTTTTCCATACCGTTCTACCGTCCATCCTGTAGATGGCAGTAAGGCAAAGTTTTGAACATACATCGGCTGCATCTAAGAAGCAGCTAGCACGATAGTCTTCCTAGATACTGTTAGCAGAAGCATTTGGTTTAAATAAGCTACAAATATAAAATATATAGTTTATGTAGTGCACTATTGGTTATAATGGTATGTGATGACAACATATTTAAATTCAGGACTCTACAATTTAAATTACAGGGTGTCTGAAAAGCGAGCTAACAAGCTAACAGCCAAAGTCATGACAGTTATAGAGTTTATGATGATAACAAAACAATTGTGTAAAATGTTAACACTGCCTTAAATTTAACACACTGCACCAACCTTAATAACTGTATGTTACTATATCCAGGTGAGTTACTATTAGTCATGGTATCTGACTGGTGTTAGCAACTAAATGACTGTTCACAGTTACAAACAATTTCGTTAGCATTTTCGCTAATGTTAGCATGCTAAGTACTGCTACAGTGATTTCTATCATTGAGATGTGTTGTGCTATGAATATGAAGAAGGTTAGGACACTTGGAGCTTTATGACCACTAACAAACTGTTCTGGTGTCATTTATTTACTTTATTTTATTTATTTACTATTTATGTATAGTAGCTTACAAACGTACTATACCGTGATATATACTACCAGTGGCTCAAATTTTACTGGGATATACTTTTTGGCCATACCACCCATTCCCAGAATAAATAAATAAATATAATCAAAGTTTTATTTATTTTACTTTTTATCTTTTGCATTTTTAATCTTATACTTCTGACTTTTTGTCTCATAATTTTGACTTCTTCCTCATATTTATGAGTTTTATCTCATGTCATAACATTGGTCTACCATTAAGTATTTTTTTTAAATCTTTTTTATTGTCTTTTACATTTTAAAATTCTATTTCATTTAATTGTTTTATCCTGTGTTTTACTCGTGGTTTAGATGTAAAGCACTTTGTTTTTTATGTTGCGCTATATAAATTACACTTTGGTTGATTGATTGAAAAATCTAAAATAAATGAATAAAATCAAGAAAAATAAAAACAAACATTTTATTGCAGCTTTTCCAGTTTTTCCTCCGTATCGCTGGGTCTATCTGAAACCCAGGCTTGTATTCCTGTCAGGCAGCATTTAGGACACACTGTATCATACACAGCTATGTTTGGTACTAGTGCCAAACTGCATTTGTTTCCACTCAGTGGAGTCTACTAGAGCAATGCTAAGCTGCTGTTCCATTTCATGGGCTTGTCTGTTTTGGGTCATGCACCACAAGCAGAATGTTTTTGCCGACACAGACAGATGATAACATCTCTGATCCTATTATTTACTCTACAGATTTACACTTTCCCTTGAATGCCACCCCCCCCCCCCCCTTATAAGAAGTTCTCCCTTTTAAGGTGAGACACAATTTTTCATGCAAAGCTTTAAGTATTCTTTATTATTATTATTATTATTATTATTATTATTATTATTATTATTATTATTATTATTATTATTATTATTATTATTATTATTATTGTTATTATTATTATTATTATTAGTAGTAGTAGTAGTAGTAGTAGTAGTAGTAGTAGTAGTAGTAGTAGTAGTAGTAGTAGTAGTATTAGTATTATTATTATTATTATTACTAGCACAAGTCGAAATGTAAAGATGCTTCTAGAATAAAACTAATGAAATGTTCCCACATGTATGTTAGTGATAAAGAAAACTCTAGTCTTAAATACTGGTTTTTGCTCAAGTTTCCAAGATAAGTCCAGGGTCAAAATGTGAAATTTTGCTAAATATTTAGCAAATTTTTATTCATTTTTGTTTATTTATTTTTATTTAGGTCATTTTACTGAATATTTTGGTCATATTTGTGGATTTTATTGATTATTTTGGTCATTTTTAGTTCATTCTACTAAATTGTTTGGTCATATCTTTTCATTTTGATTATTTTTCAGAGGGGGTTGTTCATTTTACTGAATATTTTATTAATTTTATTGATTTGCTTCGGGTCATTTTTGTTTAAGTATTTCTTATTCTTGTGATAAAACCAAAAAAAGACTGGAAATGTAGGACTAAAGTAAAATATTTCCGGAATAAAATTAATAACATGTTCCCACATGTGTGTTAGTCTTAAATACTGTTTCCAAGATCAGTCCAGGGTCTAAATGTGAAATTCTTAGAATGAACAAAACAATACGTTTTACTCTGAAGGAATATTATTTACTATAATCTTCAACTTTTTATTTCATAATTTTGTCTTTTAATCTGTTAATTATGACTTTCATCATCATAATTTAAATTTTTTAATATAATTGTGGCTTTTTATCTCATATCAATGACTTATCTCATAATTTAAACTTTTTAAGATCATAATTTGACTTATGAAAAACTAAATATTTTCACCTACACAAGGGAAGGTATTATGACACTGTCTTTGTTTGCTTTACAAACTTCAACTAGCTAGAAATGATCCAATGTGTGGTATCACCCCAGAAATAGCATCTATCTATTTGAGATCAAAGAAAATGAAATTATAGAGTGATTCATTTTAAGGAGGAAACAGAAGGATGCTGAGGCTGCCAAGTGAGTTTGACGTCTTTTCTCACACAAAAACAGCTCTATTCTAATAAAGAAAGAAAGAAAGAACAAAAAAAACCATATACTGTAGGGAGGCTGTGGAGTTGAGTCACAGGGCTCCTAGCAACCATGCCTGGTGTCATGGAGGTCCAGACTAGAAAAGATGAATATCAAACCACATACGCTGGAAAATCTGTGTGGGTGTGGGGCAATTATAGAATATTACAATATTATACAGGCAAAAGTTGAAATTTGTACTTTAGTTGAGCATATAATGAATAAAAAAATGTGTTTAAGCAGTACTTTTAACTGAACTAACTGAATTGATGTTTAAAATATATATATATATATATATATATATATATATATATATATATATATATATATATATATATATATATATATATTCACACACTCATACACCAGTAGGTTTCTAAGGTTCTGTCTGTCCTACTGGGACACTAAGGGCCAATTCCAATTCTTGCCTTAACCTTCAATCTCAAAAATGCACATTCGCGCGAAATGTAAGTGCTGTCCCAATTCTAAGAACATTAAATTGAGGGGCAAGGTTGAGGGCTGTATAGTCCTCAGTGCTGACATTCCATGACACCACCCTTGGGAGCAAGAGCTACCCAGAATGCATTGCACATGTTTAGCAACAGACATGACTTCAAAGAAGTATTTTCTTTGTTAATGGAGATATAACAATTACAAAAATCATTGTATTATCTTAGTTTAGGTCCATTTTATGGATTATTTACCTCATTGTTGCATAACATGTATTTTTAATTTTACAATCTTTTGTCAATAGTTGCTGGTACGGACCAGTTAGCTATCGTTTAAGTTAGCTAACGTTACAAAAACAGTCATTTTTTGCGGTGGTAATGTAGTTGTTTTATCCAGATAACAGCCTATATAACATGCTTGTGTTGATAGTGGTATAAAATGAGCGGGCTAATGTCATCTGCCGCAGCTACAGATTTATCTAACGATAGTCATAGCTGGTGTTTACCTTTCATTGATGCGATGCAGTGACAGCTGAATATGGTTGTGTTTTTGTTTGTTTGTTTATTGGCCATAAAAGTACCAGGCTAATGATCAGAATCACCTGGCTGGAGGATTTGACCCTAACAAACATGTTTTTGGGTGATGGGGGAAACTGGAGCACCTGGAGGAAACCCATCCAAACACGGCGAGAGAAACATGCAAACTCCACACGGAAAGGCCTGCACGGTCCTGGAATGGAACCCGGTAGTGATGCGCGGGCTACCCGCTGGCCCGCGGATATCCGCGGGTGACCCGCGGGGCGGGCGGGTTGGGTCGCAGTTTTTAATACATATTGCGGGTTGAGCGGGTTATATTTAATATATATTGCGGATGCGGGCGGGGCGGGTCAGGGACGATCAATACCCGCATTTTTCCATACGACATTCCCAAAAATGGCACAATATGGATAGACTGAAGGTATACAATATTTCAACTTAAAATAACCTCAGTAAGAATAATCAACGACATATAAAAAATATGATGATGAAAGACAACTCAATTGACATCGGCAGTTTCATTCCACGAGAGGCGGCACGCTCCAGTCAGAATGAATGGGTAACAGCCACGTTATTTTCACATCCTTTGCATTGCCATCTACAGGAAAGGGTTGCCTTCATATCTTTACAGACCATGTTAAGACCGATGAGGGAGGATAGAGAGGTGTGTGCGTGCATGGAGCAGTCTCCACAGCCGTGTTATGAAACGGAAAGGAGCCCCGCTAACCTACAGTAGCATCCTCGTCTCTCCTCTCCTTCCAATTACTCGTACACTTAATTCTCCTATGACCCGTGAGTCGGGCGGGGTGGGTCGCAGTATTAATACATATTGCGGATGCGAGTGGGGCGGGTCAGGGACGATCAATACCCGCTGAAGTGTGTGTGTGTGTGTGTGCGTGCGTGCGTGCGTGCGTGCGTGCGTGCGTGCGTGCGTGCGTGCGTGCGTGCGTGCGTGCTCGGCTCGCGCATGTGCAAGCCCGTCAGTTCCTGTTTTGAATGCTGTTTTATCCCAACTTTTTGTTATTTGTTATTAGCGCCAAATCTCCCTGAACACTCAGAGATAAGAGTGAAAATGTCGGACTTGATCATGGAGAAGATTAAAACAGGCGATGCGAAGGTTGTACGGAAACGTGTTGGCTTTATAGAGTGATGATGTGGGTGGAGTCTATTTTATGTGCTGGAGTGCATATTGAGACATTAGAATGGAGGCAAAAATGATGCTTCATGACTTTTAACATTAGAAGCGCAAGGTAAAGATGCTGCGAATGTACTATGTGAGTTTAGAGACAAATTTAAGCTCGCGGGTTGATAGCGGGCGGGTTGGGTTTATCGATACTTGATAGCGGGCGGGTTGGGTTTATCGATACGTGACATCATGCGGGTTGGGCGGGGCGGGCCGAGCCACGTCTTGGGTTTGGGCGGGGCGGGTTTCTGTAAAACCCCCTAACCGCGCATCACTAGAACCCGGGTCTTCTTGGTGTGAGGCAAGAGTGCTAACCACTCATCCTCAGAACTAATGCATTTTAGTCAAAAAGACAAAAATGGTAGGGGGCACAGCTGCTTTTTGGTTATTTCATTATTTATTTATTTTTTTGTTCATTATATTTTATTTATTGTGTTTATTTTACCTTTTTATTTGTATTTATTTATTTATTTCCTTTTTGGTTCCTTTCACTCACTATCCCACACTTTGAACATATAACCCACACCTAAAGTCTTTTGTCCATCCTCCACCTGCACACACACACACACACATCTTTCACAGGTAATTACTCAAACACACACTCCAGTTCCACCTTATCCTACTGCTTCCCACTTTACTTTCATTTAAGGCGGTATTGTGGAGGCTCTTCTCAGAATAGACCAGACTGCTTTTGAGTTTGAGTTTCCAAAAGAGTGAACGGAAATGAGTGAAAACACCACCTCAGAGTCAGGTGTGCCTCGTGCTCCACAGTCAAAAGGAAGCGGTGAATGCGGCACAAATGAAGCCTCCGCTGGTTCCCATTCAACGTCCTCTTCTGGATAATGACCTCTCTCTCTTACGCCATTACTCATCATTCATTTCGGCACGATCGAGGTGGGAATAGAAGTGTTGGCTGGTGGATGGGCGGCTCCAGAAGGTGAGAGTGGTGTGAATGAAAGACATTTTACAGTCATTGTGGATAAGACTCGTTCAGAAGACAAGATACTTCCACTCCCGTGTGGCGTTCAAAGTCATCGTGTTTGGCTTCATTAGATGTTTTATTATCTTTAGCTGAAATGCGCTGTGATTGGCCTCCCAAAAAAAAGCCTCTTCTGTGGAACGGCTTATTTCCACTTTCTCTATCTGTGACTTTCAGCACTGAAAGGATGTGTTTCTGCAGCGAGAAACACAGCACATGGGGCCAAGGCAGACTAGGTGGTCGCCTAGGGCACCAAGTCCCACAGAATTAAAAAATGATGCTACCGTATTTTCTGGACTATACGAAAATTACTTTAATTTTCTCACACACTTATATATGGATTAATTCTGATTGTGCTTCGTGACTGGGAATTTAGACTTTTTATCTGATAATTTTGCCTTTTTTATTTGATAATTTTCACTTTTTATCACATAATTTTGACTTAGATTTATTTTGACTTTTTATCACATAATTTTGACTTTTTATCACACAATTTTGACTTTTTATCATGGTTTTGACTTTATATCTCATAATTTGGTCTTTTTATCACATAATTTTGACTTTATATCTCATAATTTGGTCTTTTTATCACATAATTTTGACTTTATATCTCATAATTTGGTCATTTTATCACATAATTTTAACTTTATATCTCATAATTTGGTCATTTTATCACATAATTTTGACTTTATATCTCATAATTTGGTCATTTTATCACATAATTTTGACTTTATATCTCAAAATTTGCTCTTTTCAAAGACATAGTTTGGTCTTTTTATTACATAATTTTTTACTTTATATCTCATAATTTGGTCTTTTTAATAGCATAATTTTGTCATTTTAATTGCATAATTTTGTCTTTTTATTACATATTTTTTACTTTTTATCGCGTCATTTTGACTTTTTATTACATAATTTGGTCTTTTTATGACATAATTTTGACAGATGACGATTACTTCCACAAAAAGGAAATAGGGGTGCCCGCCTAGGACACCAAATTGACCAAAACTGGTCCTGTCTGTGTTTACCTTCCACTCCATCGCTGCATGATCCTGCTGGAGAAGCTTTGATTTAGATTTAGAAGACCCTCCACCCTCACAGAAGCTGCTGCTGGCATCAAACTCTCAACAACTAGAGCTGCATGGTCACAGGTCCAAGGAAAAGTGATTTACTGGAGTTTTTAAACAAGTCTTTTCTCTTAACAATGTCATATCTTTTAACCTTTTATATGACACTCATATACTCTGGAAAAATAAAAATAACTAGTAAAACCGAGGGCGGTCTTAAAGGCCGTCGTCTGCAGAGACCACCTGACAGTGAGAGGACATGGTGTCGTACACTGGATACACTCCTGTACATCTAAAGTGACCGCTTCGTTATGTCACAGCCACGGCCAGTATTTGAAAGATATAAAGCATTATATTAACATTTATATCCGGTACACTTAAAAATTCTTCAATTTTGACTTTTTATCTTATTATTTAAACTTTTTATCTCATTATTTAAACTTTTTATCTCATCATTTTGATGTTTTATCTTTTTATTGTCCCGTAAAAAAAATCATCTTATAGATAAAAAATGTATGTGTGACGTATTGAAAAATATTTTTTAAGTTGATTTAATGTTTTACTTTTTTCAGTGTATTATTGAAATTTCTACAACACAATATATTTATTAAACACCTTCAAAGGTTTCAACAAAATAGAATGAAACAACTATTCAATTGAATATTTTTTTAATCAGATTTATCATGATGATGGATTAATCTATCATAATGCCCCCCCCCCCCCCAAACACACACACACACACTTCCACCAATCACCACTTTATTTATTTGATATTCTGTTTATTCATATATTTTACCTTCTGTATTGTTTTTTTTTCATGTGCAAATAAAACATTTTAATAATTAAAAATATATTTTATATATATATATATATATATATATATATGCTGGATAAACTCTTCATATTTACTGATCATTTTCCAGGTTGACAGAGTAAAAATCAAATAAAGACAGTACCATCTGACAGCCTGACCTTCATCAGCTCAGATATTATTAGCTTCTGTGACAGACGATTAGTGCAGTAGAAAGGGTGCTGATGCTGAAACTCGGTGTACAGAGCGCTGAAGAGCCTGCATGCTGACACAACGCACATACTTTCATCGCACTGACACCAAATCAAAGAAAGACAGAAAAACCCTTTTACTGTGTCTCACATGCCCACACTGTGTGTCTCCATTATTCAGATGCTTCTGTTAGAAATCACTGAGCGTTTGAAAACTAAATCTATCTGTTGTGTTTCTCTTCATTTCTGCTTCAATTCATCTAATGCGAGAATGGATGGAGTTTTTTTTTCTTTTTTTTTCTTTAAAGCAGAACAGTGGATGTGCAACTAAATAAAATAATGCAATTGGATTAAGTATTTTTAGGAGGGAGAATGTTTTATACACACACATATAATATATATATATATATATATATATATATATATATATATATATATATATATATATATATATATATTTACAAAATTAATTTGTGAATTTTTCTTAAATACAGTCGCATTGTACATGTAAAAGGCCTAATTCCTTCCTAGGCCCCAATACTACCCCTCAGACCCTTTAAAAATTATAAAAACAACTATCTATTTTGTATGAAATATGTGTTAAAAGTAAATATTGATTTAGATTTTAGGCCGTTCAGACTAATACCAGCTGTTGTTAGTGTAGATACAAACCCCGCCCCCTGGGTCTTACCTGGTCACAGGGCATGACAGAGGCCACACCTCTGTCATTGCCTGTGACCAGGGACAGAAGAGTTGAGCGACGTCTGGGTGAGAATGAGCAGGAAGTAGGGATAACCCCCCTCTCTGGTTTTGGACATCACTGGAGGGTCCTGTCTTTGTGACGGCATGAACACACGATGCTCAGTTTCTTTTCCTGCTCTTAATAATATGTTTACATCCAACGGGTCGTCTCGTCTCATCTGAGGTTTGTCGGAAAACAATGGGGGGGGGTTGCAAAGGGACAGAGCATTGAACCACCCCAACCTGACTCCCACCGGCTTGACCCCCAGTACCGGGGGGCTGCTGTGGCTCAGTTGGTAGAGTGGGTCGCCCCAATGACCGAGAGGTTGGCGGTTCGCATCCCAGCTCTGGCTGTCCACATGTTGAAGTGTCCTTGGGCAAGAGGCCCCCAGTAGGACTGACCTTAGACCTTAGAAGCCTACTGGTGTATGAGTGTGTGAGTGAATGGGTGAATGTGAGGCTAATGTAAAGCGCTTTGAGCACCATGAAGGTGGAAAAGCGCTATATAAGCACAGTCCATTTACCATTCAAATATGGCCCATCTGGGGAAGGGTCCCATGCCTCAGTTTGACCTGATGCCGGCTGGAAAGAACCGAACCCTGGTCCTGGGCCGTACCGGTCCCTCACACACGGACAGCAGAAAAGACCACCTGAACTGCACCATCAGAGAAAATTGTTGATTTTACATTTTTATTTCAGAATTTGAGTCTCATTTATGTTATTCATGTGAGAATGAGGGTCATAACATCCAACACAAGTTTTTTTCTGTGACAAAAAAAAACACCCCCTCTGGTTTTCTGATAAATCTGATATACACCCTGTGTATGTCATTGACAGATGACAGATTGACAGATTGACAGATTGATTTGTTTGTTGTTGGTGGATGTGAAGCTGGACATTGGTTGGTCTGTGCTGGTCTTTCTGTGGACAGTCTCTACTTTAAGGCTGAACACAACATTTCCAGATAAGAACATCCTCCAAACTTCACTTTGGATAAACACAGCAGATGAGATGCACTCTGTTGGTGATATATTTTTATCCAAAATACAATAAAAACAGAGAGAGGAAGGGACTGGAAGATGAGTGGGGAAGTGGAGCTGTTGAATGAAATGTAAATGCACTGAAATCCATTTTTCAGGGAGGAAAAAAAAATAAAAAAGCGCACTTTTATCTGACGACAAGCACTTTCCTGGGCTACTTAAGAATGACATTAATGTTGCAGGGATGGAGAGAGATGCTGAGGTAATACCAGCTGCAAAAGGAAAATTCTATCTGAGGAATATCATTTTTACATTTACTTAAATTGAAAAGGGAAAGCTTTCATGTCTGGCTAAAGGTTTATGTCAGCCACATCTAGCCCAGATTAACTTAAAAATATTTTCCAATTTGGCCAAATTCAAGTAGAGAAGGGTGAAAATCTACAGGCTAGAAAAGAAAAATGTCATTTCCTTTAATTTAATTCAATTTGTACCAAAGACGACAGTGTGTTCTCTGAGCACAGAGGGAGAAAAATAACACTGAAATTCATATATTTATGTTGGCAGCAAAGAAAAATACGTTCAGATCCTTCCACTAAAAGTAGAACTACTGCTGTAAAAGCCAAAATATGATGCATTTACACATAAAACACACAAACTGAGCAGCAGTACATACTCAACTGATTTAGTTATTATTAGTGGACTTGGTATTTATTCTAAGACACAGGTGTCAAACATAAGGCACGGGGGCCAAATCCCAGTCTGCCAAAGGATGCATTCTGGCCCATGTACTGTAAACCTGAATGTTCAGAATAATTAAATATATTAAATTGTGAATACTCAAAGTTTCATAAATAGTACTACTAACTCAAATGTATTCAGTTGCTGTAACATGTTCTTTTTTTTTAAGGGGAACTATTGTGGATATAAGTGAATATAAGTTAAAAACATAGATGAGGTTCAACTGAGTGGAATAGGGAGCCTAAGTCCGGTCGGTCCACTGGGCCTAAGTTCAGAAAAATTTAACATGAGAGTGGATGAGGAGAAAATACTTATTTCCTGGTCCACTTACTTTATGCCCTGAATCACACATTTGCTGTACTTCAATTAAAATCATAACCAATGATGTGCGTTTGGAGTTTCTTTGATACGTGTTTTGTGATTTATTAGTGTGTAAAAATATGTAATTATTTGGACAGCAGAATCTTTCCCTGCAAACTTTTCTAAACATTTTCTATTTTTCATTTGAAAATGTCCGTGTGCTTTGTGCCTCGGTGTAATCACAACACCATTTCCACATGTTCCCTCTACCGCTTCCCGGCTGACGAGAGCTTGTCCCGCATGCTGGCTCTCACTCGACCAACTATCTCTCCCCCGGAGTAGCTGCCACTTTCCACATGCCCCGATTTAAAGTGGTTTTCTCCACGTTTGATGCTCTTGCCTTCGTCCTGAAAGAAGGAGGTGAAGCTCGCCAAAGTCACAGCCATTTTCAAAGAGTTTGATGGTGAAGCTTGGTGATGACGTCATATTTGTGAGACGAACATTGTAGTCCATTACTTACTCTCACATAAAACCTAACGTAACTTTGGATGCCTGTCCAAAGTGAGTGCTTTCTCAATGTGAAAATGCATTTTTAAAATTCACAGACATCATATGTGAAATCCGTAGCACATTTCAAACAGGACCAGAAAATTACTTTTATCCCTCCATTGACTCGCGTTCATTTTTTTATGGCACTTAGGCACAATGGCCTGGAAATCGACCGGAAATAGAATCGCGTCACTTCAGCTCCCTATAAAGTCAATG
Source organism: Siphamia tubifer (assembly GCA_020466265.1). Classification (NCBI taxonomy): domain Eukaryota; kingdom Metazoa; phylum Chordata; class Actinopteri; order Kurtiformes; family Apogonidae; genus Siphamia; species Siphamia tubifer. The sequence continues at coordinate 8,153,253 of CM035802.1, read as the reverse complement.
ATATTGTACTGTTATTTCTATTGTTTCAAATAAGAATGATTGAAAAAAATTATTTAACTGATGTAGTAGATGATGTAATATAATTTCAAATCACTCCAAATAACCAATATCTATCACAGCAAAAAAATGACAATCACAAAACTTAGCAATTGTATTCAGGGGCGGCTGTGGTCCAGGTGGTAGAGCGGGTCGTCCAATGACTGAAGGGTCAGAGGTTCATGTCCCAGCTCTGTCTGTCCACATGTCCAAGTGTCCTTGGACAAAGACGCTGAACCCTGACTTAGTCTCCCAGTAGGACTGATAGAACCTTAGAATACTAAGTTAATAAGATGCTTATTAAAGTATACTTAAATTAAAATTTAAATATATTTAAATATACTTTAATACGTTTTTAAATTTTAAGTTCTCGAAAGTTGTATTTTTTAAGTTTCATCAACTTAAAAATAATTGAGGCAACCTTTCTTTTTTTTTTCGTTCTGCTGACTTATTCAGGTTTACAGTGTAGGATGAATAACAATGGATATATTAACGGTGTAAAAAATATATAAATTTTTAATTCAGGTTTGACATAAAACCCCCCTGTCAGAATTATACAGCCAGTCTGTGGTCAGGAAGACCACCCTGATCACAGATGACCCTTGTCACCCCCTCCACCACTACTTCCTACTGCCGTCATCAAGCAAAAGGTAGAAGGTTCCACTGGCCCAGAAAAATATTCACAACAAACGCAATAACCATCCTAAACACCCAGAAATGAGCACTCTGTTGTTTTTTAACTGCCCCATTGTCCAATTTTATAGCATGAATGCACTTGACTCATATTAATTTAGTTTTTTTAATGCTTGTTTTAATTTTTTTTTTTTTAATGTTTGTGTTTATGTACCTGTCAAAGACGAATTTCTGTCACTTGTGACAGACAATAAAGTTTATATATCTATCTACCTACATACAAAATAATTAGATCTCAATTGGGTCACAATAAAATATGATCATAATAATTACCTATAAATAATGAAAACTGCAGAAAAGAAACAAGCCATCCTTTCACAAAAACCTAAATAAATACCTCAACAAATATGAAGCAACTGAAATATCTGAAGAGAAGTAAGTGTCATTTTACAAATATTCTGCCTTTTACTAAATGTTTAGTGTATTTGTAACTGAAGTGTCAGTTGTTCTGCACATGTGTAAATGACAAACTGATAGACTGTGACTGAAAATGGTTCAAATTACACTTAATTTTTTTAAGATACAGTTGTGTTAAGGCCCGGAGGCCAAATCTGGCCCGCTAAAGGGTCCAATCTGACCCGTAGGATGAATAACAATGAAGATATTAATGGTATAAAAAAATCTTTTGAATTCAGGTGCTACATACAGAATAATTAGATCTTAATTGGGTCAGAATAAAATATGATCATAATAATTACCTGTAAATAATGAAAACTGCAGATTTTAATGTAAAAAAAAGGCAAAATTACATGAAAATCTTTACATCAACAAACTATCCTTTCAAAAAACATGAATAAATACCTGAACAAATATGAAGCAGCTGAAATATCTGAAGAGAAATAAGTGTTATTTTACAAATAATCTCCCTTTTACTAAATGTTTAGTGTATTTGTAACTGAAATGTCAGTTGTTCTGCACATGTGCAAATGACAAACTAATAGAAGGAGGCAGAAAATGGTTCAAATTCCACTTATTTTTCTGAAGACACAGGTGTCAAACATAAGGCCCGGGGGCCAAATCTGGCCCACCAAAGGGTCCAATCTGACCTGTAGGATGAATAACAATGAAGATCTTAACAGTGTAAAAAAATTCAGGTTCCACATACAGAATAATTAGATCTCAATTGATAATGTAATGTAATAAGTTATTTCATTATTACATTATTACATTATGCGCTCATAATTTTATAACGATATGAGTCCATTATTAAATTATGAGCTATTACTACATTATAAGTTGCTACACATATAGGATGGTACGGTAAGTGTGTGTGTTTGCTAATGAAATGACTATTGTTCTTAAACTCTGTGTGGTCATACACTCAGTTAACACATCCGATAGCACCTTTAAATGTTTGTATTTCATAATTAAAGCATATTTTCATGACGACTCCAGAAAGTCTGAAGTGAAAATGACTTGTCTTAACACCTCACCTTCAATATTCAGAGTCGTTTGGATGTGAAATGAACACAACTCCCTGGGCTTCCTCTTGTATTTTATTTTATTTCCCTTCCCTCCTGCATCCCATTTCTACTTGCCTTCACTCCAGCAGTCAGTCAGTCAGTCAGTCAGTCAGTCCCTCAGATGGCTCATGTGACTGGAGTCCCAAGCGACCAGCCAGCCGGGCCGCCCGAAACTTATGACTAGCCATGTTCTTCAAACATCATGCCGCAACCAAAGCATGGCAGGATGACAGATAGTCCCTTCAATATATAGTGACAAACAAATTAGTGCAAAGATGCTTCTCGCTGCATACCAGATGTGTTGGGCTCTGTGGTACGGAACAGCCGATGAAAAACTGTCCACGTCCCATCTGTGCTTTTCCTGCGACCATCGGTGCAGCAATTTGTGCTGAACAAAGTAGTGCAAACAGCCCGCCTGATTATATGTGTCAGAATGTGAGGCATAAAACACTGCTGGAGGAAGATCACACACACAAGAGCTGAAGAGTGTGTCGGATGAAAGGATACGGACGGAGGCTTTTTAGCAGAAAAGAACAGGTGAAGTAATGAATAGATGGATAAAGCAGCGTGGAGGAAGTAAATACAGGAAGTGGCTGTAAACGGTGAAATGAAAAAAGTGGCTTAGAATTTAAACAGATACAAAAAATAAATAAATATAAAAGACGCTAGGGCTGTGCCAGGTACGATATGGGTGTTTAACTCTGCAGTTCACAGTTTAGTTTAGTTGTCCCACAGAGGGGACATTTAGTTTGCATCAGTGGTTGAAGCACAATAAAGTGTTTTTTTTTCCTTCTAAAAGCCATCCTGCCTTTGAATCTCCAGCCTAAACCCCCTGACCCCCCGAATAATAGACATGATGGTGCAATTTAAATTTTATTTGATCCAGGATGCTGTGCAATCTTATGTGTGTGTGTGTGTGTGTGTGTGTGTGTGTGTTTATTCATGCATTACTTACACATTTCTTACAATATTTATTTTAGTAATCTATAGTTTTTATGACTGAAAGGAGATGCTGAGATATCATTCTACATTGTTGTATAATGACAATGAATTCTATCTATCTATCTATCTATCTATCTATCTATCTATCTATCTATCTATCTATCTATCTATCTATCTATCTATCTATCTATCTATCTATCTATCTACCTACCTACCTACCTACCTACCTACCTACCTACCTTTCTACCTACCTTCCTTCCTACCTACCTACCTACCTACCTTCCTACCTACCTACCTACCTACCTACCTACCTACCTACCTACCTACCTACCTACCTTCCTACCTTCCTACCTACCTACCTACCTACCTACCTTCCTACCTACCTACCTTCCTACCTACCTACCTTCCTACCTACCTACTTACCTTCCTACCTACCTACCTACCTACCTACCTACCTACCTACCTACCTACCTTTCTACCTATCTATCTATCTGGCCAATTTTTTGCTTGAATTATAGAGTTGAATTATCATGGTAAGTTCAGTTTAAATACATTTTTCAAGATACATTATGAACAAATCAGGTTTATTTATTGCCAAGGAGGTTATGTTTTTGCCAGGATTTGTCTGTCTGTCTGTCTCTTCGCAAGATAACTCAAAATGTTATGGATGGATCTACATAACATCCATAACATTTTGAGTTATCTTGCGAAGAGACAGACAGACAGACAGACAGACAAACGTCCTTAGTGGACCTCTCTTCATTTGAAGGGGGGAGGTCTGTCTTGGTGGAGGTTTGCGCTCTCAGAGTCTTATCTAGTTTTATTTATATCTCCCTGAAAAGTTCCTCTTCAGGTGATTCCGTCTTATTTTAACCCTCCTGTTGTGTTCTTGTGTCAGGAGCAGCAGTGGTTTACCTGAGTCAGTTTGACCCAGTGCATGTTTATTTATCCAAAACATGTCTGAAACAAACAACCAAAAAAACATATCCTGTTAATATTCAACTACTAAATATTCTATCAATATTTAGTACAATAGTGTTCCTTACCTCTACCAGGTAATGGTTCAATTAGGAGAATTCACTCATTTTTAATAATAATGAAAAATGCCTGTTCAAACATTTTTTAAAATGTTTCACCACTTTATTACTTCTGAAATATCAATATATAAGACAAAACATTGAAACATAATGTAATATACTCCTGAGACCAAACAGTGCACTTTTGTTCTTTGTACATGTCACAAGTTTCACCGTTTTACTTTAAAAATATTACATTGCATTAAAAAAATGAGAGAAAATAAAAACAAATTGCATGCATCAACATCAACATGCATCTGAAAAACTGTTGCATTATGGAATTTTCCATCAAGACAATCATTAAATGTAAAAATAAATAAATAAAACTCACTTTCCTGTGTCTCAACACAATATGTGTCACAGTTGTAAAGAAAAAAATAACAGTGACATTTCTGAAAGCCTTTTACGTCTAGTTTGACTGCTGGGTCAACCAGTTTCATATTATATGTTAATTACACTAATTAAGGCAGAAGAAGTTTCATATTGAAAAACAATACTTTAAATTTGTCAAAGAAAAAATATATTAAAAACATATATTTATGGCTGCGTGTGGACTGATAAGGATAAACCTTAGTTTGAGTCTTTTCATTATTTTAATCACAATTATTGTTAACAACAGTTACAATATTACAGCTTAATTAGTTACAGTCACATGTCTTTTGTCAGTCGTTAGTCTTTTGACTGATGCATGTGGTTGCAGACAAGACACACCACTGAAGATGATTCTCCTTAGACGAACTCTTAACACCCCCTGCCGACCCCTCCTCCTTTTTCAGGCATTTGGGTGTCACCCATATTTATCAGTTCCTCTGTCCCTTTGTCGACCACTCCCTGGAGGACTGGGTGTCTTGTTTACCCCAACCACCCCCCCCCCCCCCCCCCCCCCACATTCCTCAACTCTGTATGTAAATTACTCTAACCTGTGTCTCCTGACTTGAGACACGTCTTTCCAAGGCAATTTTAACACAGATAAAATAATAGATAAAATAAAAATAATAATAATAATTCATTCATATCTCTGGTCCCATTGTACTAACTATTTCTCCTGCATGTTCCAACTTAAAAACCATTAAATTGGACCCATACCATAACAGCAGGGTGAATTATGATGAGATATTTGGACTAGAAATGAGGAAAAATAAATACATTTAATAATATTTCAGTTTTTTATAGCATCGCTCTTCCTCTGTCACACTTGCGTATATTTCTACTTTTCTGGTTCCAGTGGTCGTCCAGGCTTGAGGTGTGACTGCAGGACTGTGACACCAACGGGCAATTCATATCCAAGCTAACACCTCCCCACTGACTCCAACACACTCTGAGATTGGAGACCACATGCAGGGTCACATGACCATCTGAGTACCATGTCAGCATGTGTGTCCACTGCCTGCCAAGACATGCAACAAGCAGCACAATGGCTTTCCTTTTTTAGTCAGTGCGGCAGCGATACAGGGTCGATGTAATCTCAAAGCAACAAATGCACAGTAAAATCACCAGTGTTAATATGACACTTAATAATAAGAATACTACTACTACTACTACTACTACTAATAATAATAATAATAATAATTAGTGATGCACCTATCAGCATTTTTTGGGCTGATCACTGATAGCAATCACCAAAAAATTTGATCTGCAGATTGCTGATCACTTTTGATCAAGGAAGGAATTTTAAATATCCATACCTTTCATCTACAGTAGGTATGGATAGTTACTGCAACTATCAAATACTTTTGTAATTGAGTATTCTGTCATTTTTTTTTCATCGATTAATCAAGTAATCAGATGAATTCTATTTTTTTTTAAAAACCCTTTCATTTCTGATGCATCATTAGTCAGTGTTCTATATGTATGAGTTATTCTAAATATTCATAATTCTAAGCATACAATGGAGCAAAACAAAGCAGTGAGTGAGATTTGTTTCTGTTTACTATGGTTCACACTTTTGATGTGATTTTCCTCCACAGTAGCTTTTAGGACAAATTCATAGTAGCACATTTACCTGAAATAATTCCTCAGCAGTTAAAGGGTTAAAGGACATCAATCAATAAATGGGAATAGAAAAAGACTGAGGGGTTTTGAGTTGTGTGCGCGTGCATCCGTGCACAGGGGCATGCATCTGGATGTGTGAAGCAGTTGTAGCCTACCTTGGTACATTTGCTAAAAATAAAATGGTCGCTTGTAAATTACCTTATGTGATCAGCTTTTTGATTGAAAAAGTAATGAGCCTATCCTGAGAATGTAAAGAGTATAAAGTACAGGTATTTCTATAAATGTTGTAGTCTTGCGCTTATCCGGGTCGCGGGGGCAGCAACCCTAACAAAAAAGCCCAAACTTTCCTCTTCTCAGCCACCTCAGCCAGCTCCTCCAGGGGAACCCCGAGGCGTTCCCAGGCCAGCCTAGAGATATAATCCCTCCAGCGTGTCCTGGGTCGACCTCGAGGTCTCCTCCCGGATGGACACACCTGGAATACCTCCTCAGGGAGGCGTCCAGGAGGCTTCCTCACGAGGTGTCTGAGACACCTCAACTGGCTCTTCTGGACATGGACTAGCAGCGGCTCTACTCCGAGTCCCTCCCGGATGTCCAAGCTTCTCTAAGGCTTTCGGCCGCTTGTACCCCTGACCTCATTCTTTCAGTCATGACCCAAAGCTCATGACCATAGGTGAGGGTCGGAACGTAGATTGACCGGTAAATCGAGAGCTTTGCCTTCTGGCTTAGCTCCTTCTTCACCACAATGTTATCGTTTTAGCACCTGGATTTCTGTGGATGTCGCCCGAACCCACCTGTCGACCTCCCACTCCATCCTTCCGTCACTTGTGAATTAGATGCCGAGATACTTAAACTCCTCCACCTGAGGCAGAGAGAGGGCACTCTACCCTTTTCCGGCTGAGAACCATGGCCTCAGACTTGGAGGTGCTGATCTTCATCCCAGCCGCTTCACACTTGGTTGTGAACCGCTCCCATGACACTTCACACTTGGTTGTGAACCGCTCCCATGACAGCTGGAGGCCACTGCTCGATGGAGCCAAGAGGACCGCATCATCCGCAAAAAGCAGAGCCAAGATCCTCCCACCAGAACTCGTCTCCCTCCCCCACCCGGTTGTGCCTAAAAATTCTGTCCATAAAGGTTATGAACAGACAAAGGGCAGCTCTGGCAGAGTCCGACCCTCACCAGGAAATGGTTCGACTTACTCCCAAGTTCTCGCTCCTTCAGTACAGAGACTGAATGGTCCCCTGTAGCAAACCATCCACCCCATACTTCTGAGGGTACCCCCCACCGGATACCTCTGGGGACACGGTCATAAGTCTTTTCCCAATCCACAAAACACATGTGGACTGGTTGGGCAAACTCCCATGCCCCCTCCAGCACCCCTGGGAGGGTAAAGAGCTGGTCCACTGTTCCACATCCAGGATGAAAACCACATTGCTCCTCCTCGATCTGAGGTTCAACCACCGATCGTAGCACCATGGAGTAGACCTTACCGGGGAGGCTGAGGAGTGTGATCCTACAATAGTTGTAACACACCCTCTGGTCCCCTTTCTTAAAGATGGGAACCACCACCCCGGTCTGCCACTCCAGAGGTGCTGCCCCGATGTCCACGCAATGTTGTAGAGACGTGTCAGCCAAGACAGCCCTACAACATCCAGAGCTTTGAGATACCCAGGGCGGATTTTGTCATTCCTCGGGGCTCCACCGCTGCGGAATGACTTCACTGCCTCAGCGACTTCTGGCCCTGAGATCAATCCACCTGTACCCCGGCCTCTGCTTCCATTCTGGAATGCATGTTGGTGGGATTCTATAAATGTAAAGAGTATAAAGTACAGATATTTATAAAAATTTAAAGAGTTGAAAGTACAAATATTTATGTCAAAATATAGGCAGCAAAATAAAAAGTTTCCAGAAAAATAAATACTCCAGTAAAAATACAGACACCTAAAGACTGTACTTAAGTACAGTAAAGGAAGTACTTCTACTTAGTTAGTTCTACCTGAAAAGTTAAAAAGTTTGGCTTCACATCAGATCACATTTAGCCAAAAGAGGCCCCTGAACTAAGACCCCTGATCGAAGGGCTATAGAGGGTAGATCCAGTCACTCACTATGACTGAAGTTTGCATCAGTGGTGTTAGGCTGCACAATTAAGCGGGGTAACTGTAGGAGAAGATGAGTAAGTAGACAGTGAGCGCAGACACTTCCCTGACCTGCTCAGAGTCATTACACCACAGACTTATCTGGCTTGCTCTTCCTTGTAAATACACTCGAGTGCTTGTTATCAAATGAGCCAAGCGACAAACCTCCGCAGGTCTGAGTCTGCGGCTGGGTCTGCATGCTTGTAAATGAGTCATTCTCATGGATGACGGCTTACATTAATATTCTGTTAAAGAGGGATGTGAGTGTGCATTAAATCTGCCACTTATCAGCCAGCGATCGTGATCTGTGTAGAACTTTGGAAAAAAAGTCATGCCTGTTTGCTTCTAATTGCCAAAAGGAATTCAGAGGAAGGATGGCAACAGCATACAGGATTCATTCAACTTATTTTTAATCCTCTTCCATCTCCAGGCCATACTGATATTTTCACACCTTACCATTCTGGGCTGATTTTGCTTAAAAAAAAAAAACTCACCGTTTTTTTCTTCGTTAAGTTCTTTCTTTACACCCAAATAGACCAGCTGTATCTCCGCAATTATATTAGCCTGGATAGCTTCTGCATCTGCATGATCAGCTAACGCTAGCTTATTAGCTGTGGCCACAATTTCCATTGACAGTGTGTCATCTTTAATTGAGTCTTGTCGTGAATTTTCTTTTGGGTTTTTTTTTTTTCCTCTTTTCATGCTAAGATACAAAATCAACAAGGTCATTAAATCCGTGTATCATTCGTTCATTTATTTTTCAAAATAAAACCAAAAATAAGACAATGAAACAACAAGTTGTATCTTCATTAATTGTTTCCAAAACCAAAATGAAAAAATGGATAACAATGTGGTTTTTTTTTTCAGTTTTCCTTTTTGTGTTTAAATGAATAATGGAAAAAACGGTTAATGGCCGTTTCCCATTTTTTCAATTTTGACCTGAAGCAAGTTGAGTAAACCAGAAATGACCATTGACCCCTAGTGACAAAGATGTAAACCTACATCCTATTTGGGGAAACTAAGAGGGTCACCGTAAGACCTGAAGATATGACCATGGAGAAAATTGTTGTCATATCATACCATAATGATCTTCATTCGTCTGAAACCTGCTGTGTTTCATCCTTATATGTGTCTCCTTCTACATGCCAAATTTCAGAACGATCCATCAATAATTGGCGGCGCTAGAGTGAGAACAGAGGAAATATGTACGTACACAGACAAACAAACCATTAAAGCAACATAACTTCAGCCAATCTCTGATTCATGACGTTAACTAGAAAGCCACATGGAGCATGTTAACTTCATGAAACATATGAAATCTGCGATCTTGTCCAATCATGAATACATCATTATCACGCATTACCATGTTAAATCACCAATATATCATTAAACTATACAACATGTTGAAAATTCAATGTGGTGTCAGACCCTAAGTCGTGAGTCGATTCAGCTGAAAATTGGTCTGTTTCATCTTTGTCTCCGTCTCCTTGTACATGCCTAATTTCAGAATGATCCGTCATGAATTGCCGACGCTAGAGTGTGAAAAGTGGAAATATGCATGTACACACAAACAGACAAACTGTTAAATCAACATAACTTTGCAAATCTCTGATTCGCGAAGTTAACAAAGTAACTCCAAAGGAATACCCCTCTCTCCTTTGGGTGGGGGAGATAATGAGCAGCACAAAGATTTCAAATAAAATATTTCACCACATGGCTACATTTGGACATTTTTGGGAAAAATTAATAAGTGTTGAATGCTTCAAATACACATATCTTAGCCAACATTGATGAAAATACTGTCAATGTTTAGTGGAAAATGGGAAAAAAAAATCCTAGAAGTTTTACTTTTAATGTGTTTCTTTGTCTTTGTGGATCTGATGTGTGTGTTCGGCCTAAATACGAGGAAAACAGCACATTTATCCAAATTGATAAATGACAGCCTTCAAAATAAGAGAAGTCAAATTTCTCCTATTTTTCTTTAGTGTAATTGGTCATTTTGTGTATGTGGTGTTACTATTTATATATTTTTATATTATATATATTTTTCATTTGATGGATGATGAATGGAAGTGTATTGATATGGGAGCTGTACATACATATATATATATATATTTATATATGTATACATATATAAAAGTTTTATGTCTTGCATGTGCAGGTCTTTTCAGCACTTCTGATGCTATTTTAGTCAAAGCTTTTACCACGCCATCCAAAAGAAACACAGGCTTTATTCAAGGTGCAAGGATACATGTAATAAAATATATATATACATTCTTTGTAATTCTAAAAACTATACTTTTCTAAAGTACAGGCATGAGATATGAGGTGATATGACACTAAAAAGCTTTTATGTTGACAGGTTTCTTGGGTTGTTCCCCTGCACATTCACTGGTGGAATTCTATGAGAATCCACAGCCGTCACACAACCCTGAGCAGCTTCCTCAATGACACTCCAACACAGCAAACTGCCTCTCAGGAGCCAAAGTAGTGTACTCTGTAGCTCTGTCAAAATGGAACTGCGAAATAGTGGGGGGAAAAAAAAAAACATGTCGTCAAATTTTCCCCTGTGCAACCATATGATGTGAAAACTCAGTGTCCAGTGGAGTTCTTCCACTTTCACACTCCAGTCTCATTATTGTCCTCTTGTGTGGAAACCTCACTTTCACTCCAACTAAAGCTGCTCTCACTGTGAATCCAAGGGAGGATAGAAACCCTGTCTTTTATTACATCATATACACCACAGGTGTCAAACATGTGGCACAGGGGCCAGATTCGGCCCACCCAAGGCTCCAGTTTGGCCCTGTGGATGAATTTGTTAAATGCAAAAATGAGCGATCATTTTAGTTCAGGTTCCACATTCAGACCAATTCAATCTGAAGTGGGTCAGATCAGTAAAATACTCTCTTGTTTCATCATCTGAACCCGCTTTACCCTCACTAGGGTCGCAGGGGTCACTGGGGGCCTAATCCAGTTACAATGGGTGAAGGCGAGGTACACCCTGTATGAGTCTCCAGTTCATCTCAGGGTTGAACATATATAGACAAACAATCACTCCCACATTCACACCTATGGACAATTTAGATTAACCAGTTAACCAGTTAACCTATCAGTGCATGTGTTTGGATGGTGGGAGGAAACTGGAGTACCTGGAGAAAACCAACACAGACACGAGGAGAACATGCTCAGTAAAATACTATCATAATAATTTATACTCACTTCTCCAAATATTTTTCTTTGTAAATGGTGTTCAAGGTGCTTTACATTAGCCTCACATTCACCCATTCACACACACTCATACACCAGTAGGTTTCTAAGGTTCTGTCAGTCCTACTGGGAGACTAAGTCAGGATTTAGTGTCTTTGCCCAAGGACACTTCGACATGTGGAGATGCCAAAGCTGGGAAATGAACCATCAACCCCTCAGTCATCGGGCGACCCACTCTACCACACTCTACTCACAGCTGCCCCATTTGTAAATCTTAATATTTTTAATTTTTGTTTTACTTAGTTTTTGATAGTTTTGAAGATATTTTTCCATAATTCTAGTTTTCTGCAGGATCTGATCCAGAAGAACGCTTCATTAGTGGTTCATATATATAATATATATATATATATATATATATATATATATATATATATATATATATATATATATATATATATATATATATATATATATATAGAGAGAGAGAGAGAGAGAGAGAGAGAGAGAGAGAGAGAGAGAGAGATAGATAGATAGATAGATAGATAGATAGATAGATAGATAGATAGATAGATAGATAGATAGATAGATAGATAGATAGATAGATAGATAGATAGATAGATAGATAGATAGATAGATAGATAGATAGATAGATAGATAGATAGATAGATAGATAGTTGTCCAATGTCCACATGTCCAACTGTCCTTGGATAAAGACACTGAACGCTGACTTAGTCTCCCAGTAGGACTGACAGAACCTTAGGAACCTACTGGTGTATGTGTGTGTGTGTGAATGGGTGAATGTGAGGCTAATGTAAAGCGCTTTGAGCACCATGAAGGTGGAAAAGAACTATAGAAATGCAGATCATTTACCATTGTCACAGGTGCAACGACATTGCTCTCCAGTCAGTGCCTCATTTATAAAAACATAGACCTAAAAATAATTAAAAAATACCTAAATAAATGGATAAACACGTAGCCACATTCACAAAACAGAACATTGTGCACACACTGTCATCAAAAAAGAGCATTCAAACAACATACAAACATGTGTGTGTCAGATCATGAATAAATAAATAAATTAATAAATAAATAAATATCTGTATAAAGGTGAGACGTGAAATTCTCAAAGGGCGTAGAACGTACAGCCCCTAACAGGATTAAAATGAAAGGTAATACCTGTCATCTTCCATTCTAGATGAGAAAAAGTCATGACAGCAAATCAACAGTGAGTGGAAAATGCGCCTAAAGGCAGCCGGCACAACATTAACATTCACATAAATACCTCATGTCACACAAAAACATATGCTAGAGAAACGTATGTGCAGTAAATTCCAACAGGAATGTGTCAGTGAGAAGCACCCAATGTATTTATTTATAGAAGAGTACAGGTGACAAGGAATATATGAGACTGTAAACAGGATGACATCTGCTCCAAAAGATAATATTCTTGTGTTAGTGTGTGCAGGCCACAGACAGACTGAAGGCTGTCTGTCCTTGGCATTCATAAACAGGACTAAATGTAAAGCAGATGGCCCGGATACTTTGTCCTCGACGCCGCTAATCAGATGCTAAATATCCATCATTCTGCACTAATACATTCCCCTCTGTTTAACACCATCCATCCTTCCAAACCTCTGTCCTTCTTTGTCTCACTCCAGAACTTTCCATAACACTGTTTCCACTTTGAAATGATGGAAAAAATGCTTAAAATTAACAATCAGAGAATCAGAGTTTTACACAAAGATTTATTTATTTGTTTATTGGGGATCCCATTAGCAACTCGCATGGTTGCTAATCTTCCTGTTAAAGAAAACATAGACGTATTTATACACTATTCACATTAAAAAATTTATACATCATCTACAGCAAATACAGCAGCAAAACAGTAAAATAAATAGCAGTAAAAACATCCCAAAAAGTACAAGTTTCACATATGCTGCACCATAGATTTCGTGTTGTTTTAAATACAGTCCCTCAGTTATTTTGGTAAATTATTCCAGAGTTGTGAAGACTTGAATCAAACACATTTCTGCAGTGAATTAGTTTGTAAAAAATGTCATGTTTGCTGATTCGAAATTCCAAATACGAGTTCAAGACACATTTGGTCTCAGTTTAATAATTTATTCAGGCCCCATGGAAAATACAAAAGCCAGCACTGGTCTGTGTGGACCAGGACCCCACAGGGTTCAGGCCTAAAAAGCCCCTAATAGGTTGATTGCATGTGGCATCACATTGTTATATAGTCAGCGCGCGATTTTCAGATGGAGGGCAGAAAGTGAAGTAGCCTGACAAATCCCTTTGTTTTGCAGTAGTTTACAGCTGATCGTTTTAACCGAGAGAAAGATTGTCCAAAGATTGTCATTCACAAAGGTGAGAAATAGAAAAAGTTCAAAGACAAACTCCATAAAAAGTGGATTTTAAACTTGCTTTTTGCGTTCGGGAGGAGCAGACTCTGCTAATGCTAATGCTAATGCTAATGCTCAGGTCTGCAGCGACCACTTTGTGTGTTTGAAAGCTAAATTTTTTGTGGATGTGCTATTGATCATTAGGTTGTGGTTAAATGTTCATTTACACTCTAGTAATATGGTTTAGCTCGACACATCAAGATGCTTTGCATGTTTGTTGACATCAATTGCTACTGCTAGCGGCTAGCAGCGACTAATGTAAACAAAGATGCAGTATATTTGACGTGGCGTCTTTACAAATAAAACACTCACCCTGGCAAAGACCAAACCATAATTATCACTGAACCTTTTGTTACCTAGGTTGTGGACCCACCCGCTGACAAAAAAGTTCTATGTCTCCAAACTTTTCTAGTTTTTCATCTGCTGCTGGTGTAGTACGATATCTGCAGGACCAGGTACTTAGTAATATCAACACCAGTGATTGTTGGAAAACCTTTGGGTTCTGTCCAAAACTCATTAATTTTCATAAGATATGGGTCACATCCAATACATTTTGAAGTAAGTGTATGTATGTCTGTTTCAACACTGAATTAAAATCCGCACAATAATCACTCTCTTCAATGGTTTCCTCCACAGCAGCATTCGTTCTGCCCTCCAGCTGAAATTGCAACGTCATCATCGTCATGCGACTGTGTTGGGGAAATTACAATGAGTATTAATGTAATGTTTTATATATTTTAATGTATGATTGTTAGGGTTTGAGTTTGTGCTCAAGACACAGGCCCATGAGCAATCTGCATACAGAGTTAAGGAATGTGGGGGTGTATGCTTTCGGGCAAAGCATACACTTAAACACTGACTTAGAGACAAAAGACTTTTGACTATGTAACTTTGAAATAATGTTTAAATTATTTGAAACTTATTGTAAACTATATTTGTGATATTAAAATCATGAAAAGACTCAAAGAAAAGTTCATTCTGACCAACCGCTCATAAGCCATGAATATATATTTTAATTATGATTATTTATTTAATTTTTTCCTACTGTAAATTGACAATATCTTCTTGGGTGACTCTACCCCCAACAACTGGGTTGGACTTCGTAATGTCATCTGACTCCGTCTCACTGAGATAGATAGGTCCAATAAGTAGACAGCGTTAGATGATGTAACATCTTTAAGGTTTTTTTAATATATGTTGACAGGACATTAAACCATAGACTGTTTTGAGGTGAAGGTTGTTGGGATTAAATAAGTTTTACTTCCTCCCTGTTGTTTTTTTATGTTTATTTTGTTTAGGGTTTTTTTTCATGTTAATTTAAATATTTTAGTTTTGGTCACTGCTAGCTTTTTAGGTGTTTAAGGGTTAAATACTAACCCTTTGGTTCATAGAATCTGTCTTTAACCTTAAAATTCAGTTTTTCTTGCTCTTCATATGAGCATCATATGACAGATTGGATCTAAAAACAAACTGAGAAATGAATTAGAATTAGATATGAACTTTACTAAACCAACCAAACTAATGTTAGAGAAGATGCTTTTGCACATGTTCTGTATGTGTACGATTAATGTTTATTTCAGGAAAGTGTTACCAAGGCAACACAAACTCAGAAAAGACAGAGGAGAAAAATGTTTCTTATGTATGACTGAGGTGTGAGTAACGTCTGCATAAAAAGGGGCATTTAGAAAAGCACAGTGGAGCAGGGTTTGTAAAACAGATGAATTCAAACTGCATTCACTGACTGGGGAGGACCTATTCACGACCCATCATCATCATCATCATCATCATCATCATCATCATCATCATCATTATCATCATAGGTGTCAGTGGAAATAGTTTCTAGTAGAACTGTCAAAATTAACATGGATTAATCCATCATCATGATTAATCATGATTTCAATGCAATTAAATGGAACAGTTGTTTTAGTATGGAAGACTAAAAGTGCCAAAATTACATAAATAAATAAATACATCATTAAATAATTAATCAAATATGTCACTATTTAATAAAAATTGTAATTAAATAGATAAAAATTATATTTTTATTTCACTAATTAATTCATTCATTCATGGTTGTTGTGTTGTAGTGGATCATAAATTTATTTTATCGGTCAGCCTCATTTATTTATTAATTTTTCCCACTTTTACTCCTCCATTGTTTTGGTTCAAGTTCTTTTGTTGAAACTGTTGAAAATATTATAAATATATATGTGTATATACATATACATACATACATTTTTTTCACCTCAGATTTCACATATTTTATCACATTTTGTTGGTGCTTTTTTCTCTTTATTTTAGAAGAGTGCCAAAGGTGTGTGTTTTTAATTTCAAAACTTTCTATACAAAATACACATATTTAAAGGTAATAGCCAATATATTAAACATAAATTGTGTGCAAAATATAAAGTAAACCTGTTTCATGGATATAAAAGAGGTCTTTGATTAATAAATTAATCCCTCATGAACATCAAAAATTACTTTGTTACGCAAATAAACTAATTTTGAATAATATAAAATATAAATGTTCTTCAAATGTTGCCAAAATTTTAAACAAGATAATTGACAATAAAACTAAAATAATACACTTGTCATTAATTATAAAACAAACCAGTTAGTCAAATAAACATCACTTCAAATATTATCAAAACTTAAATACAACTATTATAAATATATTTGTTGTGTGTTATATTTCAGCATTAATTATTTTTTTTTTATTATTCAATACATTATGACTTATTTAATGTGTTTTTCCCAAATATTTAAAATACCCCCTGGGCTTCTTCCAAGTACCCCTGGGGGTCTTGGTGCCCCACTTTTGGGCACCCCTGTTTTACGGCAGTGGTTTCCAATCCAAGAGCATCACCCTTCAGTAAAGTGTCTCTGTCCGTCTGAATATAACCAGTCATTTCACTGAATATTTCATCCCATCTACTTATGTGATATACCAGGTGACAAGATACCTGATGACACTTGAGTTTATTAAATAATGAGGCAAAGGTGAGTTAAATGCACATTCTAATGGTCTCTCGTCTCCCACAAACTCTGATAATAGCCACAGACGTCCTTCGTTCACACATTATATAATTATACATTTAGCAGTAAAGTATTACACTGCACCTGCACGATTCATGTAAATTAGGGACAGTGATTATTTTTATGGAATAATACAGCAACATTTAATTCTAAAAGTCATTCATACCAAACTAATAATAATTCTAGCCTTTTAATTTCATGTAAAAATTCAGCTTCATTTTGGCTGCATTTATCATCCCTGGGTGGCATATTTTAATAATACACAAAAAAATTTTTAGATAACTGTTTTACTGGTCACTTTTACTGGTTTTATAGATAATGAACAAAAATACTGACAATATGTCCAGACACTGAGGCTCACTTCACACTGGGTTTTCCTTCCCTCTTCTGACCACTTGTCCAGACTCAGTAGAATATTTCACTAATATTTGATAAGCTTTACACACTGCATATAACCTGTTGTCACTGTCACTTTTAACTCTTATCAACTTATAAAGTATTTCAGACTTTCCTATCCGTTCCGTCAGTCTGACTGATGCATCATTATTTCCAGTGTTGTACCTGAACGAGTTCATTGAACGATCGTGCTCAAACAAAATCATATTTTTGACGAACGTGAACGACTCGTTCACTTTGGCCAAATGAACAGGAAGTTGTGAACGCAGTTATTCTGGCTTTTATTGAACTGCACTCTTATGTAGTTCACATTTTGCTCTTATCACGTTGCAAACAACCAAGTTTTAACAAAAAAAAAAATATACCGGGTACTGCGAAAAATAATTAAAGTAGTTTAAAAAAAAATTCTTGCATGGTTATGGTATATTATTGAGTCTTATAAGGCATAAAATAGGATCAAAACACAACATTATCATAGATGTCATTTTTGTATTATTCTGAACAAATGTTGGCAGCATAAGTTTACAATAATAACACAAAAAAAGAACGAAAAAGTAAATTTTGGAATCCATGAACTTCTAGTTCATAATTTGGAAGAATGAACAATGAACTGAACTAATCCATATTGAGTAACTTGAACTGAACTTTGAACTAGTTCCTTATCAAGGTGAACTTTCCCAACACTCTTATTTTATATATATCTTATTATATATATTTCTTCTTATTTTCGTTGTAGTTCTGCCTTAACTGCTTCGTCTCCAGCTCCACTCATTGTTTAATTCAATTGTAATGTTGTTATTGGTCACTGAATAAAACATGGTTGTTGATCATTTATGCTAGCTTCAGATAACTGTTCACAGCTCATAGTCAATGTAGTCTGACGTCACATTCTTGTTCTACACATGCTCAGTATACACAGCAGTGGTCGACTGAGCCGACATCTACAGGTGACACCTTTGTTAGCACTTCTCATTACAAAGCTCTGCATTTAGCTTCAGGTAGTGTCCAGCCAGGACGTTCAAGCACAGTGGGATATGTAGTTCTTTTGACTTTGTAGTTTTGGCTCAGTGTTAAGGTGGACAGTAATGAACGTTCCTGTCCTTTTGATTTTTTAACACGACTGAAAATCATCATCTATTAATGTTATTCCCGCTCCAGCTGATTTTTATTCCCGTCCCAATCATGAGATTGATAATAGTTTGGTTCCCTCTTACCAGAAAACATGGACAACATAATATTCTTGCAGAAAAATATGAAAATTAAGTGAACAGGGGATGGTCCACTCAAATTCAGTTTGTGCATGATTATTTCATTATAACTATAATTTTATCCTCCCTTAAATGCTGTATCCTAAACTATGGTTACTAAAGGTAAATAGTATATGCCCAAGTACTTAATAATTTTTTTTTTAAAAACCCGCAATAAAACTGCAACCGCACACCAAAAACCGCAATTCATACTGCACCACAACTTTTGTTGTGGTATATATATATATATATATATATATGTATATATATATATATATATATATATATATATATATATATATATATATATATATATATATATATTCTAGATAAATATTTATGAATCTATTTTATACATGTACATAAACCAGCATATATGTGTAATAACACACCATCATATATATTAAAATCATGAACTAACCAGCACTAAAGTAATTTGTTTTATGATTAATCTGATTAAAGTATCTAAGATTTAACACATTTAATGTCTGAAGCAGATACTTTTTAAAACAATTTATTTAATAGTTATTAAAGGGTTAAAGGAGCCTGTGTTGAGTAACAGTGAACA
Organism: Siphamia tubifer; assembly: GCA_020466265.1. Taxonomy (NCBI): domain Eukaryota; kingdom Metazoa; phylum Chordata; class Actinopteri; order Kurtiformes; family Apogonidae; genus Siphamia; species Siphamia tubifer. The sequence continues at coordinate 8,134,056 of CM035802.1, read as the reverse complement.
CTGATCTAATGAAAAAGTGGGAAAGACGGGAGACAAAAGTAAGTGCTGACAGATCAGAAGAAGTGACAGAAATCAGGTTCTAAATGCTTTGGAGAGATGCTGCCTCTCATTTAGTGGCTCAGTGGCTTTCAATCAGACACTCACAGGAAGACAGAGAGAGAGAGAGAGAGAGAGTGAGTGAGTGAGAGAGCCAGTCAATGATTTCCCCCAGCGCCTATTTCAATAGTGTCTCCTGTCGCTCATCTGACCCATTCGTTATGCTGAGCCACGGCGAAATCTGATTGGGCTCATTACCCTCTCCTCAGAACTGATACAGGAAGTGCAAGGTGAGAGAGTGAGAGAGAGAGAGAGAGGAGAGGCTGTAGCACAGCTCATTGTGAATGGACACCATCAGCTGTTGTCACTATCAGGAAGTCTATGGCCTTCTGCCAACTCTCTCCCTCTCTAACCTGACGCTAACCTCACTCTACCTCTGCTACTGTGAGAGGGAAACAAATGAGCCTCACCTCCTGTCTCTCTCACTCTCTCTCTGCCCCCCCCCCCATGTCTCTCTCCCTTTCTCTCTCTCTACCTCCCCCCTCTCTCGTTGTCTCTCTCTGCCCCCCCTGTCTGTCTGTCTGTCTCTCTCTCTGCCCCCCCGCTCTCTCTCTCCCTTTCTCTCTCTCCCCTCCCTCTCTCTGTCTGTCCCCCCCCCCCCGCTCTCTGTCTCTGTCTCTCTCTCTCTCTCACTCTCTCTGCCCCCCGCTCTCTCTCTCTTCTCTCGCCCTCTCCCTCTGCCCCTCTCCCTCCCCTCTCTCTGTCTCTCTCTCTCTCTCTCTCTCTCTCTCTCTCTCTCCCCTCTCTCTGTCTCTCTCTCTCCCCTCTCTCTGTCTCTCTCTCTCCCCTCTCTCTGTCTCTCTCTCCCCTCTCTCTGTCTCTGCCCCCCCCCCCCCTGCAGTGGTGGACGGCTGTAGTGAGTTGAATCTATTGGCATGCATTGTGTCATTCATTCAGCTCAGTGGTGAATGAGAACGGCTGGATGACAGATAGCGTGAAGGTCGAGTGAGGTAACAATGTCCACCTCAGGTCTGAAAATGAGACGACTTTTGATGCATTGCAGGACTTTACACAAAGAGGACGGCCTCATCTACACTTTCACTGCGTTTTTTCCTTTTTCACCTCTAAGCCACAGCTTTTCAGAATGTAGGATAGTGAGCCTCCCCAAAGAGAACTCTAAAGCAGAAGTGTCCCCCCCCCAAAAAAATATTATCGCTATTATTACCCCGCCTCCTGAAGGGGAGAGGGGTAATGTGTTTGAGTTTGTTTGTTTGTTTGTTTGTTTGTGGTTGTGTTTGTTAGCAGGTTTAAACAACAACGACTGGATCATTTTCCATGAAATGTTCAGTAAAGGTGTGAAGTGGTCGAGAATAGATCCCATTAAATTTTGATGAATGTAGGTCAAAGGTCACAGTTACAAGACTTTATTGTGCCTGGAACCACTTCACTGTTGTTTTACTGGTGTTTAGAATATATACATACATACATATGTATATAGTATATATGTATACAAATTGACTGTAGGCTTTACATGTAGATAAACCAGCATATATGTGGAATAACACACCATCATATATTAAAAACATGAACTAACCAGCACTAAAGTCAATTGTTTTCTGATTCATCTGATTAAAGTATGTATTTACCACGTTTAATGTCTGTCTCTGAACTCCATCATATTTAAAAAAGGACCTTTTAGAGAAGGTCTCAAAATGTTTTCACTTAATATTTTCTCATTAAAGTCTATTTTAGTTTCATTTAAAAGGGCTGAAAATATGCTGTATTTCCTTAAAAAATAATCAATCAGAGAATACAGTGTGGAGCAGTAACATACTCTGATGTTACGTGGAGCTCAGTCATAAATCAAAGCAAAGTGTGCTTGTGCCGGTGATTCATAAACCTATCAAAAAACGATCAGAGGTGGCATTTGGAGGATGACCTCTACTCTGCACTGTTTGCCTCTGCGCAGTTGATTCAGCAACGGAGTTATTGAAAACATGATGATATTTTTTGCTCGACAGTGAGACGCCTGAATGCAACACTGCTGCATTCAGAGCATGTAGAGTTGTTATTTTGGGTGTAGACATAAAATTACTTCATCCTAAAGAGAAGAAATCATTCAACTTAGTCATCATAAATTTGAATAAAAGGGTTTTTGGATGTTTTGTGATGAACGTTTACCAGAAAGTTTTGCAGATATTCCTTAGAACTCTGAGTATTCTTTGAAAACTTTAGCCTTTTTTCACCTTCTAGAAGCATTTTCTGCACATCAGCACTGAATACAACAAGAGCTAAAAAAAAGAAAAAGGAAACTAGTAATATAATAGTCAAAACATTTTTCTAACCAGAGGTGGTCAAAGTACTCACATTCTGTATTTAGGAAGAAGTACAGACACTGTTTTGGACTGATTCAACTCATTTACTGAAGTAAAGGTTATATGAATTATAAGAAAGTACAAAATTAAAAGGTAAAACTGTATTTTTTTTATTTTTTTTATTTTTACCATGAATGAAATATTTTTTTAACCAGAAAAAAATATGAAAAGTTTCAAAAGTATTAAAAAATAAAACCTTTAAAAGTGAGTTAAAAGTGTGTAAAAGATGTGGGGTTTTTTTTTTTTGGGGGGGGGGGGGGGTTATAATACATTTTATTTGTATAGCACTTTTCATGGCACTCAAAGACGCTTTACATGAAGTAAAAATAATTACTTGGAATTTTGACTTATTATCTCATGACTTTGACTTTTTTTATCTCATAATTTGGACTTTTTGAAAATGTACCAGAATAAGAGTGTGTTTTGCTCCATGTTGGCAGTTATTGTGAATACACTCATTTAAACAAAGGTGAGAGTTAATGTGAACTTGTTTAATAAAGTGTGAGTGACTCATCTGACTGTTTCACTTCATGCACCTTATAGTCCAGTGAGCCTTATATATAAAAATACACTATTCATTGACAGTGCACCTTATAGTCCAGGAAATATGGTACTAAAACACTCTGGGGCCAAAATGATAAATCTTCCAGATGTAAAAATCAGTTTTGAATGTAGACTCTTCCATGATGTGGAGCAAAGGGAGGGGGGACTGGAAAAACACTTTAGTCTTCCATAGATGGAGGTTTCCATGGATCTATAATCACATAAGACAGCAGAGAAGGAGATCAATATATTATCCTGCACCTGTCCTGCACTTGAATTTTCTCCAAAAATGACAGTGCACCTCATAATCCAGAGCACCTAATTCTAGTTGTGCTTAGTTAACTTGGAATTGTAACTTTTTATCTCATAATTTAGATTTTTTTAATCTCGTAATTTAGACTTTTTATCTCATAATTTTGACTTTTTATTTAATATTTTTTTTACTTTTTATCTCATAATTTTGACTTTTTATTTCACTTTTTTTTTTACTTTTTATCTCATACTTTTCACTTTTTCCTCTCATAATTTTGACTTATTATCTCATAATTTGAGGTCTTATCTCATGATTTTGATTTTTTAGCTTGGAATTTTGACTTTTATCTCATAAATCTGACTTTTTATCTACATAATTTGAGTTTTTATCCCATGAGTTACATTTTTTAGCTTGAAATTTTGACTTTTTCTCTCATAATTTAGATTTTTTTATCTCACAATTTTGACTTGGGATGGTGGAAGGGAGAGGAAAACTGGAAAAACACTTTTGTCTTCCATAGATGGCAGTTTCTGTGGATCTATAATCACGTAAGACAGCAGAGAAGGAGATCAATATATTATCCTGTATCTGTCTCTGCACTTAATATTTGAATTTTCTCCAAAAATGACAGTGCACCTCATAATCCAGAGTGCTTTATATATGGATTAATTGTAGTTGTGCTTAGTCACTTGGAATTTTGACCTTTTTATCTCATTAGTTTGAGGTTTTTATCTCATAATTTTTTTTTACTTTTTATTACATGATTTTGACTTTGGAGGGGGGAAGAGAGGAAGAAACTGGAAAATGACTTTTGTCGCTCTTCCATAGATGTGAGTTTCCGTGGATCTATAATTACATAAGACAGAAGAGAAGAAGATCAATATAATATCCAGCATCTTTCTCCGCAATTAACACTTGAATTTTATCCAAAAATGACAGAATCCAGAGCACCTTAAATATATATATATATATATATATATATATATATATATATATATATATATATATATATATATATATATATATATATATATATATATATATATATATATATAATGATTTTGACTTTTTATCTCATAATTTTGAGGTTTTTAATCTCATGATTTTGACTTTTTGTCACATAATTTTTTTTAATCTCATAATTTTGACTTTTTCTCTCATAATTTAGATTTTTTTTCTTGCAATTTTGACTTGGGAGGGGTGAAGGGAGGGGAAAACTGAAAAATGACTTTTGTCGCTCTTCCATAGATGGCAGTTTCCGTGGATCTATAATCACATAAGACAGAAGAGGAGATCAATATAATATCCAGTATCTGTGTGTGTGTGTGTGTGTGTGTGTGTGTGTGTGTTTGTTAAAGTAGATGGGAGCGTATCCTTAACGACATGTTCTCCATCTGCACATCCTCTACATGCTTGTATTTACTCCAGTGCTGTATCTCATCACCCAGTGGCTCCTTTAACTTGGCAGACGCTGAGGAGTGGGAGGTTTGGACCCTGTGCAGAAACAGGATTATCAAATATACATTACAGGCGTTCCAGGGCCCCAGTGTGTTAGCTTAGGCTCCTGTGTGCTAATTGCCGGCTTCACTGTGCTCTGTAATTTCATGCTTGATGTGAGCATTTGTCTTTCACGCTACAAAGGAACTGGATACTGTGTACAAATGCAAGAATGACTTCAGATATGTTGTACCAGCTGATAAAGCCCTTCATTTTGCCACTTCTGTAAACACACCAGACAACCATGTTTTTGTTGTTGTAATAGCTTTAGGGGTCTTACAAAACAATATAGACTGATATAGAAACGCTTTGGGCTACAGCTGCACTATATATGGTTTGAGCATCGACATCACAGTGTGTGTGTTCGCAATAGTCACATGACAGGTCGTGTTAATGTAGGAGACGAATGAACTCAATGTTTTATAATTTGAATAGAACCTGACAAACACTGAACACTATCATTCTGAAGCACTTTGGACTGAGTCACTGGGAACAAGACTGAAAAATGAGTGACCAACAAGAGAAAATGACCCAAAACCAACAAGAGAAAATGACCCAAAACCAACAAGAGAAAATTACCCAAAACCAACAAGAGAAAATTACCCAAAAACAACAAGAGAAAATTACCCAAAACCAACAAGAGAAAATGACCCAAAACCAACAAGAGAAAATGACCCAAAATCAACAAGAGAAAAACACCCAAAACCAACAAGAGAAAATGACCCAAAAACAACAAGAGAAAAACACCCAAAACCAACAAAAGAAAAATCACCCAAAACCAACAAGAGAAAATCATCTATAACCAACAACAGAAAATCACCCAAAACTAAGACTTGGTGCCAGAAAGCAAAGCAACATCCGTGATGTGGAATTATTGAATGATTGATTTAATTTATTCATCTTTTAAAATGTTATTAACAATTTTTCTTTTCATTTACTTGTTTATATTTAATTCATATTTAATTTATTTGTATATACTTGTAATTTTTTAATAGATTTTAAATTTTTTAATTGTATTTTTTTTTATTTGTACTTTTTATTAAAAAAACATTTATGTACTTTAAATTTTTTTCTTTATTTAAGGTTTGTTTTTTTCACCCAAAATCAAGGCTTGGTGCTTGAAAGAAAAGCAACATTATGTGAAGTTGTTTATTTTTCTTTATTTCTCCATTTATTTCTTTTCATTTATTTGTTGTTTTTTTTTTGTTTATTTATTTGGATGGATGTGTAATTTTTTAATATATTTTTTTTATTTTTATTTATTTACAATTTTTTTATTAAACTTTTTGTAATTATTTCGTCTTTTAATAAATTTTTTTTTAATTATTAGTTAGATTAAATTATTTCAGCTACAGAAGGATGATACAGAAACATATGTTCAGTGTCAACCACTAATCTGTTTGACTATTTGCATCAACACCACACAGTTGTTATTCACTCCTAAGGATTTTTTTTCATATCACAATATATATCGCAGGGTTTGAAAAAAAAAAATCACAGTGTTATATTTTTCTAATATCGTGCAGTCCTAACATGTTGTCCCAGCTGATAAAACCATTAATTTTGCCACTTCTGTAAACACAGCAGACGACCATATTTTTGCTGTTCTAGGGGCCTTACAAAACAATACAGACTGATTTGGTCAGGTTTGGATAATGACCCTGTTGACCGGGGGAGTCATCCACGGCCAAATTGCTGCTTGTGTGGAGCTTTAGTTCGTAATTAGGTCAGAATGCAAATGCCTCTGTTGTAATGTTGTCCCACAAGGACTAGCACGGCTGCAGTTGCACTGTTTAGAGTGTATCCATGTGTGTCGCACTGAGTCATTGAGCCCCTCTAGTGCTGTTGAGCTTTGAGGAGGGAGAGTGAGCGCTCGGGGCCCAGCTCATTCACAACCTCTTGCTCTTATCAAAACATGTTTATTGCGCCGTAACGTGTTTTGCTACCGTTTAAGTCGGCGCCTTTTACCGCTACAGGCCACACATGTTGAAGGGGGAGCTTTTGACCTCAGGCTCACCCCCTAACCTTCCAAACACACCCACACACACTTTGACTCAATTTCCACTTCCTCTCCCTTTCCTCTTCCACTTCTGTAGTTTCCTCTCCTCTTACCTTTGTGTTTTATTGATCATTAGCTGATGCTGTGAACAGAGAAGGGCTGTAATTAAGGAGCCAGACTGGTCTGTCAATGCTGTTCAGCGCCGCATGGAGAGCACCAGACCAAGCGATGGCGCTAATAGGGCTTCATACTGTAAACAACACGCACACCTGGACAGCAGGAACACCCTGGGGAGATGGCGCTGTCCACAAGTTAGCACCGATCAAGCTACAAACTTCATCTGTGTGTGTGTTTCTGTTGTCAAAGCGTCAATGCTAAAGGAATCTGCTAGGCCGAGCTCGTGTGCATGTAACACCTACAAGTACTTTTTTATTTAGAAAGCAAGACGGTTCTGAGGGGAAGTTTTATTTTTAAATCCAAATATGTGACCAGTTCCAATTAATAATCATCATTACTCACGATTATCATTTCATTATTAATCTAGTTTAGTTATGGGAGGCAGAGAAACATATGTGAATGTATGCAGAGGTGGAAGTAATTAAGTAGAAGTACTTTTTTAGGTATCTGTAATTTACTTGAGGATTTACTTTTCGGGCAACTTGTTACTTTTACACCCTACATTTTTGTATAAATATATGTACTTTATACTCTTTACATTTATATAAATATTTGTACTTTATACTCTTTACATTTATATAAATATCTGTACTTTATACTATTTACATTTATATAAATATTTGTACTTTATACTCTTTACATTTATATAAATATTTGTACTTTATACTCTTTACATTTATATAAATATCTGTACTTTATAATCTTTACATTTCTATAAATATTTGTACTTTATACTCTTTACATTTATATAAATATCTGTACTTTATACTCTTTACATTTATATAAATATCTGTACTTTATACTCTTTACATTTATATAAATATTTGTACTTTATTCTCTTTACATTTATATAAATATCTGTACTTTATACTCTTTACATTTATATAAATATCTGTACTTTATACTATTTACATTTATATAAATATTTGTACTTTATACTCTTTACATTTATATAAATATTTGTACTTTATACTCTTTACATTTATATAAATATCTGTACTTTATACTCTTTACATTTATATAAATATTTGTACTTTATTCTCTTTACATTTCTATAAATATCTGTTCTTTATAATCTTTACATTTCTATAAATATTTGTACTTTATACTCTTTACATTTATATAAATATCTGTACTTTATACTCTTTACATTTATATAAATATCTGTACTTTATACTCTTTACATTTATATAAATATCTGTACTTTATACTCTTTACATTTATATAAATATTTGTACTTTATTCTCTTTACATTTATATAAAAATCTGTACTTTATACTCTTTACATTTATATAAATATCTGTACTTTATACTCTTTACATTTATATAAATATATGTACTTTATACTCTTTACATTTATATAAATATCTGTACTTTATACTCTTTACATTTATATAAATATCTGTACTTTATACTCTTTACATTTATATAAATATCTGTTCTTTATAATCTTTACATTTATATAAATATTTGTACTTTATTCTCTTTACATTTATATAAATATCTGTACTTTATACTCTTTACATTTATATAAATATTTGTACTTTATACTCTTTACATTTATATAAATATCTGTACTTTATACTCTTTACATTTATATAAATATTTGTACTTTATACTCTTTACATTTATATAAATATCTGTACTTTATACTCTTTACATTTATATAAATAGCTGTACTTTATACTCTTTACATTTATATAAATATCTGTACTTTATACCCTTTACATTTATATAAATATTTGTACTTTATTCTCTTTACATTTATATAAAAATCTGTACTTTATAGTCTTTACATTTATATAAATATCTGTACTTTATACTCTTTACATTTATATAAATATCTGTACTTTATACTCTTTACATTTATATAAATATTTGTACTTTATTCTCTTTACATTTATATAAATATCTGTACTTTATACTCTTTACATTTATATAAATATTTGTACTTTATACTCTTTACATTCTCAGAATAGACCTGTTACTTTTTCAAACAAGACAAATCTGACAGTATGAAAAAAATAAATCATAAATCAAAGATTGTGACTGATTATATGATAATTCTGACTTTTTTTCCTTCATTACTTTTTTTGTTTTTATCTCATAATTTTGACTTTTTGTCTCATTATTTAGATCTTTTGTAAAACGTCTATTCATGACTTTTGAATTTTTCTTAAATGTCCTGTACCATGACCTAATAAAACACATCATCTACACACTAACTTAGTGTCGACCACTAATCTGTTTAACCATTTTCATCGGCATCACACAGCTTTTATTTACTCTCTTTGTCATATCACAATAAACAGTACAGTATATCACAGGGTTAAAAAAAAAAAAAACAGTAATTTTTTTAAAACACTGAAATGTATCTTACTCTTATCAGTGTTGAATTAACTCAGAGAATCAGTTTACTTTAACACTAAATATATGACACTGACAGTGTAAAACCTCTGTTATTTATTTATTTTACTATTTATTTATTTGTCTTACTTCCTCCGACTACTAATCAAATGTGTTAATAGAACTGTGTGACAAATCTGAATCTCATTTATTTATTTATTTATTTATTTATTATTCACTTTCTCTGGTTGTTTTTTTTCCTTGATCTTTTTTATATTTTCTTCTTTTCTCTGTGACACATTGGACATAAACTGAAACTAAACTCCTTCATACTTATGTTATGTCTCTTGTCTCCGCCCTCGTGTTGTGGGTCGACACTGAGCCACGGCTTTAATCGATTAAAACTATCAAAACATCTCGACCGGTTGCCCCCCCCCCTCCACCCTTGTTGACTCTGTGTGTCTCTTGTCTCTTCTGCAGAGAAAGTCAGTATGCTGTCGGCATTGATCGCTCCCTTCAAGTACATAAGCCCTGGGACCAGCAGCACAGAGGACGAGGACAGTTTAAGTAAGATTCTGCTGCTGCTTTTTTTTTCATTTCATTCCATGTTTTTCCCTCCCCATCAGCATGTTGCTCCCTCTGTAGCTGACTTAATATGCAAATCATCTCTGTCAGACTCATAATTAATTATTTGTGAAACGGACTATTTGATCACACATGGATGTCAGCTCACCTGATAATCTTTAAAAAATCTGTATTATTTTACAAAAGTGAATAAAATGAAACCAAAATGTTCACGATAAAAGAGTCATTAGAATCCCTACTCAAAAATTGATGAAAAAAATCAGTGGTTATAATGGAAATGGAAGCTTAGACAGTGTCATAGTCTACATCAGTTTAAAACAAAATATAAACGATAGTATACTTCTACAGTAGTGGAATAAAATGGAGATGTGATTGATAATTCTGCATTTATTCTGTTCACAGTGGCTCATTTTGGATCCATATTGAATTATTAATATCAGCTTATTTTCATTCCTTCTCATTTAAGGTTTATGTTTTGTGTTTTTCATTTCTTTTTCCACAAATACATTATTATTATTATTATTATTATTATTATTATTAGTATTATTATTATTATTATTATTATTATTATTATTATTATTATTATTATTATTATTATTGTTATTATTATTATTATTGTGTTGTTGTTAGTTCTGTATTTATAGTTTTCATTTTATTTGTATGTATGTATGTATGTATGTATGTATGTATGTACGTATGTATGTACGTATGTATGTACGTATGTATGTACGTATGTATGTACGTATGTATGTATGTATGTATGTATGTATGTATGTATGTATGTATGTATGTATATATGTATGTATGTATGTATGTATGTATGTATGTATATATGTATGTATGTATGTATGTATATACGTACGTACGTACGTATGTATGTATGTATGTATGTATGTATGTATGTATGTATGTATGTATGTATGTATGTATGTATGTATGTATGTATATATGTATGTATGTATATATGTATGTATGTATGTATGTATGTATGTATGTATGTATGTATGTATGTATGTATGTATGTATGTATGTATGTATGTATGTATATATGTATGTATGTATATATGTATGTATGTATATATGTATGTATGTATGTATGTATGTATGTATGTATGTATGTATGTATGTATGTATGTATGTATGTATGTATGTATGTATGTATATATGTATGTATATATATGTATGTATATATGTATGTATGTATATATGTAGTGTATTTTTTGTTAGAAAAGTTGATATAGTAAGAAGGGGTGGGATTTTATAAGTGTTAACTTCCACCCACTCCTTTTGAACGTGCTTGTGGTTTTTTTTTTTACTGTATGTTTTCTTTTTCTTTATCATTTCTTAATAAATCAAATAAATCAAAATCCAATCAAATCAAGAAGTAATAGAACATTTTCCGTACACACCACATACAGATACTAGTCTGGTCATTTTCTTGTGCACATTCTAGTTAGTGTCCAGAATTTTAAAGACAAAAATGAACACCTTTTGAATTCTGACCTCATTTAAATTCTGACAAATAACATGTAGTTTTTCAATGCAAATTGCAAAGTGTGTGTAAAATGTACGTCCCGATACCAGAGGGTTAAATACGTGCGCGCTCGCCCATGAACATTCTTGTGGTAAAATTTGAACACCCTATTTTTTTTTTCTTTTTTCATTTCCCATCAGAAATGCAATCCACCACCACTTCTCTGTAACTAGGTTTGAAGAGCGTATCACAGCTGTTCAGACTTTACTCTCATGGAGGATCGAAGTGTGAAATAAAGCGGGCCACAGACATTTCTCACATCCATTCTTGCAATGTCTGCCACTCCGTACAATCCCCACCCCCATTACAAATAGGATTGGTGCTTTGCATTGGCCACGGGGACCCATGTTTCCCACTTATGACTCTGATTCAGAACCAATTTGGAGGCAGATTACAGGATGATTTGCCAGATAACGTCCCCATTTTTTTTGGGGGGGTGGGGGTTGGATTTGGCTTTTAAAACACTTAAATATGATACAGCCCTGTGGTATGAAGTGGGCTCAGCTCAGGCTCGGCCTCATGATTGTAGATTTGTTCATTACCGTTTCATTGTGTATCAAGTGGTTCAATCTGCCTGGAGAGATTTTCCTTGATTCATTTTCTTCAGCCATGATAAATGTGAGTGTCACACAATAATGGCTGCTTTTGCTCTTTGTGCTCATGGGTCTTTATTTTTTTATAACTTTAAATTACATTGTTTTTGCTGCTTTCATTGCAGGTACTAGCAGCGCCGAGGTAAAGGAAAACCGAAACATTGGCAACTTAGAGGATCACTCTATCGGATCTGCCGAGTGCCAGTCGCTTTTCTGCTCCGACTCTTCAAGAAGCGGGAGCTCTGGACTGAAGAGGAAACGACCGCTGGAGGAAGACAACAATGGCCGCATGTGTCAGCTCCGCTTTATCTACAAGAAACTGTCTTGGTCTGAAGCACCGAAAAACGCGTTAGTGCAACTCAACGAGCTCCGACCGGGCCTCCAGTATCGGATGGTGTCTCAGACTGGCCCAGTTCACGCTCCTGTTTTCTCTATCGCTGTGGAGGTTAATGGACTGACCTTTGAGGGCACAGGTCCTACAAAGAAGAAAGCAAAGATGAGAGCGGCAGAGCTCGCCCTCAAGTCCTTCATTCAGTTCCCGAACGCACCTCAGGCCCACTTGGCCATGGGCAACATTTCCAACCCTTCGGCTGACTTCACCTCAGACCAAGCGGACTTCCCAGACACGCTCTTTAAGGAATTTGAGTCTTCACCTTGTTCGGACGGACTCTCTTTCTGTGACTCGGCAGCTGGGAGTGAGCTACTATCGAGCGAGCTCCTGAGACATAGACGGTTACTCCGCCATACTTTGGACCTGATGGTACAGGCTCAGCAGAGGTTGGGCGGGATTGTTCCAGAGCCCGAGGTTCCTAAAAGTCCCGTTGCGTTGCTGAATGAGCTCCGACCGGGCCTACGTTACGCATGTCTTTCAGAGCGGGCTGAAGGCCGACGGCTGCGTAGCTTTGTCATGGCGGTACGTGTGGACGGACGGATATTTGAGGGCTGTGGTCGCAGCAAGAAGCTGGCCAAGACCCAGGCTGCTCAGTGTGCACTTCAGACCCTCTTCAACATCAGGACAGCCCCTGAGGGGAGGACAAGCCTCAAAGCCAGCAGGAAGAGTTGTCCTCATTTACCCCAGGTGAGTACAGACACATCCTCAGCGTCTGTCTTTAGTTAAGCTTCTTTGGCAACCACTCCACTTCCTACAGAGGCCTGTAATGACCAAAACAGTAGGCGTGTGGTGAAGAGCCAGACATCTTCCAATAAGTAATTAAAAAGGGGAAGAGATAGAGGCTAAGGAGAGAGGGGATGCTGTGAGAAGAAATGAGTCCAAAAACTAGGTTTAGATCAGGGGTCTCAAACATGTGGTCCGGGGGCCAAATGTGGCCTGCCAACGGTTCCAATGCAGCCCGTGGGATGAAGAGCACAAGAACCTGTTAAATGACTCCATCTTTTCTTCTCAGTTTTTTCTTTGCCTATAAATTATTGTTTTACTGCAAAAACTCCGATTAACTTATGAAAATATTTACATTTACAAACTATCCTGTAACAATAAAATGTGAATAACCTGAACAAATGTAAACAATTACAAATGTCTAAATACATTTGAATCCTTTCCTGCTTCTGTTACTAAGAGTTTAATGCTGATCCATAATAAAACACATGGACTAATGATAATTTGAGGCAGAATATTGTTAAAATTGCCCTTATTTTTCCTATGAAATTTAAGATAAAAATTTATAAAAGTACTTTCATAATTTAATGTTTTGAGGGGGGGTTTTTTGCACTAAAACAGTGACACATTTGGAGTCGTCATTATTTATAGGTTATTATGTTTTCATTTTACTGGTCCGGACCATTGGAGAGGAAGTCAGGCTGAATGTGGCCCCTGAAAAAAAGAGTTTGAGACCCCTGGTTGAAATTAAAACACCAGAAAGCAGTGTCCGTGGCTTTGAATCTTCGCTGCAGAGCCTCTGCTTTGGGTGCGTATTATCAGGTTGCAGGTTTTTTTTAAATAGAAATGCATGTAAATGAAACTAATTATTATCCTTCTGCCTGTGACACAAGAGAAATCTGTATCACACCCTAAATGAGTTTTTTTAGGGTCTTATGTGTTTGTAGAGATGTAATTGGGAGAGTTTTTGTAATTTTGTGAAATATGTTGTTTCCTCGTGTGTGGCATCATAGTGTCTACAAACATTAATTTAATCTGTTGCCCAAAGGAGATAGAAAAGCAAGGAGCAAATCGACAAACAAATCACTGAGCCCAATCCCATGCTCATTTACCCAAATATGTAAATAGCAATCAGAGCGAGGAAACTAGTTTTGGAGAAACTGGAGGAAATTGGACAGCCTTAAGACACAGCAGTGGCTGGTTTGGCTGGCACTTGTTGACAACCATTTAAAACTTCATTTCAGCTGAAGAATTCCATCTAACATGAGACTGTCCTGAGTTGATAGTCACACTGATTTATTTAGTTGTTTATTATTTAGAACCTCTGACATGGTGCAGGAATCATAAATTCAATGCAACCAGGTCAAAGGCGGAGACATTTTGAGTTTAACTTTTGTCTCTACTGTCTTTATTTTTGAAAATGTATTTAACCCTTTAAGCACTGATAGGTCAGATTCTGTATGGATGGTTTAGTTTAAATATTCAGGAAAAAAATTTGTTTTTACTGAGTTTTGTTGATGGAACTGAGCTGAAAAATTAACAGATGTCAAAAAGCAACTGACTGAGAAAAAACTAAAAGCCAAAGTTAAAACTACGGGAACCATATTACAATACAAGCTCAATTGTTTTGCAAATTGTTTCATGTTATTTGTTATTTTGTAAATATTTGTTTTTGTTGCTTATTTTGTTGATTTTTCTACATTCTGTTTTTTTATTTTAGTTAGTAATTTTCTTCAATTTTGTTCTGTTTGTGTCTTGCGCTGTTCATGTTACGTATTATTTTGTTGGTTTATTATTTTTTTTGTTCATTTTTATTGATCACTTTAGCTGTTTTTGTTCATTTGTTGCTTATTTTTGTTTTTTTTGTTTTTTCTACTGTGGAACTGCTAAAGTCTCAGGAGTTAAAGGGTTTTAACCTATATTTAACCAGGCAAGTCATTGTGCTACATGCACCATGTATGAAAATTGCTATATAAATAAAGTTTGATTGATTGATTGATTATGAACAGGTTCTTATTTATAATGACAGCCTGCCAAGAGACCGGAGTCACTTAAGGGAAAGGGTAGAAGGTTGTAAATGAAAAACAGATAAAAAATTTCACATAAAATGATGGTTAAAAACCATGCAATAGATAGTACATATAGGACTCATACGGGAGGATGGGGCCTGGGGAGGGGGCACATACTGGGGGACGGGGGCTGAGTGGTTATTGTGGTGAGAAGCAGTGGCAGTTTTTATTTATTTTATTTTTTCAACTTACATTTTGTATTCCTTTTTGCAAAAAAATGAAAACAGCAAAAAGAAAACAAACATAAAACAATAACAACACATGAATATTAATTTTGAAACAAATGACAATGACAAAACAAAACAAAACAAGGCTTAATATGTTGTCATATGATGTCAAAACATGATGTAATGGAGCCATAGGTGTTGACTCATCTGATGTCTGAAGGTGAGACGATGTGAATGAAAAAAACCCCACCAGATTTATCTTGTCTGAATCCTTAGATATTACCACTGATGTATTTTAGCTGTTGACCTTTAGTGTGACCTTGACCTTTGACCTTCAGTGCTCAAAATCGAATCCATTATCTATCATAAGTTGAATCAAAATCCGTTCAAAACAGTTTGTGTAATCCTGCTGACAGACAAACAGACAGTTAACTCAAAAAGTTATGGACAGATCTTGATGAAATTTTCAAGATTTTTTAACTTTTACATTTTGTTCTATTTCATCAACTTGAACTGTAAATAAAAATACCAAATACTCAATAATTGTTATTTTTTTAACCCTTTGAATGTTTCTAATCTAAAACCATTTTTAATGCAAAAAAAAACCTTTCCATAAAAACAGATGATTTGATGTTTACAGTCTTCACCATCATTGGTTAATTTACATTACTACCTCCGTCAAGGAGGTTATGTTTTTGCCAGAGTTAGCAAGATGTTCCCTGTGACACTCCCAACACATCCTGAAAATTCACCACCAAAATCTAATCAATTCCAGATGTTCCCATTACTGACCTGTCATCAATATCTGTCCATAAGTTTTGGAGTTTTCTTGCTAACTAACAGACAAACTCTGGCAAAAACATAACCTCCTTGGCAGAGGTAATAATTTCTATTAACCAGTGATGCTGTGACATAAATATGTGATACGTTGTGTGTGATAAAATACTTTTTGTGGGTTTTTTTGCATTAAAAAATGGTTTGTTTAGATTATAAACATGGCATTTAAAGGGTTAAAAAAATCAACAATTATTGAATATTTGGTATTTTTATTTACAGTTCATGTTGATAATAAATAGAAACAAATGTAAAAGTTAAAAACAAACTATGAAGTCATTACATTTGACGCACACTCCGTAGCTACTCAGGACCTTTGTGGAGTACATACCAGAGAGTTAATGCAGCACAAAAGAATGTTAAAAGCATTACGCTCCTGAAGTATGAATCCAAAATTAATCCGTACACATCCAAAGCATCCTCTCCCTGAAGTCTTCCCTTGAAGCTTCCATCGGCACGCGCCGACATATTGTGCTTCTGTTGGATCTGCGGGGGTACAAGTCGTATTAACATTCCGTCTCAGGCTTGTAGAAATAAACTGGCGAGAGTGTCCTTCCCCCAGAGCACGACATCAACCCAACAAACCTGCACATGTTTGCCTGGGAGAAACTTTTCTCTTTCTCCCTGTTGCCACGGTGTCTAAAAGGATTTTAAGAGGATTTGCTGCACCCGTTTAGTTCCAGAAAGCACTCGCTTGTGGAATTTCTTGAAAGTCAGCCTTGCCGTCTGCCAGACTTGAGAGGCATTTTATTTTCAGAGGTAAAGGACAAAAAGCACACGTTACAATGTGAAGCCACGCGTCGGCGAAACAAACATGTGACCAGGTGTTTGTTTGTGGGTTTGTTGTTGTGCTACATGTCGGCACTGTTGCGTAATGTAATTGCGAAGCCGCTCCAGCACATCGTACACCCAGTCGGTCTTCACATGTGCCAAGGACTGATTGCATGGGCAGTGGTTGACTACACAGCAGATGTGGCCAGCTAAGCAGGGGTGGATGCCAGCTGTAGCCTGAAGGAAGTGCAAGCGTTAATGGTGGTACGCCAAGCTAGCTGTTTTTTTTTGTTTTTTTTGTTTTTTTAAACCTGTTGCAGGATAAAGCATGGATTAAAGTTGTCCATTGTTGGGACAGATTTCCGTCACCTGAACTGTCTGGATGATTTATGTCAACTTATTTTCCAGCAATTAATTGAACTCAAATGGGAGATCAGTGCTGATCAGAGTATGGGGGAGGGGGGGTTGTTGTGATTGGTGTAGTGGTGTCCAAGGGCGTCACAGTCATTTAAAATGTGGGGGTGTTCAAGGTTGTGGCACATGAGTCAAATTTTCAGAGTCTATCATCGGAAAATTAACGAACAATTATCCATTAATGGTTAAATTTTTTTATATTAAAAATGTAATATATGGTAGAAAATAATAATAATAATTCATGAGTCAAAATTATTAGATAAAAAGGATTTAAAAAAATCAGACACTGATTTTACAGACACTGTTCCTCTTTTTTCTTACTAAAATGTTTTGTCCATGTCAGGGGAGACGACTAAAAATATGTTCCTCAGGGGGAACATCAGTGAAAACAGTTCTAGAACCACTGTCTTAGGGTAAATGTCACAGAACAAGACATAGTTTAGTTAACTTAGTTTAACAACAGTAACATTTCTCATTACTTACTGGTCAATGACTGTTTGTTAACACCATGAAGAAGAGCTGTTTACATTACCACTGAACTGAGGTGCGCTTCATTTACATATGCTGTTGTGTCGCCCGGGCAGGTAAACAGTTTAAACCATAGATATTGTAACAGCCCCGAAATGTTATTGATGTTTGTTTGGTGTGATTGTGACGACAGTAACTGTTTATCCTCAAATAAAGAGTAGGTGAGACCAACTCTGTGTCTGTTTCCTGGATCCAGTAACGATACAATATATAAGCTCTGGAAAAAGTGGAGGCTATGAAATCATCTGGTTGGAGAAGTGGGGGTGTTGCAGCACCCCCATCCGCCACGGGTGTGACACCCATGGTGGTGTCGTGCATGTGATACGCAGATATACACCGTCTACCATGGGCATAACATTGCTTATGTAATGGAATTATATTGTGCCTGAACATTGTATTATTTCTTTATTCTTTGTAATTCTGACAGTGTTAACTGTTGATTGTTTTTAACCCAGGACATGTTTAAACCAGTCAGCAACAGTAAGAGGGGGTCTGTTTATCACACCTACCCAAATTCCTATGTCTCTTTTTGTTGCCAGTTGTGTTGGTATAAGAGGCTGGTATAGATCTGTCCCACATATGTATGAATTAAAGTCATTATTATTCTAAAGATCATTCAGAAACAGATGCTGTGGACATGTTCATACTAATATTTGAATAGGAAATGACATGACATTTGGGAAACAAAAGGTTACTGTATTTTCTGGACTATAAGGTCACACTTAAAAGACTTTAATTCCCCCCAAAAACCACAGTGCATCTTATATATGGATTAATTCTAGTTGTACTTAGTGACTGGGAATTTAGACTTTTTTTTCTCATGATTTTGACTTTTTATCTAATATAATAATTTTAACTTCACTTAATGCGCTATATCTAAGTTTATAATCCAGTGCACCTTATATGTGAAGAATCTAAAAAATAATTCATTCATTGACAGTGCGCCTTATAGTGTCGTCAATGAACCTTTATCACGTGACAAAAACGAGACTAAACGAGACTAAACGAGACTAAACGAGACGTAAATGTGGGTGTTGTTACAATAACTATAATTAAATATATAATGCAGTTATAGACGACCAATAAAAAACAGACAAAATGTGGCTTACAGTAAGAAATAAAAAAACAGTCTTAAAATGTCTTTTTGTTTTTGTTTGACAGAAACAAAATGAATGTTATTTTAATTCTTTTAGCCATGTATTTGTTTATTTATTTATTAATTGTTGCTGTCTCTTGTGAGGAACCACCAATGTCAACATCATATTTACTCCCATGCCGTATACCATATACCCACCTAAAATCACAGTATATCGACTTAATATTCATTGTTTAATATTTAGAATAGCAGAACCACTAAGCCTATATTTCATGGCAGTAACTCATGGAAGCCTTGGAATTTGACCAACAAGGACCATTACTAACCCGTTCAGAACCACCCTGGCCCGTCCGCTCAACAAGGACCGTTGTACTGTCGTCCAAAGTAAAAAGGCACCAGACTGAGTAAAATCACCTTAAAGTTCTGTTGTTGTTGTTCAGTCCCAGTAGTTGTAGGTAGATTATTAGACATGACACAGTTATTGTTAACAAGTTCTACGAAAAACACATTAATTCTGGTAGTGCTCAGTGTCTAATAATTCAGACATTTTATCTCCTTATTTTAACTTTTTATCTCATGATTTTGGCTTTTTATCTCATGATTTTGACTTTTTATCTCATGATTTTGACTTTTTATCTCATGATTTTGACTTCTTATCTCATGATTTTGACTTTTTATCTCATAATTTGAGCTTTTATCTCATGATTTTGACTTTTATTTCATAATTTTGGCTTTTTATCTCATGATTTGGACTATTATTTCATAATTTGGGCTATTTATCTCATAATTTGGAGTATTATTTCATAATTTGGGCTATTTATCTCATGATTTGGACTATTATTTCATAATTTGGGCTTTTTATCTCATGATTTTAACTTTTTATCTCATGATTTTGACTTTTTATCTCATGATTTTGACTTTTTATCTCATGATTTTGACTTTTTATCTCATGATTTTGACTTTTTATCTCATAATTTGAGCTTTTATCTCATGATTTTGACTTTTATTTCATAATTTTGGCTTTTTATCTCATGATTTGGACTATTATTTCATAATTTGGGCTATTTATCTCATGATTTGGAATATTATTTCATAATTTGGGCTATTTATCTCATGATTTGGACTATTATTTCATAATTTGAGCTTTTTATCTCATGATTTTAACTTTTTATCTCATAATTTTGACTTCACTTAATGCACCTTATATATGAAAAACCTTCATAAAACCATTCATTGACATTTCACCTTATAGTGCAGAAAATACAGTAATTCCATCATGTGTTTCAGTCTAATACAGTGATTGACTGTAAACTATTGGGGCAGGGTCCTAAATGGACATTGGTAAGAACAGAGTAATGATCTTTACTGACTTTTTATTTTGTTTGACTAGTACTTTAACAGTTACTGTATAAACACTCACCAATTTTCTCCAAAACAACAGACATTTGAGATGAAATATTTTATTAATTGACA
The DNA here is from genome assembly GCA_020466265.1 of Siphamia tubifer. Classification (NCBI taxonomy): domain Eukaryota; kingdom Metazoa; phylum Chordata; class Actinopteri; order Kurtiformes; family Apogonidae; genus Siphamia; species Siphamia tubifer. Next base: position 8,113,652 of record CM035802.1, on the reverse strand, counting down.
AAGAATGATTTGAATGTTGAAAAAATTGATCGGATGTGTAATCTGTGAATGTTTTGGGGTTTTTTATTGGGTGGCGGGGGGGTTTGCTTTAATCTCTGATAAAGGCTTATAGAGAAGACACATTATGTTATGGGTGCTGATTTATACTTGGATTCCAGAGACAACTGATGCTTCTGTTAAAACACCCCCTCCCCTAATGCGTTCCCGGTAAAAGCCGTTTTTTTTTTCCCGTCATCATCTGAGTCCATGTGATTCGTCTCCTGTCTGCCACAGTTCATTGTTGTCAACACGAATGATGCTGCAGTCTATGAAAATGAAAACCAAGCTGTTATAAACCAAACAAATTGCTTAAAATGAAGCCTCGTCAATTTGTCACCCCTAATTACTTGTTGCATACGTCTTAAACTTGTGAATAATTCTGCCTTTTAAACTTGCTGTAGTGTTTTATTCCAAAGACTGTGGGGAGCTGAGGAGAGAAAAGAACAACACAGGGGGGAGGGATGAGTTAGGGCAAAGGGAAATGTATGTCTCGTCTATGATTTTTCTTAAGTAAAAAGCGACGGCTGTCATTGTTCAACGCCACAGGTTGTCAAATGATTGTTTTTACATTTATATTTAGTAACTCGATATAGTCACAGTGATTATATTTGTCACATATACAGGTTTCATTTTCTGGGTTAGGGTGTGTATTGTCGACTCAAACACTTGCATTTGTTGCAAATTTAACTGATTTTTTAGCCATAGTTATTAATTAAACAGCAGAAGTAACAAAGTAAAAAAAATACTTGATTACTGTACTTAAGTAGATTTTATAGAAATCTATATTTGACTTGAGCATTTATTTATCTGACAACTTTTTACTTTTACTCCCTACATTTGTAAATAAAAGTACTTTATATTCCTTACATTTATATAAATATAAATATTTGTACTTTATACTCTTTACATTTATATAAATATCTGTACTTTATACTCTTTACATTTATATAACTATCTGTACTTCATATTCTTTACATTTATAGAAATATCTGTACTTTATACTTCTTACATTTATATAAATAGTTATACTTTATACTCTTTACATTTATAGAAATATTTGTACTTTATACTCTTTACATTTAAATAAATATATGTACTTTATACTCTTTACATTTATATAAATATCTATACTTTACTCTTTTTACATTCTCAGAATAGAAAATGTTAAAGTAAGTTTTTCTTGTATTGATTGTTGTGTAAAGTGCAACACATTCATTCACATTCATTGTTGTTCATTTCACTGAATGTTTTGGTCATTTTTGATACTTTTATTAATTATTTTTATCTTTTTTGTTAAATGTACTGAATATTTTCTTCATATTTGTTAATTTCATTGAATACTTTGGACATTTTTGTTGAAATTACTGAATATTTAGGTATTTTTTGTCTATGTTGTGGATAATTTTGGCAATTTTTTTGGATTATTTTTAAATTTCTGGTGGTCTTTAGCACCGTTCAATAACAATGGTCTACAAGTAAAATGCTTCCAGAATAAATTGATTGTTGTGTAAAGTGCAACACAGCTAAAAACACATCAGACCTTAAACATGATTCCACTTTACTTTTACTTTTACACCACTTGTTTTCATCCAAAAACAGCCAAGGGTCGTGATGACAGTGTATATGAATAGAAATTATTATGACACTTGTGCAGAAGTAAAATGGTTCTGGAATAAAATTAATGACATTTGTGTGAGTGAGAAAGAAAACTCTTAAATACTGGTTGGATCAAGTTTCCAAGAGTCTGGGGTGAGAAAGTGAGCTTTTACTTTTAATTTTATTTAATATTTTGGTAATTCTTTTGATTATTTTATTGATTATCGATTGATTCTGTCCTTTTTGTAAATTTTACTAAATATTTTCTTCAGATTTGTTCATTTTACTAAATACTTTGGTCATTTTTGTTGAAATTACTGAATATTTTGCTCATTTTTGCCTATGTTGTTGATTATTTTGCTAATTTTTTATCATTTTATTGTTATTTTTGTTATTTTTCTTTACTGTAAGTATTTTCTTTTTCTACACATCAACACATCAGCCCTTAAACATGATTCCACTTTACTTTTACTTTTACACCACTTGTTTTCATCCAAAAACAGCCAAGTGTTGTGATGTACAACTTTTGATCACAGTGTATATGAATAAAAATTATTCCGACACTTGTGCATAATCATCTTAGTTAACATTAGATCATTATATAGCGACGTTAGCAGGAAACCCACTGGATAAACCACTGTCTAATGATGATATATATATAAATATATACACTTGCAGACTTGTGCGGAGGATGACACAGATTCTGCACTTGAATGTGAAGTACAATAAAAGTAAGAGTCACCTTTTTTGGAGCGTAGCATTAACTCAGTAGAGTGGAACATAAGGATGAGCAGCTGCATTAGTCCTTCATACTAGAAGACTCGTAGCTCCACATCCAACCGTCCTAATGAAAAATTGAAACTAACTGGAACTGTGCGGAGCTGTATTCTTGTCAGGCCCTTCGAACCCTGCATACATACTGAGGAATATTACAGCCAGATTGTGTGGTACTAGTGCCCGCTCACACAGTTATTAGACAGACTCACAGTAATAGAGGTCTGTGAGAACTGCTGCCAAATGAGGTATTGTTCTACGATCTGCTCAAAATTAAAGTGCTATTCATCGTGGAGTGAGGACTTTAATTTTCTAATTCTTCATTTAACCTTTACTTATCCAGGGAAATAAAATGAGAATGTGTCCTCGCCGTACATTGACTTAATTCAGATTTGTACCAGAGGATGTTCATGGAACATTGCTCCAACCATCCGTGTTCACGTATGAACTCTGGAAAAATATGCCTCGGCGTTATTTTAGAAAATGTGACTTCATTGAATTTGAATAATATCACTGTTTAAACTCAGATGTTGAAGTTTCATAAAGTTGACTTTACTACTATGTTGTCATTGTCCCATCGTTCTTTTTAAAGCTAATGAAAGTGATTAACCTAATGACTTGTTGGTCCATATGTACACATACGTAATTATGGGAAATTTTACATTTCATTTTACTGATTAATTTGGTTTTTTTTTTTATTAATTTTACTGAAGACTTTGGTATTTTTTATTCATTTTACGAAAGGCTTCGGTCATTTTTATTAATTTTACTAAATACTTTGGTCATTTTTATTCATTTTGCTGAATATTTTAGGAAATTTTGTTCATTTTATTGAATTCGTTGGTAAATTTTCTTGTTTTCTTGGCTATTTTTAACAACATCCAATAACAGTGGTCTACAAGAAAAATGCTTCTGGAATAAAACTAATAAAATATTCCCACATGTGTG
>CM035802.1:8022795-8107795 GCA_020466265.1 Siphamia tubifer | reverse complement strand
AGGTGGTATTTGCACCAGGCAGTGCACGCTTCAATTTGTTCTGGTCAGTGGTGAATTAGATGCTTTTTACACCAATGCTCATTTACATAAAGAGGAACTGATTTAGCACCGAATATATGAATATTAATTTACATCCATGTAAATGCCAAAGGTGCAATATTGGTGCTATCTGCTCTGCACCACATTTTAATCCCAGCCTTTGTGGGCACTTTTGTGAATTACACGTAATAATTTGGACTCATTTGCACCTGCAGAAGCTGTGGAGGCCTTCTGTGGATCTGTATGCAAGACAAATGTCATCAGAGATGATCTGTTGGTGTGACTAATCAGAAGATGGTTGTTGATCTGTTCTATTCTGCATTTTTAAAGAAAGAAAAAAAAACTAGCATATTTTACAGACTATAAGGCACTATTAAAAGACTTTAATACTCTCCAAAAATGACAGTGCACGTTAGAATCCAGAGTGTTTTATTTATTTATGGGTTAATTCTGGTTGTTCTTAGTGACTTTGGACATGTTCACACCACCCTTGTTTAATCCAGTGGGGAGGCTAAGTCACACCCATCTACTTCCAGACCATGGGTGCGTAGCTCGCAAAAAATTTGAATGGGAGTGAATGGAGTGAGTCCAGCTAAATTCTGATTCCATTTGACAAGTGCTCTGAAAGTCACATATGATAGCGGTTAATAATAAATATTTGATGTGTCATAGACAGACCACCTGTTTATGATGGGAAGGAAATGTGACGTTAGGTTTTATGTGGACTTAGTAAGAGACGACAATGTGTCGCGTATGTGACGTCACATGTGTGCCAGGTGTGTAGTCCAAATTATTAACGGGTTTTACTCACAAATGAATCAGCTGTTAGTGAACAGAAGCAGTTTGAAACACACGTCAATAACTAGAAAAGCACTCTGAGAGCACAGACCTCCGCCAAGGTAGACACCCCCACCCAGCCCAGATCACCACCCAATCATTTCTAGATCTCCCCATTACCAAACTACCCTGAAAATTTCATCTTTATCCATCTATAAGTTTTTGAGTTATCTTGTACACAAACAAACAAACAAACAAACAAACAAACAAACCAACGAACACCGGCAAAAAACATAACCTGCGACAGCTCCCATTCACTTTGAATGGACATTCCCAGTGTTTTTTTCGATAACCGCCCGCTGCACCATTAACGCCAATGGCACCGTATCACTCCGCAGGTAGTTCAGACACTTTGAAAATAAATATTCACTGCTATTTTATCCAGTCTGTTAGAGTAGTAGCAGTAATAAACTGTAATAATCTGTAATAACCGCAGAATAAGCGGGATAATGTATTACCCATGCTTGCTATCGAAAAATATTTGCCTTCGGGGTGGAACAACAGGCGTCGGAGTGTTGTTCCGCCCCTTTGCGAAATATTTTTCTGACAGTAACGCGTGGGTAATACATTATGCCTTTATGTACATTATGTACAACATGTATGTGATTCAGGGCACATGACAAACCAGATACCATTTTAACATTTTATTTCCTATTGAATACCATTCATTAATTTTCTGATCTCAGGCCCCATGATTCTCTTGGAAGGGGCAGAGACTTAAGTCCACCATTGAACTGAACCCCGGAGCATTTTACTCTAGGGTTCGGTTCTTTTGGGTCGGTATGAACGCTGACCTCAAACTTGGGTGCGGACCAAATAAGAAGATAACTCAAAAACTTACATTTTCAGGATGTGTTGGAAGTGGCACAAAGAAACAAATGATTACATTTTGGTGGTGATCTGGAAGAGATCCTGGATTCTGGATAATTTTGAAACGTATTCTCCATTTACCGCAATGAAAAATTTCCAAGTGATCCATAATCCAGGATCTCCTCCGGATCATCACCAAAGTCTAATCATTTGTTCCTTGTGACACTCCCAACATGTCAAGAAGTTTTTGTGAAGATATAACCATAACTTTTTGAGTTATCTTGAGTTATCAGACAGACAGACAGACAGACAGACTCTTCATTCAGAGGGTCTGCCTTGGTATAGGTTTGCGCTCTGAGTGCTTTTCTTGTTTTATTTATTTATTTATTTATTTATTGTGCAGGAAATGTATGACATGGCAACGAGGCTTTTGTTACTTTAGCAGCAGAAACACTGAAGTGTCTGAGTGCGACAGCTTTACTAACTATAAACATCTGTATAATTTCCGTGTTTATTATTAATCAGTTGCTCCACAGGAATCACTTTCACTCTTCAGTCAGTATCCTACAGCCTACACACTGAAGTGAGGAATCATCGCAATAATCCTGGCACCCTTTTCCATGGAGTGGACTGATTATTCCACTGTTCAGCCTTTGATTGGCCACTTAAAGAGCACAAATATAAACCTTACCTTACCTTCTAGTCCAAACATCTCATCACACTTAAAATAAGACACAATCATCTGAAGAGGAATAAGAAATTATTTCAAGGAATAATACCAAGATCATTTCCATTTATTCTATTGGCTGATGTTTTGCCAGAATTATGTTGAAAAATCTTGAATTAAGAAAAAAAAAAGGTCTCTCTCTATCTCTCTTTGTCTCTGTCTCTCTCTCTCTCTCTCTCTCTCTGTCTCTCTCTCTCTCTGTCTCTCTCTCTCTCTCTCTCTCTCTCTCTCTCTCTCTCTCTCTCTCTCAAATCAAATCAAATCAAATCAAAAGGTGCTTTATTGGCATGAAAAATGTTTACATTAATATTGCCAAAGCGCAGAGAACAGAAAAACAAGTATCACAGAATATAGACAATATAAAATTAAAAAGTAGTAATAATAATGTAAATAACAAGTAAAATAGAATACAGATAAAAATAGAAATAGAAAACAACTTTGTAGACCGGTGAGGAAATGTGCCGTTGTGTGCTGAGTACAATAATATATTGATCTATATTTATACACACACGTACATCCCTCACCATGGTCAGTATGATCAATATGATCAATAACGGTGTCATAACACCCTGTAGCTTCACCCACTGTCTCTCAGGTTGTGGCACAACAGGATGTACCTGGCTGCAGATCTGGCTGCTGGTCCGGAACCTCCTCCCAGAACCACCTGCAGCTGATCTGCTTCCTCTAGGTCCTGGAACTCTGGGATCCAGAGCTCCAGCTCCTTGAAAAATGCCCTTCGTTCTGTCTCGTACTTTGGGCATTTCAGGAGAAAGTGCACCTCTGTCTCCACCTCATCTGTCGTGCAGTGACCACATATCCGTTGCTCTTTTGGCGACCAGGACTTTTTGTGTCTCCCCTTTTCTATGGCGAGACTGTGGTCACTGAGCCTGTACTTGGTGAGGATCTGTCGCTGCTTTCTATCTCTGACAGTAGAGAGATATTCTTCACATTTATAATTTGTTTTTAGGGCCCGATAGACTTCTAGTTTGTTTTGAGTTTTGATTTCTGCGTTCCAATGTTCCAGATAGTTGCTCTTGCTTTGTTTTACAGCCTGATTGATGGAGAGCTTTGTTAGGAAAGCATTGCTGGGCTGAGTCTGGTTGCTGTTGGTATTTGTTAGTGGGTTCTCTCTCTCTCTCTCTCTCTCTCTCTCTCTCTCTCTCTCTCTCTGTCTCTCTCTGTCTCTCTCTCTCTTTCTCTCTCTCTCTCTCTCTCTCTCTCTGTCTCTCTCTCTCTCTCGCTCTCTCTCTCTCTCTCTCTCTCTCTCTCTCTATGTCTCTCTCTGTCTCTCTCTCTCCCTCCTCTCTCTCTCTCTCTCTCTCTCTCTCTCTCTCTCTCTCTCTCTCTCTGTCTCTGTCTGTCTCAGAATAGTATATATGAGCACATATAAATGAATGTAATGTTAATTTTAATGCAACAGTATATAGTAGTTCTGGGTAAAACTCCACAGGTGGTCTGCAGGAAGCCTGAAAGATATTTAGAATTCAGTTACAGGATAGACTGTTGACCTTTTCACTTTAACATTGAATATTAGTGTTTCTTAGCTATACTAAGAGTCCCATCCTGTTGCACATCTCTACCTGGAATAGTTGGACATTCCAATTATCAAAAGATAAATCATCGGCAAAGGTTGCATTATTAAACAAATTGGCACTGGCCTGGACTAGCCCATTGACCCATAAAATGAACAAAAATAATCAATAATAGGAAGAAAAATTACCATAATATTCAATAAAATAAAAAACAATGATTACAATATTCAATAACATGAACAACAATAACCAAAATAATCAATAAAATGAACAAAAATAACCAAAATAATCAATAATATGAACGAAAATGAACAAAATATTTAATAAAATGAACAAAATTTACCAAAATATTCAATAAAATGAACAAAATAATCAATAATATGAACAAAAATGACCATAATATTCAATAAAATGAACAACAATGATTACAATATTCAATAACATGAACAAAAATAACCAAAATAATCAATAATATGAACAAAATATTATATAAAATGAACAAAAATAACAAAAATAATCAATATGAACAAAATATTCAATAAAATGAACAAAAATCACCAAAATAATCAATAATATGAACAAAATATTCAATAAAATGAACAAAACCAAAATATTCAATAAAATAAACAAAAATAACCAAAATATTCAGTAAATTGAACAAATATCTCTTCATCACACACACCAGTGGGAACATTTTCATTGGTTTTATTCCAGAAGCATTAGACTTGTAGACCTGTGTTATCGTATCTCATGACAATCTGTTCAAAGTGTGAGTTCACACTGACACTATCTGCTGCTGAACCTTCACTCTTGGCCTTTTCGCAGCCACTTAACTCCTCATATTTAATGACGACTGCGACAGAGAATGTGTGAAATGATGTGACGTTAATGTTTATAGTAAATTGGATCATCCTGTACAGAGGAAAGGTTACAGTCACACTAGACTGTCTAATGTTTATGCAAAACCTGACCTATGTTCTGATGCAAAACACCTGAACACACAGGAAGTGGTCAATGGTATGACACCAACACCTACTGGAAAACACCCTGGAGGGAGGGGGGTCCTCCTGCTCTTCCTCATCTTCCTCCTTCTCCTCTTCCTCATCTTCCTCCTTCTTTCCTCATCATCTCCTCCTCCTTCTCCTTCTCCTTCTCCTCCTCATCATCTTCCTCCTCATCTTCACCCTCTTCTCCTCCTCCTCCTTCTCATCTTCCTCCTTCTCCTAGTCCTTGTCTTCCTTCTCCTCTTCTTCCTCCTCATCTTCCTCCCCTTCCTCCTCCTCCTTTTCTCCCTCCTCCTCCTCCTCCTCCTCCTCCTCCGCTACCTCCTCCTTCTCATCTTCCTCCTTCTCCTAGTCCTTGTCTTCCTTCTCCTCTTCTTCCTCCTCATCTTCCTCCCCTTCCTCCTCCTCCTTTTCCCCCTCCTCCTCCTCCGCTACCTCCTCCTTCTCATCTTCCTCCTTCTCCTAGTCCTTGTCTTCCTTCTCCTCTTCTTCCTCCTCATCTTCCTCCCCTTCCTCCTCCTCCGTTTCCCCCTCCTCCTCCTCCTCCGCTACCTCCTCCTTCTCATCTTCCTCCTTCTACTAGTCCTTGTCTTCCTTCTCCTCTTCTTCCTCCCCTTCCTCCTCCTCCTTTTCCCCCTCCTCTTCCTCCTCCGCTACCTCCTCCTTCTCATCTTCCTCCTTCTCCTAGTCCTTGTCTTCCTTCTCCTCTTCTTCCTCCTCTTCTTCCTCCCCTTCCTCCTCCTTTTCCCCCTCCTCATCTTCCTCCTCATCTTCACCCATCTTCTCCTCCCCCTCCTCCTCCTTCTCCTCTTCCTCCTCCTCTTCCTTCTCCTCTTCCTTCTCCTCCTCCTCTTCCTCCTCAGCAGGTAGACGGAGCATGGCTATAATCATTTCTGAAGAACCTCTCACACTTCATTAAAAACATAATCAACTTCATTACAATTTCATAGGCGTTCAGGCACCAAATGGCTTCAGATAAATCACCAGTATTGGTCGTGTGTGGCTGGCATGTGGAGGTTTATCTGCAGCTCTCAGGCAGGAGGGAGGAGGAGGAGGAGGAGGAGGAGGAGGAGGAGGAGGAGGAGGAGGAGGAGGAGGAGGAGGAGGAGGAGGAGGAGGAGGTCTGGAAGTCTGGCCTTTAAATGACCTTCCATCATTAAAACCCCGGCTCGTTCTGTCATCATACATGACCAACCCAGACGGACACACGTCAATAACCAGATCCAGGATCAGATTGTATGTTGAGCCTAAATGGTGACATGGAGGATCAATGCACAGAGCACCGCAGAGTCTGCAGGGGCTCCCACCAATGTCTGGGTGAATTTGTAAAAACAACGTCTCTGTACGATACTGGACTGTTTACAGACACTTCTTTATGAAACAAGTAAAACATTGAATCTACTTGAAAATTCTTCTTCAATTTTGACTTTTTATCTGATGATTTAGACTTTTTTGTGTAAAGCTGTTGACAAACAAACCAACAAACAAACAAAAACTAAAACTTCGTGAATCATCTGGTCAAATCAATAATACATCATGAACAGTCATTATGTTTATTCACTAATACATGTTGAAAACGACCAATCTCTGATGATGCAAAAATTCTATATAGTGTCAGAGCAAAAGTCATGAGTCGACTCGGCTGAAATTTAGTCTGTTTCATCCTTATACGTGTCTCCTTCTATACGACAAATGTCAGAATGATCTGTCAAGAAATGGCAACAGTGGCTATGTGTACGAACACACAGACAGACAGACAGAGGGGCAAACAAACAGACAAATAGACAAACAGATAGACAGGCAAACAGACACACAAGACAAACAGATGGGTAAACAGACAGACAGGCAAACAAACAGACAGACAAATAGACAAACAGACAAACAGATACATAGACCAGCAAACAAACAGACAGACAAATAGACAAACAGATAGACAGGTAAACAGACACACAAGACAAACAGATGGGTAAACAGACAGACAGGCAAACAAACAGACAGACAAATAGACAAACAGACAAACAGATACATAGACCAGCAAACAAACAGACAGGCAAACAGACAGACAGACAAACAGACAGACAAGACAAACAGATGGGTAAACAGACAGACAGGCAAACAAACAGACAGACAAATAGACAAACAGACAAACAGATACATAGACCAGCAAACAAACGGACAGGCAAACAGACAGACAGGCAAAAACACAGACAGGCAAACAGACAAACAGACAGACACACAAACCGTTAAAGCAACATAACTTCACACATCTCTGAAACTCAAAAACAATCCTCCTCTCCCCTTCAGAGGGTGGGGTAACAAACAAACCCTGGCAAAAACAACAATAACTAGGGGCCCTCCCAAACAGCATCTTGCTCAGGGCCCCCCCACAGCCTAGGAACAGCCCTGCTTGTGTCAGAATGTGTGTTTGCATGAGTGTGTCCAGTGTGTGTGAGGATGGAACACTTCTCTGTCAGGCCTCTGAAGCTTTTAATCAACTCCTCTCTAATGTGTTGTTCACACCTTCTCTCTCTCCCTGCGACTCGGTGGGGTTCTATCGTAGACGGGGAAGTCGGCCGGGGTGATCGCTGTCGCTAATTTGTTGTGGCAATATTAATTAATGATCAGCCTGTCACAGCTGTTTATATTGAGACAGATTAGAAGTGGGAGAGATTAGACAAAGAAAACAATCTGTGGAAGGCTGGGCGGCTGACAGGGGTCACCTTCACGTGTCTGAAATCATATTCAATTTTCTGTAGCGAAGGCAGGGAAATTACTGCACTTGACCAGAGCGCTCTCTATCCTCCTCTATCTGTGACGGCTCATATTTAGAGATAACACCATCTAATCGTATCCAGCAGAGATAAACTAAAGGACAATATACAGTCTCATTTGATTTCAGCTGATACGGCATATTAAAATGATTCTGTTCTACGTCTAATGCTGCGTTCAGGTTCCACCCATAACTCCTACTTTTCTGACCTTCTACTAAGGCCTGGGACATAGATGTGTTAATTTCAGTGGATTAATTTGAGTTTTTTATAACGACCAATTATTAAAAAATGTAAAAAACAAGTTTGTTGATGATGCTTTCCCTCCAAAATAAAGAAAGAAAAAGAAAACTCACTTTAACACTCATTTTAATACTGTCTCTTCTTGGGTTTTTTTAACTGTATTTTGTCCTGTATTGAATTTTATATCATTTTGGTTTGGTTTGTGTTCTGTGTTTTTAACTATTGCACATTTGTACGTCTGGGTGAGAGGATGAAATTTCATCTGTGCTGTATGTTGTACATTTGACAATAAAACTGACTTTGATTTTGGAAAACAAAGAAAAAAAAGAAGAAAAAAAAAACGCAAAAAATGAGAAAAAAAAAGCCAGACCAATAAAAGAAGAAAAACAATGAAAGGAAAAAAACAAACACAGAAGAATAACAAACAAACAAACAAAAACACCTCATGATCTATTCTAAAGAATCATGGTGCTGGCGTCGGACAATTGTTTACAAAGTGGAAATTTTTTCATGACAGACCTCTGTTCCTCCTCCTCCTCCTCCTCCCTCCGCCCTCCTCCTCCTCCGCCCTCCTTACCTCCCCACAATTTCATGTGGATTCATGATAATGCACACATACATGGTTCGGTTGTTACTGTTTCAAGCTTGGCTCCGTTTCAGGCACAGGATCCGATTCAGACTAATGAGAATATTTACAATGATTTTCCATGAGTGGGGACGAACTTCACACACGTCCCCTCCAGTCCACACATAGGTGGTTCAGTTGGTAGAGCGGGTCGTCCAATGACTGAAGGGTCGGTAGTTTGCGTCCCAGCTCTGGCTGTCCACATGTCGAAGTGTCCTTGGGTAAGACACTGAACCCAGTAGGACTGACAGAACCTTAGAAACCTACTGGTGCATGAGTGTGTGTGAATGGGTGAATGTGAGGCTAATGTAAAGCGCTTTGAGGAAAAGAACTATAGAAGTGCAGAAGAACATTTACATAGTTCATACCTATCACACTAACATTACATTTACTTTAGTTTAGTTTAGTTTTTATGTCAGTAACTAAACAGTTTTCTGGTGAACTTTCCATCTTAATGTTGCTAATATAATTGGCCTAGCTTTAGCTTCATTTCCTCTACTAGACCTAATATAAGTACTCAAGCTTTAGCTTTATTTCCTGTACTAGAGCTAATATAACTAGGCTAGATTTAGCTTCATTTCCTGTACTAGTGTTAACTAGCCTAGCTCTCGCTTCATTTCGTCTACTAGACCTAATGTAACGAGCCTAGCTTTAGCTTAATTTCCTGTACTAGAGCTAATATAGCTAGCCTAACTTTAGGTTCATTTCCTGTACTAGACCTAATATAACTAGCCTAGCTCTAGCTTCATTTTCTCTACTGGACCTAATATAAGTAGTTTTAGCTTTATTTCCTGTACTAGATCTAATATAGCTAGCCTAGCTTTAGCTTTATTTCCTCTACTAGACCTAATATAAGTGCTCTAGCTTTAGCTTCATTTCCTGTACTAGAGCTAATATAAGTAGCCTACCTTTAGCTTCATTTCATCTACTAGACCCAATATAAGTACTCTAGCTTTAGCTTTATTTCCTGTACTAGAGCTACTATAACTAGCCTAGATTTAGCTTCATTTCCTGTACGTTTGCTAATATAACTAGCCTAGCTCTAGCTTCCTTTCCTCTACTAGACCTTATATAAGTAGCCTAGCTTTAGCTTCATTTCCTGTACTAGATCTAATATAGCTAGCCTAGCTTTAGCTTCATTTCCTGTACTAGAGCTAACATAACTAGCCAAGCTTTAGCTTCATTTCCTGTACTAGTGCTAATATCCTCCTGAGACCCTGTAATGCATTTTTGTCCTCTGTAGGAGACAAATGTTTCACAGTTTTACTTCAAAGCTATGTCCATTGTAAATTATATTCACTTAAAAAAATTCTGAATAAATAGAAATATTATCTTTCTATGTCTGTCTGTCTGTCTGTCTGTCTGTCTGTCTGTCTGTCTATGAATGCAGTATAATATTGGCAATGATCCAGTTTTTGCTGTTTCCACTGTTTCTCTCTCCTCTCTCTCTCCTCCATTAACCTTCATCTTCATTCCGCTCTGCCACCAAACACATTTCTTTATTCAAATGGGCCTTAATCCATGGTGGCAGATAGAGAGTTTGAATCCTGTGACCGCTGACCTGCATACTGTCCTTCTGCACACATTCTGCAGTCAACTTGGCAACACCGGCGACACGTTGTGGCGGCGGAGCACAGATTAAGTGGCCAATCAAAGGCCGAGCAGTGGACTAATCAGTGCACTCGCTGAAAATGGGTGTCAGGATTACTCCCACCATTCCTCACTTGACTGTGCAGGCTGTAATAGGCCACAGGATGCTGACTGAGGAATGAAACGACTTCCTGCAGAGCAACTGATTCATAACGAAAAGGGAAATTATACAGATGTTTTATACTGAGCAAAGCACTCACAACCTTTTTTGGCTTTTGACCCCATTTTAACACCATAAAAAAGATCTGGAAACTCAATTATGTTGTGAATAAATGTTAATTGTAAACAATATTTAGCTTGTATAATGTATATTATTATAAATGGAAGCAGAAAATCCATATATAGATTACACTGGTTTACATGTAAAATACTTATGGAATAAAACTAATGAAATGTCCCCACGTGTTGGTGGTAAAGAAAACTCAAGTCTTAAATGATGAAGTTGGATTAAGTTTCTAAGATAAGTCTGGAGTCAATATATGAAATTTAACTTTTTATTTTACTGAATATTTTGGTCATTTTATTTAGGTATGTTCTCATCCTACACATTTGTGGTCACATTTTGTGGTCATTTTTGTTAATTTCACTGAATATTTTGGTCATTTTTCTTCATTTTAATGAATATTTTAGCCATTTTTGTTCATTTCATTGCCATTTTTTTCATACTTTCTTATTCTAAACATTATATTAAAAACATGAGCTAACCAGCACTGAAGTCATTTGTTTTTTGATTCATCTTATTCAAGTGTGTAAGATTTAGTACATTTAATTTCTGAAGAACATACTTTATTAAAACAGTGTTAACAGTGTTATCATACATTTCACATGTTCACACCTTTTACTAGTGAATCAATGAAGTCGACAGTGTTTCCACATTCACCACTTTGGGGCGACTGTGGCTCGGTTGGTAGAGCGGTGACCGAAAGGTTGGTGGTTCACATCCTGGCTCTGGCTGTCCACATGTCAAAGTGTCCTTGGGCAAGACACTGAACCCTGACTTATGTACTATTCACACAGGATAAGTATTACCTATGGACCAGTGGTATTTCGCAGTTACCTCCGTACCTCTGTGTTATTGTGTGGCGCATTCAGACGGGATAAACAAAAGTCTGTAATTCAGGTAAATGACAGACATTATGACCGGATATGTCGTAGGTTCACAACATCCTGTTTGGTCTCAATATGCATAAGAACAGCACTGTATCCACAAAGGGAAAAATCCTATTGATAAGGATGCAGTCTGTAAATTAGCTCCACGCCTTCAAAATAAGAGTGGGGTCAGTGCAGATGAAAGCTGGAGGTTACAATGGAAGTGAATGGACAGTTCTTAACATAGACTTTCCCTCTGGCAAACAGCGACTGAATCTATAGAGACAACCTCAGATAGCTATAAATGTTAGCGTACATGTGGGTTGGTGTGACCATATCTTCATTATCACATGCTGCTGCACAATTCCGGCCACTTCCTGCATTATTAACTCCAGAAATAGACAAGAGACGGGCAATTGAAATCACAAACACAGACATTCACATTCACACGGGACTTGAATTACCTCTGGACGTCAGTTTTTTACTGAAACACAGTAGGTAATTTGAGGTGGAATTATTACTGAGCAAATTACAGTCATGGTGCATTCGCACAGGACTAAGAACTCGGACATTCTCCGTAATTATTCTGAATCACCAGTGGTCCACAAGTAATACTCGGTGCAAATAGGGCATTAGTCTCCCAGTAGGACTGACAGAACCTTAGAAACCTACTGGTATATGAGTGTGTGTGTGTGTGTGTGTGTGTGTGTGTGTGTGTGTGTGTGTGTGTGCGTGTGTGTGTGTGTGTGTGTGTGTGTGTGGGTTATTGGTTTTGTTTCGCTTTGGTTTGTTGTCAGAGCCTGTGATTGTTCAAATGTCTCATATTTTACTGAAAAGCTGAGAAACTGCACTTTTCCTGAAATATTTCAGTATAAATTGACAGGATTATTAAAGTTATTACATCGGTACATACTTTTGATCAATGATTGTTTTTTAAGTCTTTTGTATTTTTCGGATAAAATAATGAAACTATCCAGATTATTCAATGTATTTGTTTTATTAGCGGGTCAAACTATGAGTTAAATGTGATGAGGGAAGAATGGTGATTTTTTTTTTTTTGGTGTATTTATATCATATCAACATATACACAGAACATGTGTTTTATCCTGAAAAACATATTTTGTCATTTATTCCAAAGGCCAAATCTTTTGATTTTTTTTTGTTTTGTTTTTTGACATTCATGTTTTGTCTGTTTCCTACATTTAGCCTATGAGGTAACTAGTTTTCAATGCAGGTATTGTATGGCAGTGTCTCTTTTATTCACACAGTCACATAATAACCAGATGGGATGTCCTTATTGTAGGGAAAAACTCTGGGGAAACATCTCTAGAGGTTTGGGATGTCCACTGGGTCCATGTGATCAGTCAGGCATGAGAACAGCTGTCAGGGGATGTGTGAATAGTATTCTTTTTTTCACCCTGTGAACAAAATATCAACATTTTTGTTGATATAAAATCCAGGCTGACTGAGCGTACACTCTCCTCTCATACTGTATTAACTTTTAGTCTGTCAGGGAATGGTGGAGGTTGTGTAATTATCAGGGTTTGTTTGTTTTTTAGCAACATAATTCAAAAAGTTATGGACAGATTTGACAGAAACTTTCCGGAAATGCTGATATTGGAACAAGGAACAGATGGTTACATTTTGGTGGTGATTGGTGGAGGTATGTGTGTGTGTGTGTGTGTGTGGGGGGGGGGGGGGGGGGGTTGGTTTTGTTTCGCTTTGGTTTGTTGTTTGCTTGTTTGATTTTCAGCAGGTTTACATAAAAACTACTGGACCAACTTCTTTGAAATTTTCAGTAAAGGTGCAAGGTGGTCCAGAATAGATCCCATTAAATTGTGTTTTATTGTGTTTTCACAATAAGAGATTAGGCCAATCAGGTCAAATGTGTGCAAGGGCGGCGGGGTTTTTTGAACCTCAAAGTAGGAGGCGGGGCACCTTCACACTATGTCTTTAGATTATATTCTTATATTTGTATTTCCTAGAATGTAAATGTGAGGAATGACATATAGGCTACAATATGTACGATGTCACCTATTATTCTTAATATCCATTGTAGATTTTAGTCGGTGTGTTGTGTACGGCTGTAAAGTTGTGCATGTTACCTGGCAACGCGCTCCTTTGCTACATGTGAAGGATCAGTCAGTGGTGTGTTCAGCTAAACTCAGCACATTTAATTCTCCAAGCCAATGACGAGAACTTCTGTGAGAAATAACACGAACGTCTGAATCATGCTGGATCTGAACTGAACAATGTGGGAGCGGGACTGGAAATTCTGTCCCATGCAGACCTCTAGTCTAAAGCCAAAAATCATCATAGTAAGATTAGTTGAAATCAGATGTTCAGATCTTATATCTAAAACCAAGGCAGTCAGAGACAGCAGACCTCCACCAAGGCTTGATATGGTGTCGTATGACGTCAAAACGTTATGTGATGGAGCCATAGGTGTTGACCATCTGATGTCTGAAGGTCAGACCATGTGAATGAAAAAAAACCCCACCAGATTCTATTTTGTCTGAATCCTTAGATATTGCCACTTCCTTGACCCATTATCTATCATTTGTGAAAGTTTTATCAAAATCCATTCATCCTGCTGACAGACCTGATTTGTAATACCTCCCTGGCAGAAGTAAATGGTAAATGGACTGCACTTATATAGTTCTTTTCCACCTTCATGGTGCTCAAAGCGCTTTACATTAGCCTCTCATTCACCCATTCACTCATACACCAGTAGGTTTCTAAGGTCTATGGTAAGTCCCACTGGGGTCCCACCCAGGGTTCAGTGTCTTGCCCAAGGACACTTTGACATGTTGACAGCCAGAGCCGGGACGTGAACCGCCAACCTCTCGGTCATGGGGCAACCCACTCTACCAACTGAGCCACAGCCGCCAAGTCATTTATATCTTATGGAAAAGTTCCCCTCTAGGTGATTATGTCTTAATTTAAGTGTGATGAGATATTCTCTCTCTCTTCTTTATTTATAACAGTGCTTTAAAACAGACACAGCTGACACAAAGTGCTGCACACTACAAGGTATAAAACACAACACAGAGAAAGGAGAACAAGGCAATAAATACAATAAAAAGTACTAAAACTACACAGATAAACAAGTAAAATATAAATAATGATACAATAAAAGAACTAAAATCAATGAGTAAAAATGTGTTTTAAGGCGAGTTTTAAAATTGGACAGTGTTGGTGTCTGTCTGACATTCAAAGGCTCGGTGCAGCAACAGAACAGGCTCTTTCCCCTCTCAGCTTCCGGTTAAATTTTTTGTATGTCCAACAGTAACTGGTCACATGACCTGAGAGTCCGGGTGGGAGTGTACTGATAGAGAAGCTCAGAGATGTAAGGTGAGGTGAGACCATTCAAAGATTTAATGAAGATGTAATGAAGACACAGATAATCTGTCAATGAAGCCAACAGGATGAATGAGGGACAGGCAGCAGACACTTGGGTACAGGAGTGGTGGTATACCGTGGCTCAGTTGGTAGAGTGGGTCCCCCAATGACTGAGAGGTTGGCGGTTCGTGTCCCTGCTCTGGCTGTCCACATGTCGAAGTGCCCTTGGTCAGGCTTCAGTGTCTCCAGTAGGACTGACAGAACCATAGAAACCTACTGGTGTATGAGTGTGGGTGAATGTGAGGCTAATGTAAAGCGCTTTGAGCAACATGAAGGTGGAAAAGAACTATATATACATAAGTGCAGAACATTTACCATTTACTTGTTGTTTATCAGTGAAGCAAACAGACCCCAAAAAAACAGCCCAAAAGGCAAAATCCTAGGAACAAGGTTCAGGAAACAGACACAGAATGTTGTAGATTAAGTCAGGGATGAACTCTAAGAGAAGACATGGAGGAGAAGAGAACATATAGAGGAAAGCTAAGATGCAGGTGGACAAAAACGTGACAGATGAGGAAAACTAAGGGAAAGGTGAAAGAAATAAACACAAGGAAGAGAGAAATCTAACAAAATAAAGCAGGAAATGGACAGAAAAGACCAAAGATGAACTAAAAACACAGCTCCATAAGACATTTGATAACAGACTAGAAATGAGAAAAATACATAATGTAAGATTTAGATGTTTGCAGTGCTTTAGTTTTACTCTGGGCTTTTTATAGTCCCACAGCCCGACATGATGTTTGTTGGTTATTGTATAAAATCCACATAATTGCATTAGTCAGCTAATGGCCTATTTTTCTAGGATGCTGCCGACTGCAAATGAATATAATTATAATTAGGGGAATACTGGGAATAAATGTAGCAACAGTCGTACATTTTTCTCTGATGCCAGGGAAACATCTGTTACCTCTGTCCTGCTCTCTGGGAATTTAGCTAGCATCCCTCGGGGAAGACAGAATGGAAGAGGTGTGGATGAAGAAAAAGAGGAGGAGGAGGAGGGCTGGAAACCAAGCTGGCAGGGGTAAGGATGAGAGAGAGAGAGGGAGGGGGCGAGGGAGGTGAGGATGGATGGAGTGCAGTGGGGGGAGAGAGAGGAAAACCTCAGCGGAACAAAAGACCTTCAGGATTAATTAGGCGTCAGATTGGTTGCAGGGCACAGTGGGAGGAGAGAGAACGAGTGAGAGACATAGAGTGGGAGAGAGAGAGAGTTTAGCATTCTGAGAAGACCTCATGTCCTGGGCACTCATATATCAGCCTGCCTGCCCATGAGTATACAACAGCCAGCTAGTTAAGTCCCGCGCTGCGCCTGGAACCACTGTCCATGGGGTTATGGATGGAGCCTGTTCTCCGTCTTCATGTATTTTTATGTTATCCCACTGGGCAATAAAAGGAAACACAGAGGTCATATATGTAACGCATAATGTTTACATGATAGTTTTCACCCCTGCATTAGGGCTCTCCTTCACATATTTTGTAAAAATACGACTAGAAATATGGCGTGCGTAGACGTTTGAGCGTGCACGCTGGGAAAATGCTGAAATATTTCATGGTATTCACAGCGTAGAGCAGCATTTCTTCATGCCCCGTGTTTTCCCTTCATAATAGCTGAGCTCTGCCAAATTAGAGACGTATGAATCCACAAAATAAATGCAGCTGAACTCTTACTGAACTCACCTGGGTTGATGTTTCCACTTTCTCTCCCTCCTATCAGCTGATTTATTATTTTCTTATTTATTTATTTATTTATTTATTCCAAATCTCCATGATTGGAAATGAGCAGGATGAAGAAAACTTCTAATACAGAGGTGTCAAAGTCATTTTAGTTGAGGGTCCACATTCAGCCCAATATGATCTAAAGTGGGCCGCAGCAGTCAAAGAATATAAATAATATTAATGATGTCAACTCCGAAGTTTTCTCTGTTTTTGATGAAAATGTTTTCATCTATGAACTGAACTCAAATGTAACATGAAAAAAAAAAAAGAATCTGAAAATTCTTAAGTGCAATTTTATCAATATTACACCTTATTTTTAGCCTAGTAAACTAGCTCGCCTCTAGTGGCAAAAAATATATTTGTCTGAATCGTTGGTCCATAGAACCTCAGCTGGGATGGGTAACATTTTACCTGACCCACTTCAGATTGAATTGGTCTGAATGTGGAACCTGAACTAAAATGATTATCAATTTCTCAATAACTATTTTTACATTTTACAAAATCATGCCAAGGGCTGGATTTGGCCCCCGGGCCACATGTCTGGCACCTGCCACATAAGTGACATGCAGTGGTCATCTGAACCCACTTTACCCTCACTAGGGTCACAGGGGTCACTGGGGGCCTAGTCCAGCTACAGTGGGTGAAGGCGGGGTACACCCTGTATGAGTCTCCAGTTCATCTCAGGGCTGAACATATATAGACAAACAATCACTGTCACATTCACACCTATGGACAATTTAGATTAACCAGTTAACCTATCAGTGCATGTGTTTGGATGGTGGGAGGAGCCAGAGTACCTGGAGAAAACCCACACAGACACGAGGAGAATGTGGAAACTCCACACAGAAAGGTCTGGTGTGGGAATAGAACCAGGGACCTTCTGTCTGTGAGGCACCAGTGTTAACAACGGCACCACCATGCTGCCCCCTTCTTGTAGCCAAAATAATTTAATAATAATAATAAAAATAATATAGGAATTAATTAATCAATTAATTAAAAATAAAAAATAATAAATGAAAAATACAATTAAAATGACAAAAAAATAATAAATAATACAAAATACAAAAATCTATTTAAATTTAATTTAATATATTTAATTTAATGAATTAATACATATAAAAATAAATCCAAATAAAAAGAATTTAACATTTAAAAAAACAAAATACATTAAAAAAAATGTTTTAAATACATCAAAATAAATAAAAAAGTAAATAATAAAAAATGAAAAATATATTTGAAAAAAATAAATACAAACAAATAAGAAAAAGAAAGAAAGGAAGGAAGGAAAGAAGAAAAGAAGGAAGGAAGGAAAGAAGAAAAGAAGGAAGGAAGGAAAGAAGAAAGAAGGAAGGAAGGAAAGGAAGTGAGAAAATTCTGCATAACTGTTTTAGGTAATTTTCTTTTTTGCTCGTTGTTCATTTTTCTTGTAGAGTTCATTCATCCTACATTAACAGAACCTGTCATGTAACTATTGTGAACACGTACATTGTGATGTTGATGCTCAAACAATATATTGTGCAGCTGTAATTAATAGATAATGAAACATGTTCGTTCTTTGGTCTCTTTGTAAAAACCATAAACTTCATTTAATTCCAGTTGGTTTCGATAGGAGCTGAAGTCTCACTGAATCACCTTGGATGCTACTTTTTCTCTTCTTATCAGCTGATTTATTATTTATTATTTATTTTATTTTTCTATGCTGGTAACAATCGCTCCCATCGCAGCTGAATTACTCAATCAGGTCACAAGGCGTCACCTTTAAATTTCAGCGGCGGACCTTTAGCTGCCTGTTAATACCGCCTGCATTGTCATTGTCACAGAGGGATGTTTCCACGGCGACCTTTGATGGCACTTCTTCGCCACCCGTACAGGAAGTGCTGAACTCTGCATACTGATAATAAATAGCGTGGGGTTACGATGACTCACTCCTTACAAGAAAAAAAAAATACAAAAAATACTTAGACTATCAAATAAAAATGGTTCTGGAGGCTAGAGTTAAAAATCATGCCCCGGGAACATTTGTACCAATCATTCGCCATCTTCCATCTTTGTGCGTAGATTCGACATATCACAGCGGTGTGAAGACGGGAACAAAGTTTTCTTGGGTAGATGGGCTGATTAGCTGTTGGATTGGTTACACACAGTAGTGATAAAGCTTTGACACATTCTCTTCTATAGAAAAAACCCACAGCTCACAGCATGAATAGTTATCACACACTTTAGTCTGAGGCTGAAAAGAAAAGTTTTTATTTTTTCTCCTTCTGGTAAGTTTGAAGCTTTTAGACTAAGGAAAAGTTTGACCCAGCTCTCAGCACTTATCTATCACATCCAGTCAAAAAGATGATGAATTACTAATAACGCTGGCTTCTCACTCGCATAGAACTGTAACCGTCGACACACTTTGACTTTTAAAACATTTCCACCTGGTTATACGTCAGCAGGTACATAACAAATCCATTCCCGCTGCCCTGTTTCCTGTCTGTCTTTGCATCCCAGACTGAATTTCAGCATCCGTATTGCACTCTCCTGTGCAGCGTGATGAAATAGCGCCGTTCCTGCTGATGAAGAAATGAAACGCCACAGTCGCAGACGTACTAGTTGGAACAGGAAGAGTTTTCAGCACTGAAGTCATAAACTTCATCTTAAAGCAGAGGTGTCAAACATGTGGCCCGGGGGCCAGATTTGGCCCCCGGAAATGAAATGAAAAAACGACACTGAAGACATGAATTATTTTATTTCAGGTTCTACATACAATCCAATTTAATGTCCAGTAAATACTCTCATAATAATGTTTAAATAACCAAAAATAAGACAATGAAAAAACAACTTGTTTCCTCATTATTTGTTTCCAAAACCAAAATGAAAAAATGGACAATGATCCATTTTTCATTTTTCGTTTTTGTGTTTAATTGAAAAATGGAAAAAATGGAAAACGGTCGTTTCCCATTTTATCCAATCTTGACCTGAAGCCAGTTGAGTGAACTAGAAATGAATCTTATCAACCACTGAACTTGAAGATCATTATGGTTTGATTAAACAGCTGTTTGACATTGGAAAAACACATGCTGAGGTTTCTAACACACTAACACACTTAGGTATTCAGAGATCCTCGAAATGTCGGTGAGAAGATTCTGTGCTCGACACCAACTCAGTGTAAATGACATATGAACTGGAAACTGTTATCCTGTCATTAATACACAAGGTAAGTACAAGCTGTACACATATGAAAGATATACATATACACTTGTCATATAAATATATTTGTGTGTCATTATAAAAAGAACATAAGTGGAATATGACACTAATTTTCTCCATGGTCATATCTTCAGGTCTTAGTTTCCCCAAATAGGACATAGGTTTCTATATTTATCACTGCGGGTCAAAGGTCATTTCTGGTTTACTCAACTTGCTTCAGGTCAAAATTGGATAAAACAATAAACAGCTGTTATCCATGTTTTCCATTGTTCATTTCAACACAAAAACGGAAAATGAAAAACAGATCTTTATCTGTTTTTTTAATTTTAGTTTTGGAAACAAATGATGAAGAAATGACTTGTTTTTTTCGTTGTCTTATTTTTGGTTTAATTTTAAAAAATTAATTAACATATTATACACACATTAATACTCACAACTCAAAATGTGTGTCTTTATAAATGTAAAAATGTTCATGTTATTTAATTATATTTACACTAAAATGATCATTTCACAAAAATACAAGTAAGCTGAACTAATATGAACATTTTTTAAACGTCTGAGGGGCGGGCTTACTAATATTCTGCCTGTTATTAAGACTTTTATGTACATTTTGTTGATCTACTGTGATCTGGAAATTGTAATTGACATTTGTAAATGACAAACTGAGACATAATATTGTTAAAACTGCACATAGTTTTCTTAAGAAATTTCAGTTTGTTCATGTTATTCACATTGTTTTAAAGGATGCGAACATTTTCATCGTATAACTTTATTTTATTTACTCAAAAACACAGAGGAAAGTTTGGAGTTAACATTATTTTTAAAAATATATTTTATATTCTATTATTATTATTCCCTCTGCACATCACATTTGGCTTAATGTGACCCGTGAACTGAAATGAGTTTGACATCCCTGTTTTAAAGCTTAAAATACACTGGTGCCATGTAGGGCTGCAAGATTTTAGAAAAAACTGACATTACGATTTTTTTTAACCCTGCGATATATATTGCTACATGTAAAAATAATAGTTATGTGGTGTCGACACAAGTGGTCAAACAGATTAGCGGATCTACACAGAACATATGTTTCAGCATCATTGTTTTTGTGGCTGAAATAATAAAATTGAATTAATAATTAAAATAAAAAAAATACATATTTATTTAAATAAAAATAAATTAAATTAAAAATATTGAAAAATAAATAAATGCAAAATGAAATAAATACAAACAAATAAAAATAAAAAATCATGAGAAACAAAGGAAGCAAGGAAGGAAGGAAGGAAGGAAGAAAGGAAGAAAGGAAGAAAGAAAGAAAGAAAGAAAGAAAGAAAGAAAGAAAGAAAGAAAGAAAGAAAGTGTCATGACCTCCGCTCCAGTGACCTTTCCCCCAATCTCCACACTCACCTGGTCCTGCACTGCGCAGCTGCAAGCCGTTCCTAATCGGTGGCTATATAAGCAGTAAGGCTTGTAGCTGCCAGTGCAGGACCATTCAGATATGTCACCTCCATAACCGGGACTATCGCTTCCATCTCCCCAATCACCATAACCCGGACACTCATCATCACCACGGACTCTGGCCGTCCACTCCCAGGTTGTGTTTGTCTTGTCTTTATGTTGTAGTTTTGTTATTAAATTATTTTGCCCTTCAGTACTGTGCATTGGAGTCCTCCTGTTCCACCTCACCCCCGATCCGTGAAAGAAAGAAAGAAAGAAAGAAAGAAAGAAAGAAAGAAAGAAAGAAAGAAAGAAAGAAAGAAAGAAAGAAAGAAAGAAAGAAAGAAAGAAAGAAAGAAAGAAAGAAAGAAAGAAAGAAAGAAAGCGAATCTGAAGTAGCATTAGCATCTACAAGAGAAGACAGTGCCACAGTAGCTGCTGCACAAACTGGAAAAAAATGGCAGATCAAACTGGTTCATGTGCTCTCTGTGGAAATAAAGAGAAGAGAACAAGCGACGGCTAGCTGGATGCTACTCTGGAATGATAAACACACACAGGGCCAGAAGGGAGGGGGGAGTGTTCCTTCACGTATTCTGAGCCAATCAGAGACGCCTTCCTCATACATGGACATGTATGAGGAACTACTGTAAACTCTGTCATTTTTCTATGATATGACCATGGTCACGTACATGGTCACGTACAAACTGACTGTATTCATTTGGTATAGAGCTGTACTGAACCGAACGTCTGTTTTTAACGCTTTAGTACGAATACATACATGTACGGTTACAGCCTTAGTTTTCACTGATGAAGAAATGAAAGGCCACAGTCGCAGACATCATTCGATAGGAAGAGTTTTCCACACTGAATTTATAAACAAAAGTAATCTTAAACCTTAAATTATACCAGTGTCATGTGATGTAACATCTATTTTAGTGTCACTTTGTGTCTCCTGAACCGGTCGAGAAATATACTGAACACACGAAATTATACTAAATGTAAAGAAGCAAAGTCGGAATAAAAATAACTGCAGGGAGCAGTGTTATACACTGTCATAAAGTAGAAGACGTACTGTGGTAATTTTAGTTCTGGGGTCTGTTTTCTTCTTTGCAATAAACAAAATAAATATAAATATTGGCATATCCTCCTGACACCCAAGAAAGTCAAAGGTTTAGCTTTTTTACATTAAACAGTTATTCTGATCGGAAACTGCACAACGCGAAAGTTTTTTCAAATACATTTTTAAAAATACTTTTATTTATTCATAATTTATTTTTTAATGGAATGTCGTGTAGAATAGACAGAATATCTAAAGAAAACTGAAACTTTTGTCCCGTACAGAGGAGAAAAATGGATTCCTGGGTCTCAGGAGGTTAAGGTTATTAAGCTAAGGAATGCTGGTCCAGGTCAGAGGTCATCACTACCTAGAGCGTCAATAAAACTGTCAATATGGCCGAGCATGACAGAGATATTGACTACTTTGAGTGTTGGAAAGTAGATGTTTTAAAAGAAAAGAAGGGGGGTGGGGTACAGTGTTACCGAAAAGAAAAACAAAGGACTTGTGGCCCTTGCTTGGGCGTTGTTATTCCAAAAAGTCCCAACTGTGTTGAAACAGCAGGAATGACAGGGTATCAAACGGGATTTGACCATTTTCATGTTTAGACAGACAGACAGAGAGACAGAGAGAAAGACAGGTAGGTAGGTAGGTAGGTAGACAGACAGACAGGCTCCTAACAGGCTAATGCTATTGACATACAAGTGTAAATGGTACATGCTAAATGGTTGCTAACAGGCTAATGCTGTTAACATACAAGTGTAAATGGTATATGCTAACAGGTTGCTAACAGGCTAATGCCATTGACATACAAGTTTAAATGGTACATGCTAGGTTTCTGACTTTGAATTTTGACATTCGAATATAATTCCAATGTTATTAAAAAAGAAGCATTTGAACGAATGTTAGGCAGCTCTTAATATTTACACCTGTATATGGTATAAATTTTCCTATTTCTTTTATTTTTGTGAATGTGGTTTCAAAAATTTTCAGTTTTGTTTTTTTATTGTGTAATTTTCACTTTTTATCTCATAATTTGCCTTTTTTGTTGCATAAGTTTGACTTTTTGCTGCATAAATAAAAAAAAATTTTCTTGCATAATTTGTACTCTTTTAAAGATTGATTTATCAGAATAAGAGTGTTTGTTACGTATTACAACTCAACAAGGTTGAGAGTTATTGTAACTGTGTATAATCCAGTGCACTTTATATGTGAAAAAAAAAACAACATTCATTGACAGTGTGGAAAATACGGTAAATAAAACATAAACATTCATTGACAGTATTTATTCATGGACGCTCAGTAAGTACTCCATCACATGTGGACACTATGTTTACAGATGCTCATTTGTAATTCCACAAAAAGGAAAGAGGGGTGTTTGCCTATAGTGTTCACCTAGGGCACCACATTGTCCAGAACCGGCCCTGTCCAGAAGTATGCATCTGTGGACTTTTTAGCCCATTGTGACAAAAACAACACGCATCAATAAACTACAGATGACGATAAAAAACAGAAAAGATGAAAATAAAGGCAACACTAGTTAAATGTGTGGAGGTTTTTAGTGCTGTTCCACATCAGAAAGCACTGAGCGCACCAGTGTTCTTTTCAAAAGGAAACACACACTGAAAGTATAAGATGCAAATACACACATAATAGCTTTAGTCCTTAAGTGTTCTTTTATTTTTTCGACTCACTTGGATATGCTCTCACTTTCAGTCTATTGTCATCATGCTGCTGCATTTCCTGCAAGAGCTGCTATAGTGTTTCTGTGTATGTGCATGAAAGATTTTTAGGGAAAGGGGGGGAAGAAAAGGTGACAAAAGAAAGCGTGAGCATTTGTTACAGTCTGTCTGGTGTTCTGCTTACTCTGCAAACACCACGTGATGGATTTTTAGTAAATGTTAAAAGAGCAGAGGCCGCAGACTGATTTGTGTGGCACGCTCAAAAGGCTTTGGCACGCTCTTATTTGCATTCATTTCATCCACCGGCTGTGAACTGTATATTATATTATGTGTGTGTGCTTGTATTCATGTCTTTATGGGGACATTGATATATTTACACAGTCAGACCATGGGGACCTCTGACACCATGGGGACCAGAATCCAGGTATCCATGAGGGTTAAAGATAAATGTAGGTCCCCACTAGTAAAATATCAATCTGTATGAAGTATGGAAATGTATGCAAAAGATTAGTTTTTTTTGGAAGTCCCCATAAAGATTTAGGAAAACAGGTGTAAAGCATATTTTTCAAGATGTGTTTACTTTTATAAAATATGAATAAATTCATTTTATATTTATTCATTTTAAAGATGTTTACTTTTTCTATTTATTTTTTTATTAGTGTTTTAATTTATTTAATTGTTTAATTGAATTGAATTGTATTCTTTTTTATTTATGTATTTCAAATATTTTTTTCAAATATATTTTAATTAAAAAAACATACTTTACTTTACTGAATTATGATTACAAACTTGGTCCTCAAAAGACATGGACACCTGTGTGTGTGTTCCTATCTTTATGGGGACGTTAGTATGTTCACTCAGTCATACCATGGGGACCTCTGACACTATGGGGACCACCATTCAGGTCCTCACAAAGGTTAAATATAAATGTCAGTCCCCACTAGTAAAATAGAAATGATGTGGCCCCATAAATACAGCCCTATTGGGGTTTTTTTTTTTCAGAAGTCCTCATAAAGCATGAGGGAAACAGGTGTAAAGTGAAAGTATTTTTTAAAGATTTCAAGATGTTTACTTTATTTTTCATAATATTTTTCCTGTATTTAAAAAAAATTATTACATTTTTATAGATTTATTTATATTATTCTATTTTATTCATTTTAATTAATGTTATTATTTAATTATTTTTATTTATTAATTCATTTTTAATGATAAGTTGGATTTATATAGTGCTATTTTGGCCACTCAAAGCACTTCACATTAGTGACCTTTGTGACATTCATTCACTCTCACATGCTCCCTCTGGTGGTGGTAAACTACATATGTATCCACAGTTGTCCTGGGGCAGACTGACAGACCACCATCGAACATTCATACACCAGTGTGAGTGACACTGGAGGCAGGAGGGTGAAGTGTCTTGCCCAAGGACACAAAGAACAGACTAGTACAGAGCAGGATTTGAGCCACCAACCCTTCAGTTACTGGACTGAGCCATGGCCACCCCAATTTGTGTTTTCTCATTTTTATTATTTCTCATTTTATTCTATTTTTTTTTTTTTTTAAATGTGGCAACTTGATTACAAACTTGGTCCTCATGAGACATTTAAATGAGTGTGTGTGTGTGTGTGTGTGTGTGTGTGTGTGTGTGTGTGTGTGTGTGTGTGTGTGTGTGTGTGTGTGTGTGTGTGTGTTGCAGTGTTTAAGCGTCTTCTGTCAGTATTTTGGGGCCACATTCATCAGGCCAGTGTTGTGTGTTCTCCAAAGGGCAGGTGTAAACTTATAGCAGTGTGTGGAAGATAAACAGATCGCTGCTGTTGGAGGGAAAACCTCACATCTCCCAAATGTCAACTGAACCATGCAGGCTCGGGTTTGACATCCATGCACTTAGTTTGTCCGTAAGGATTTGAAAGGTTGTCATAAGCCCCTGAAGATGGACTTTTTCACCACGTAAAGGAACACATGATATTTATTTTACAAATAAAACAAGCCATGAAATAAACAAGAAAAAGGTGAATTATGAAGTATAGGTTAGATTTATTCACTTACTTCAACATATAATAGATCCAGCCAATATATATATATATATATATATATATATATATATATATATATATATATATATATATATATATATATATATATATATATATATATATATATATATATATATATATATATATATATATATATATATATATATATATATATATATATATATATATATATATATATATATATATATATATATATATATATATATATATATATATATATATATATATATATATATTAGGGCATTAACGACTTTCTAGTCGACTTATCTGTCAATAAAGTCAAGTTGTGTCAACAGGGTCATAATGACGTCATCACATTGTCAGCAGAGAAACAACACAGACACATGGCTAAATAAACAAAACAAAAAACATGGACGCATCTCTGTCCAGTAATGAGCAACTTGTATTAAAGTTCACTGCAATGTAACAATGTCCACTGACACAAACAGCACTTAACTGCAACAAAACAAAGGCTAACGTTAGCAAAGAGTTTTCTGTTAAATGGAACTGAACATCAGTAGGTGAACATATGTCTGCATTTGGTCTGGACCCACGGTTCTAAAACTGGACTGTCCACACGTCTGTCACACGTCCTCCCTTTTTATATTATGTGTAATAAGTTTAAGGCCAAAAAGATGAACACAACACTGTCCATATTATGTGTTTGGAGGAAAAAAGAGCATGTTGTCATAATGCGTGTTGTCAGCGCTGCTTATCACAGGTTAGCTAGCTAATGCTGCTGTATCATTCACATTAGCCGATACACAGATGCCGTGCCGTTTATTTCACCTAAAGTGAAGTATTTCCATACATGCGATGTGTGTGTGTCACTATTGTTTTGGTAGCCCACCACAACTGTCTTACCTGTAGGTGTCCTGTTTACATCTGGTCTGTGTTTATGCGTGCATGAGCGAGAGAGAGAGAGAGAGAGAGAGAGAGGGAGGCAGGGACAGAAAGAATAACATGTGACTTCTCCAAATTTAAGCCGACTTGTGCTACGAAAGTTGGCGTGTCGACTAGTTGACATTTTAGTTAATGCCCTACAAATGTCCTACAAAGTATAAAGGCAGTAACTGCACAGACACCAAACTGAGGAAAATGACCTTAAAGGTCTGTTGTTGTTGAGACCCAGTAGTTGTAGGTAGATTATTGGACATGAGGCAGTTATTGTTACTGTATATTAACTAGTTCTACAAAACCACAGAGCACCTTATATATGGATTAACTCTGGTAGTGTTTAGTGACTGGGAATTTTGACTTTTTATATCATTATTCTACGGCTCTCTAGAATGTTGCCACAGCTCCCATTCACTTTGAATGGACGTTCCCAGCGTTCTGCAGTCGGATTTAAATATTCACTATGCTGTAATGGCTATTTTATCCAATCTGTTAGAGTAGTAGCAGTAATAAGCTGTAATAACCATAGAAAGAGCGGGATAATGTATTGCACGTGCGTTACGATTGAAAAATATTTCCCTTTGTCATTTTGAATGATGTACGACCTCAACGAATCACATTGAAAGCAGCATGTAACGTAGATAATAGAAGTAGAAGCTCTTTCCATACCCAGTTGAGAGAAGAGCTATAACATTCTTGCCACCAATAAATTCTTTCAAAACTGTTCTGTTCATCTTTTAAAGAATCAATATGCAGTAGTTTCAACAAGACCGTTGAAATTGCAGAATCAAAGCCCAGTTCCGTCTCCTCCATGCTAGCCGCCATGTTTTTCAAAGCTACTGTGTGGAGAGTCTTTCTTACCTTATAACTGTTAAAATTGTGCCCAGTGATTCTGATTGGTCCATCCACCATTTGGATGAAGACAACAGAATGTCTACCATGGTTAACAGACCCTTAGGTGAAGCTCACGAAGTTGAGCAGAAACACACGAGGGTCGGCAAAAGCCAGGCTATATACATATACCCTGTCATGAGGAAACTTCCACACACTATTGCTACCATTAAACTAACCATTAATGTTCAGTAAATTCATCAAAATGCAAATGTTTACTCCACACAACACTAATATAAATCAGATTCAGATGCATAACCAGACATCTGGCTGCACAAACAGCGGCACCCTCGAAGGCATGAGGGTCATTAACTGGTGACAGAGTTAGCTACCTGTTCATTATTTTCCCCAGCCCTCCCTCATGTCGGCGAGGCGCCCCCAAACCCAGACAACATTGACATTTCCTGGTGATCCCTTGTTGACTGTTAAGGAATTCAAAAGGAGCACCCAGAGCTATGAATCAAATGTCAGCCGCAGCGCTGTGGTGGAACCGTGTCAATATCCCATGATGTATGGCTGGCTGTAGGGTCTTTGGCCACAGCTGCACCCGCAGACGACGTCCAGTCTGGTCGGGAGCAGAGCAAAGGCCGCTGGATAAATGACTCCTGCAGTATCAGATGGACTACCACGCTACACAACAGTCCCACCAGTCTGCTGTCAACTGATTAAATATATATTTCTGACCACATAAACAAAAGCTGCCAGTCCATTTATTTGCTGTTTTGCTTTTATAAATGCACAATACAGAAAATACAATCTAATAACGCTGGCGTCTTTTTGAGCTGCGTTCACTGCATTGGTCCAGTGACTATGTTGTGTATTATATAAACCAAAGTACTGTCGTATAGTCACCACTGTGGCAGAGAAACTATTCATTGAAGTTATTTATAGACTGCCAGTGACTGAGAATAGGTGTGGTTACATATTTGGAAAATTATTTTTATTTTTTTTTAATGAATTTTCTAAATCTTCCACCCACCTTCTATTTAGTTATAATGGGCAACATTTCAAATGTCTGTAGTGGCTAAACTGTATGTCAAATTAATTCCAAAATGGGCCAGTGATGCAAAATAGAGGTTGTTTCATTTTGTGAAAAGTAGATTAAAGTTAAAATGTTTTATGGTTTCACCCCCCCCGCCCCTCCCCATGTACTTATGAGTGAAATTTCAAATGTCTGTAGCAGCAAACCTCTCAGTTGTATTGATACCAGTGACAGAGAATAGATGTGGTTACAATTTAAGAAACGTAGAGGTCAAAGTTCCCCCTTCATTTATTTATTTATTTATTTTACTTATAATGACTGAAATTTCAAATGTCTGTAGTGGCAAAACTGTACGTTGAATTCATTCTAAAATGGGTTTATAGATTTCCAGTAACTGAGAATAGATGTAGGTACAATTTGACAAAAGTAGGTCAAAGTTAAAATTTTTATGATTTTTTTCCCCCTATTTACTTATAATGGAGCATCTGTAAATGGCAAAACTGTTCACTGAATTTATTCCAAAATGGGTTTATAAATTGCTAGTGATGCAAGTTAGATGTGGTTACATTTTGAGAAGGTTCAAATTTTTAATTTTAGTAGGTTAAAGTTCATATTTTTATGAATTTTTAAGACCCCCCCCCCCCCATTTTTTCATATTTCTGTAGCAGAATAAAACTCTTGGTTATTTTAAAACCAAATTGGCTTCATAGATTCCCAGTGACTGAGAATAGATGTGGTTACAATTTGAGAAAAGTAGGTCAAAGTGTATTTATTTTTTATTATTAATTTTTAAATGATTTGTTTTCCCCCTATTTACTTATAATGGGCCAAATTAAAAATGTCTGTAGTGGTTGAACCAGGCGTCTCTTAACTGATACTGACATTATCACATATTTGACATTATAATAACATGTGACCACTTCTGTTTGGGTTCCAGACCTTCACCGTGTAATTAGAAAATACAAACCCAGAATGTGTGTGTGTGTGTGTGTGTGTGTGTGTGTGTGTGTAAAAATGGCCAGTGTTTGACCTCATCTGCATCTGTAATCTGTAAACCGAGAGGGAAGCAGCACTTGGCAACAGGAGTTCACGGGTGGCGTTCAAAGGGCGGCACCAGGGTTTTGAAGTTGTGCTGATTACCAGGGTCGTGCCTCCTGACAGAACCACGTTGGTATCTTCAAGAGCTGCAGAGATGGAGGAACGTCTGGGTGGAGGCTGACACAATCACCCGCCTTTTGGGAAAGAAAAATAAAACGTAAAAGGGAAGCATCGCAGCACTTCAGAGGAGCCATTTTACAGCTCAGCTCTTTCCAGACTTGAAAGGCAAAGGCAGATCTAACCGTTCTCACAAATGTTTTAAAGCCATAGAATTGGACTTTCAACGTGTCCAAACACCAAACGCTGCTTTGGTCTTCTGGTGATTTCCTAGGCTCCCAGATCTATGTCTGGTCAAAAATAATAAAGATTCCAGACAGTGTGTTCCTGGTGGGAGGTGGTGGAGATGGTAGCAGAAGCATTAGACCAGGATGTGACTTTTATTAAAAACTCATGTGTTAACATAGACGTCTGACTGAAGAAGAGTCTGACACAATCATGGGCGTCGCACCCGTGGGGGATGGGGGTGTTGTGACACACCCCCACTTCTCCAACCAGATGATTTCATACCCCCCACTTTTTCCTGAGTTTATATATTGTATCGTTACTGGATCCAGGAAATGGACGGAGAGTTGGTCTCACCTACCACATATATATATATAAACCAAAAAAGAAATAATAATAGAATGAAATAAATGTAATAATAATAACAATGGATTAGATTTCTATAGCACTTTTCAAGGCACCCAAAGCCCTTCACATTAGTGATCCATTATTCATTCACTCTCACATGCTTCCTCTGGTGGTGGTAAACTACATTTGTTGTCACAGTTGCCCTGGGGCAGACTGACAGAAGCGTGGCTGCCATTTCGTGCCTACGGCCCCTCTGACCACCACCGAACATTCATACTCATTCATACACCAGTGTGAGTGACACTGGAGGCAAGGAGGGTGAAGTGTCTTGCCCACGGACACAACAGACTGACTAGGAAAGAGCGGGAACCAAACCGCCAACCCTTTTTTTAATGGACTACCTGCTCTACCAACTGAGCAATGGCTGCCCATTGCCTTAAAGACAAATGAATTAAAATGTAATAAAAATAAAGGAAAATTAAGAAAAAAAATGTAAAAGTGAATAATTTAATGAAAAAAATAAATGAATCAATCAATAAATAAAAAGACAAAAAATAAATAAAATAAAAATAAATAAATGAATCAATCAATAAATCAATAAATATACAAATAAATAAAAAAGTTCAATAAAAATAATTGCACACACGTACATTGTGATGTTGATGCTAATAATAACAATAATAATACAATAGATTTTCATAGAACAAATGTAAAAACATAACGTAAATGTCAATGAGTCGGATCCTTTTCGGCCAGAACAGCAGAACAATTCTCAGAACTCCAAACGAATACAACATCTGTGTCTGTAATGATCCACTTTATTTTGGATAATCTTAGTTTTCTGGCTCGGATCAGAACAGTAGATGAGCTGGAACTTGATGCTGCTTATTTCCTCTTGATTTGGTTGTGGCTTTCTTACACCAAAATGAAATAAATATATCAATAAAATTAAGAAAAATAAGATTTTCTCACTTTATTAGATATATTATAGATGTTTATTTTTAAAAAAGCTTATATGACGGCGGCAAATTTTTGGTTTTAATTCAACATTCATTTGATTTATATCTGTCCCATATTTTTACCCTTTTAATCCCATTTGTAGTAGTTTTGATTTTCTATATACCACATAAAAAATGTTTAACGTGCCCATGCTGGGTATCTCTTTTTTCCAACACAACTTCATCTATAAATATTTATATAATTATTATTTATACTTCATTTATATATTGGGCCAAAACATACATAAAATAATCAGGTAAAGTTGTATCAGCTGATTTGACAACGTTTCCTAGTTTGTAAAAAGTTAAATATATGGATAGAAAGTCAACTTTTACCGTCACATCTCATCTGTAGTTGTCCACATTTATTCACCGATAATCATTTTCTATCAAATTATAACAATCATATCTCTGGTTTAAGTGGTCTATCAACACCAAAATAAAAAGAGGAATAGAGTTTTAAATCTGCACTTTTAAGTAAAGTTCATGACAGCATAGTTTTGACTTTTTATTTCAGAATTTTTACTTTTTATCATAATTTTTACTTTAAATTTCAGAATTTTTTAATTCATATTACAATGATGACTTTTAACTTAAAATTTTGACTTTTTATCTCGCAGTTTTTTGTTTTTATCTCAGAATTTTTAACATTTATCTTACAATTTTGACTTTTTATCTCATAATTGTGACTTTTTATTGCTGAATTTTGAGTGTTTATCTCACAGTTTTGACTTTTTTCTCATAATTGTGACTTTTTAAATCATATTTTTTACTTTTTATCTCAGAATTGTGACTTTATAACTCACAATTTTTACTTTTTTTCTCATAATTGTGACTTTTTATCACTGAATTTTGAGTGTTTATCTCACAGTTTTGACTTTTAGCTCATAATTGTAAATCTTTATCTCTGCTTTGAGTATTGTTTCATCCATGGCAAAAAAATAATCAGTTTTACTTTTTGAAAAGTTTTACTTTTTTTAATGTTTTCTCCAGTAAATGTGTTGAATCAGTACAGTTGAATAGTTGTTTATCTGCAAAGCAGGTAAACAAAAAAATAATAATAAAAAAAAAATCTAATTTTCAAACTAATTATTAATAAATGTTTTGTTTCTGATAAATAGTGTGTAATAGTTAATACATAGTGAATTGTGTGTATGTATTATAAAGCATTTAATTAACTAGTAGTAAACAGGTTGTGAGTTTAACTAATATAGTAAAAAGTTCTAGAAAGACTTGAAGCATCATTGTGCCGTTCAGGTCTTGGCAGGTCCACGTGGTCCGACAGATGGTCTCGGCCTCGATATGGGTGTGTGTTGTGGAAACTGCACGGCCTTGTTTGATCAGACGAAGAGAATTTAGATTGATAATGAGTTTCAGAGTCAGTCACGCTTAGCGCCGGCGCTTGATGGTTACGATTCACTGCCTTTAGCTCATTTTGGCATCAGACCTTGCGTTTTCATTCCCCAAATTAATGTTTGGGTTTAGGCTTAAAGGCATTAGTGGCTTTTCGCAGATGTAGCCAATCAGGGAACACATGACCAAAGTTTGACTTTTACTGAAGAGTTAGTGGTTTGATATTCACCAAGCAAACACTAGTGTGAAAAAGCTTTTATCAGCAGTGATGCTCGTGTCTTTTTATTATTATTATTATTATTATTATTATTATTATTATTATTATTATTATTATTATTATTATTATTATTATTATTATTATTATTATTATTATTATTATTATTATTATTATTATTATTATCACTTTTATTCTAACTGCTTCTTCTCACTCCTTTTTTAATATAGATTATATGTCTCATGTCTTCAGTGTTTTGTTACTTTATTTTCTTCTGTTTTGACATTTGCATTCACAGTAAATACACCAATCAATCAATAATTGCATTACTATCCTGATTTGTACTCAGAATCAAAATGACATTATTGATCCCAAAGGGGAATAAATTTTCATTACAAGATATGAAAGTGTTAAAATAAAAGAGTCATAAAAGCAACTAAAAAAAATGTAATGAGTATAAGTAAACATTAAGCATTAAAAATTACAATAGAATAAAGAATAATCTGAATAAATATATACAATATATACACAATGACTCAAGGATTATTATTAATGTGATATAATAATACATTATATTATGCACAGAAGGAAATATTCATACACACACACACACACACACACACACACACACACACACATACATAACCCCCCCCCCCCCCCCCCCCCCCTCCTCTGAAAGAGTGAAGGGACAGTGCAGTGAACCACCCCAACCTGACTCCTACCAGCTCGACCCCCAGTAACCCCCTCCGAACGTAGCCCGTCTGGGATGGGTCTCATGCGCTCAGTTTTTGCGCTCAGAGAACCGAACCCCTGTCCCACCACCGTACCCTGCCGCCACACACTGTCAGTGAAAAACTGAGCAAATGAAGACCACGTATGAGGACCCAGATGACCCACAGGACCCACATGAACAGAACTATCAGAGAAAACTGTTGATTTGAAAAGTTCATTCAAACTTTTTTATTTGAAAAAAACCCACACAATTGCACCCTCCATACATACATACATACATACATTAATATATGAATACATTAATGCCACGGTTCTCAAACTGGGGTCCGCGGACCCCTAGGGGGACGTGGGGCATGTCCAGGGGGTACGCGAAGTTATTCACGGTTTTGTTTTTTGTTTTTTTGTTTTTTTTTTTGCTGTTTTATTTTGAAATGCGGAAGTTTAATTTTGTAGCGAGCGGGCGGAAGTAGCAGCGCTGTTTGACCATAGCTTGACTAAATTGAGACTGAGCGAGTCACAGGCTATTTTTAGCCACCCTGCAGCGAACATGGATCGATTTTTCAGCCCGCACAGTTCCTCAAGAAGTGGTAAAAGAAATGACAATGAAAATGACAAAAAAAAACAAACGTCCTAACCCTAAAAAGAGAAAGTACATTGATAGTTATATTGAGTTTGGCTTCATTGAGAACAACGATGGGAGACCAAAATTCCACCAAATGTCTGTCTGTATGTCTGTCTGTATGTCTGTCTCTCTCTCTCTCACACACACACACACACACACACACACACACACACGGTTTTGTGTGTCTTTTGTTCTGTTTATTATTTTAAAATTATTGAAGTGCTCATTTATATTATAATACCTGAAAATTTCGCTGGTTTGCACAAAAGCACTATTAAAAAAGGTTATCATTGTTTCATAATAATCATTGTTGAAGTGTTTTTTTTTTCAAATCATTTTCAGTATCGCGAGGATGAGGGGGGACATGGAAAAATTTCACCCCTCCAAGGGGGACCTGGGCCAAAAAAGTTTGAGAACCCCTGCATTAATGCATACATTAATAATTAAAAATCCATTTTAAAAACATAGAAAATTAATTAATTAATTAATTAATTTTTTAAAAATGAATTATTACATGAAGACAAATATAATAATAATAATAATAATAATAATAATAATAATAATAATAATAATAATAGTAAATTAATTAATTAATAAAGATTAACACAAAATGTTTGTTAAAAATGTATAAAACATCATGGCAGGGTCATGTGACTACACACACACACACACACACACACACACACACACACACACACACATATTGTGTTGTTGATGCTCAGACAATATAAAGTCCAGTTCTAGTTTAGATGGTTCCATAAGGACAAAACTGGGCCACATGGATTGATTCTCCAAGTGGGAAATATAGAAGAAATAATGATCCCTTCTATGTTTAGCATCATCAGTTGGTCGTAGCGTTTGGATGAAGCCATCATTCTTGCGGTTGTTCATCCTTGACTCTGATCCAACCACATGCACCAGCCTTGTCGTCTTGGTTTCCACCTTTTTTGAAACCTAATGAGGAATCTCTGTTTGAGCTCGGCTTTGCTGTCGGAAACCTGTGGTGCTGCGACCCCCCCCCCCCCCACACACACACACACACACACACACACACACCCACCCTAGGGGAAAGCAGGTGGGGTGAAGTGTGGCGAAGACAGATCAATTGCACAATGTCTGTCATTCTTCAGGGTCTATACAACAATCTTTAAGTTCAATTTACTAACATTTAAAACCTGCTTTTTCTACCTTCAGTTTTTTTTTTACAACTATCACAACCCTTGTGAAACAAAAATTTATTTCTCTATATAGTATTAATATATTAATGTCTGCAATTGAACATGCAATATATATATATATATATATATTATACAGAAAAATATATTATCAGTATATTGCAATATATGAAAATATTTTGACAATATACGACAAGATACTGTATGTACTCATATATATTAATATATATTTATTAATACACTTAATAATATATGTATGTACATGTATGGAGCCACACCGCTAACATTAACCTGTGAAATTGAAAAAGCAACTTGTCATTGTTGAACATTGTGCATTAGGATTGTAATAGGTACTGTCATTGGAAATAGTCCAGGAGCCGTGGGGTCATTTAATATATTAACCCTGTAATGACCTATACGCCCAAATAATGGGAGACAGATAGATAGATAGATAGATAGATATATGCACTACTTTTCCACATATGGGAATATATTATTTTCATATAATCCATTATATTTTCACTCTATTTCCATATATTATTACTGTTACTGTTTTCTACTTCATTCATTTCTACTTCATTCTGTTAATCTGTTTGTGATACTGTATGTACACAGATGACAACCTTTAACACAGAATGAACCATCTGAACCATGGAAAATAAAACACTGGGAACAAATGCTTTTTGACATCTAAAATGAAAAAAAAAGAAAGGATAGAAAAAAGCCGACCCTGTCATGCTTGGGGGTTCACCTCAGTCGTTCACTTATTAGTGCTTTGACCCTTTTGAAGATCTTCTATCTGATCTACAATGAATATAACACTGTATATATTGATTTTTCTTACCTTTACACTGGTCTAGTGTAAAAGACATTCCAGGTCTGGTTAACCTTTGACCCTGGGGGACTTTGTCATTTATATATTTTTAATTTTTATTTCTTTTTCTTTTCTTTTTGTGTGTTGTATGTTTGGGTCCAGGTTCAGTAACAGGTCTTCAGATATTTACATATTTATATTTATATATATTAAACCAGCTGCTGCAAGTATGATGTTTATTTTGAGTGATAAAATATAATACAATATATTTATTTTATTAATATTTTAATATTTGAAGATCACAATAATCTTTCAGTTTAGAACTAGAATTATAAAAAAGAACTAACAGGAAAAAAAATCCACTTGAATTAACCCTTTAACCCCTGGTGCGTCAGCGATGACGTGTTCTGAAAGGATGGTTTAGTTTCAATATTTTTTTACTGTGATTTTACTTTGTTACTATTTTTGTTCATGGATCTGATATATGAAAATAAACAGGTGCCAAAAAGCAACTAATTTTAAAAAAGAAAAAGCCAAAACTAAAACAACCCAAACCAAATTACAATATTATTTATTTGTTTTTTTTATTTATTCATTCATTTATTTTTCATTTTTGTTTATTAACTAAGTTAGGTTATTATCTTGCAAATATTTATTAGTTTTTCTTCTTTTTTTTCTTCTTTTGTTTTATATTTCTTCATTTAATATTGTATTTCATTATTTTTCTTCACTTTTGTGTCTTATTATGTTGTTGGTTTATTATATATTTTTGGCTGTTATTGTCCATTTTGTTACTTATTTTATAAATGTTTGACTTAAAATTTGGAACTGTTGAAGTCTCAGGAGTTAAAGGGTTAAATACTTTTTTTCATTATTATTATTATTATTATTTTTAGTAATTTAATTTCCCAAGCACCTTGGGAACACAGGAAAAGGATGAAAGAGTCACAGGGTGCCGACCCCTGAATATTACATTACACCAGTGGTTCTTAAATCCAGTCCTCATGGCCCAGTGTGAAATAAATGAATAGTATAAATAACATTAAATAGTGAAATAAATTAAATTAAATACAATAAAATTAAATAAATACATTTTTAAAAATTATTAAAAAATTTATTAATGTAAAAAACAATTAAAACCTTTACAAATAAAACGTATTAAAAATAAGATACATAAAAAATATATTAAAAAAAATGAAAATAAAAATTATTTAAAAAATGTAAAACATTAAAAACATTTTTTAATTAGATATTTTAATTAAAATTCCCAAAAATTAAAAAAATATATCCTTCTTCCATCACACCTGGAAACCTTTAAATCATTATCAGGCTTCTGAAGAGTTGATCAATAATTGAACTAGGTGTTATAGAAGAGGGAAATATGTAAAACATGCAGGACACTGGACCATGAGGACGAATGCAGTACACTTACATAGATGTGGATAGATGATGATGATGATGATGATGATGATGATGATGATGATGATGATGATGATGATGATGACAATGACGATGATGACGACGATGACGATGATGATGACAACGATGATGATGGCGATGATGATGATGACGACGATGATGATGACAACGATGATGATGGCGATGATGATGATGATGAATATGATGACGATGAATATGATGACGATGATGATGGCGATGATGACGATGACGATGATGATGATGATGATGATGATGATGATGATGATGATGACGATGATGATGATGATGATGACAATGACGATGATGACGACGATGACGATGATGATGACAACGATGATGATGACAACGATGATGATGGCGATGATGATGATGACGACGATGATGATGACAACGATGATGATGGCGATGATGATGATGATGAATATGATGACGATGAATATGATGACGATGATGATGGCGATGATGACGATGACGATGATGATGATGATGATGACGATGATGATGAATATGATGACGATGAATATGATGACGATGATGATGATGACAACGATGATGATGGCGATGATGACGATGATGATGATGATGGCGACGATGATGGCGATGATGATAATGATGATGATGATAATGCCCACATGGCATAGCCCAGTCTGTCTGACAGCCGCCCCCTCCCCACTGTTCAGACTAAAACTCTGACCCTGACAGATGCATGCAGACACAGTGCATGTGTTCCAGGGGCTGCAGGACCATCTGGACACAGCACCACAAAAGGTTGGATGTAGTTGGAGGCGACGCGCTGCAGCGGAGCACAGCGTCCTCCACATTTGTACACAGTTGAGCTTCTGTAAAAGGCCATTTGTTTTGTTGTCACATGACACAGCAGCATATTTTCCTGTCAATAACTGGCAGGAGCGAAGAGTAGCAGTGGAAGAGCATCAACATCCAGTGTTTTTTGGGGGGGACATGCCACCGTCCATCACCCCTGTCTCTGAACTATGCTCATGTTCACTTTAATACACTTTTATCCCCTTTTTAAATGTACCAGAAATGTAAATATGGTTCTTGTCAAATGTAATTTATACAAATACATCACATTGGACCAAGTGAAAATGTCAGTTGGGGAAAAAAATTATTACACCAATAATTTTTCCCCAACTGACATGTCACCTGGTTCAATGTGATTGTGGTGCATAAATAAAGGGAAAAAATTATTAGACCACCCATCTAATGATTTTTTTCTCCAACTTTATATACTGGAAACTGGATTGAATACATCTTTCTTGTACCCAAAATAATTAAATAAATTAATAATAATAATGAGATATAAATAAATTAATGAATAATACATAAAAAATAATACATGAAATAATTATTATAATCATAATTAAAATAATCAGATAAAATAAATAAATACAAACAAAAAATAGGCAAATAAATAAATGAATAGTAAATAAAATTAAAAATTAATTCTTAGATGAAAATTTTTAAATAATCAGAAAAAATAATTATATAAAAGAAATTAATTAATTAATTAATTCAAAATAATTGCAGGACCTGTGATGTAACTGTTCTGCTACACATACAAATTTGTGACGTCGATGTTCAAACAATATAGTGTTCAGCTCGAGTTTTGTCTTTTTACCTCCACCAAGGAGGTTATGTTTGTTTGTCTGTCTGTCTGTCTGTCTGTCTGTTTGGTAGTTAGCAAGATAACTCAAAAAACCTATGGACAGATTTTGATGACATTTTCAAGGGTACGTTGGTAATGGGGGGATCTAAAAATGATTACATTTTGGTGGTGATCTGTGTGTGTGTGTGTGTGTGTGTGTGTGTGTGTGTGTGTGTGTGTGTGTGTGTGTGTGTGTGTGTGTGTGTGTGTGTGTGGTGGTGGGGGGTCTACCTTGATATTAAACTATAAACAGGAAATTGAAGAAAACCAGGGGTGGTCTAATAATTCTTTCCCTGACTTTCTTTTCACCAGGATAAATGTGATGTGTGTGTCTAAATAAAGGGAAAAAATTATTAGACCACCCATCTAATCATTCTTTTCCTGACTGTATATACTGATAATATTGAAATACATGTGTCATGGAGATTATATGCAATAGAGGAAAAAAAAGAATCTAAATCTTGCTAAGTGTATTGTTCTCATTTCTTGTCCAAATATGTCACCACACTTAAAATAAGCCATAGTCACTTAAAGATTAATTTTTCAGTCTGATATAAGAACATATTTTTTGACAATAGATGTAGATATTTTTACTTAAATCAAGCTAAAAAATCTGCATATGGAACATATAAATATGATTATAGCCAAATTTAGATTGTTGTACTGTATACGAGCTACTGTGTCACATTTGTACACAGTTGAGCTTCTGTAAAAGGACATTTGTTTTGTTGTCACATGACACAGCAGCATATTTTCCTGTCAATAACTGGCAGGAGCGAAGAGTAGCAGTGGAAGAGCATCCAACATCCAGTGTTTAAGGGTGGACACATGCCACCAGAGCAGCTTCCATCAACCCTGTCACCAGTTCTCCAGTCTCTGAACTCTGTTTTTGTCCACTTTAACACACTTTTCTGCTTTTTCAACCGTTGAGGTGACACTTGGCCCCTGAAAACACACTCAATCACATGTTAGTAACCCTGTCCATGGACTCAGGCTTTCAGAGTAACAGACAGCTGGAGTGGTATTTGAAAGGTTTATATTTCGCCACTGAATGTGTTTTCATTAATTACCTTTGCAAAGAGTTTGTTTGTCTGTCTGTCTGTCTGTCTGTTAGTTAGCAAGATAACTCAAAAAATTATGGATGGATCTTGATGAAAATTTCATGATGTGTTGGGGGTGTCACGAGGAACAAATGATTAGGTTTTGGTGATGATTCGGAAGAGATCCTGGATTCTGGATCACTTTGAAATTTATTCTCCATTTACCGCAATGTAAAATTTCAAAGTGATCCAGAATCCAGGATCTCTTCCGAATCATCACCAAAACCTAATCATTCGTTCCTTGTGACACTAACAGCAGGCCATGACATTTTCGTCAAGATCTGTCCATAACCGTTATCTTGCTAACTAACAGACAGACAGACGAACGGACAAACATCTCTTCATTTTTTTTTTTTGAGGGGGGGGGTCTGCCTTGGCGGAGGTTTGCACTCTCAGAGTGCTTTTCTAGTTATTGTTTGGCCTGTTTTTTCCTTCAAGTGACTCTGGTCTGTTGGTAGGCTGTCATTGTAAATATGAATCTGTTCTTAATGACTTGCCTGGTTAAATAAAGGTTAAATAAAATAAAAATTAAAAAACTGTCACGATAACAATTTTTGCTGGACAATAAACTGTCCCAGAACTTATTCTGATAAGCATCAGCAAAACTGAACTGAAACCACTTGAATCTTGAACTCATTTTTGATGATCAAATCAATGAACACCAACATATTTTTAACAGTGGAAACACACCAAAGCAAGTACAATCAGATAGAGACAATACTAATGGAAATGCAGCAGTTACTTCCCACCGCTACAGTTCATGGACATTATCTGTGAAGCGTTGCTGTTTTTTTGTAACAACATCATTTGTTCTTTATTCATTCATCTTGTAAATGAACAAGCATTAGCTTATAGCTTGTAGCCTATATTAGGAAGATGATTGATTTATGTTTTCATGCTTGTAGAGAGCGCTGCCTGATGCATCATGTCACCATCAGGTGTTCAGTTGGGTTGAGATCTAGCAAACGCATGCAATTGACAT
Organism: Siphamia tubifer; assembly: GCA_020466265.1. Classification (NCBI taxonomy): domain Eukaryota; kingdom Metazoa; phylum Chordata; class Actinopteri; order Kurtiformes; family Apogonidae; genus Siphamia; species Siphamia tubifer. The sequence continues at coordinate 8,066,346 of CM035802.1, read as the reverse complement.
CATCTTCTTCCTCGTCGAGCTCTTGGATGAGCTTTAATACCTTATGGATGAGGCCGTTGTCATCCGAGAACAGACCGCTCCTGTCTTTTTTCTATTGTCGCGTTGTCTGTGTATGTATTATTTAGCCTCCCTTGTGATACGGATCTGGAGGACAGCGAGAGGAACGAGGAGAAGCAAAACATTTACGAGTCAGAGTGATGCTACGTGTCATATGGAGAACAAACAAGAGGGAAATCTGTCTCGCCGCAAGGAGTCTGGCTTTTTGAGAATATAAAAAGCCCCTGGAGGAAACGCTTCTAACAAATGAATAGATATCCATTTTCAAAAGCCTCATGCTTGGCAGTAGGCGAAGGGCTGCGAAAGAAGGAAGGGTGGACTAGCTGGGGGGGGGTATCTAGCCAGAGGGCAGACACTATTAAAACTCAGGAGAATGAATTGTTAAATACCTCTATAAAGAAATATAAGACATGGCCCCATTTTTATGATGCCTGGGCCACTCTGCAGGCAGTTGATAAGGTGGACAGGGTGGAGGGGTGAAGTGGCTCTGTGTTTTCCAGAGGGTGGCTTACATTATTTATATATATATATATATATATATATATATATATATATATATATATATATATATATATATATATATATATATATGAATGACCCTCCAGTTGTTCAGTCTCACAGCAGTATTTCTAGCTGTAGCCTTAAATGCGTTAGATGGGTCAAAATTATCACATTTAAAGTTTATGCATAAAATCCAAGTAAAATGTCTCCTGAACACTTATCACTATATATATACACATTGTATTCTCCACAAAATTATGTGATAAAAAGGCAAAGATGTGACATAAAAAGGCCAAATCATGTCAAAGTCAAACTTATCAGATAAAAGGTAAATTCCCAGTCACTAAGCACAACTAGGTTTAGTCCATATAAACGGCACACTGTAAGAAAATTAAAGTATTTTAAGTGCACTTTTTAGTCCAGAAAATACAGGAGCTTAATATTCTAATTCTAAGACATCTGGTGCCCTAGGCGACCGCCTAGTCTGCCTTGTGCCTAACGCCGTCCCTGCACACACCAGCCCATACACTTGCATTCATGGACTTGACAATGCACCACATTTACATTCATGGTTTGCACATATATGGACTTTAACATATTGCACTACACATACATTGGACTTCAACTTAACCTTTTTGACCTTTTTTCACTTTACTGGTGCACAAAAGAAGAGCAAAATGTTTTAAAAAAATATTAAATATTGCTGTGATTGATATTGTGTGCACATATATATCAGTGACTCAAACACATTTCCATGAATCTTGAATATGGCTCCAACACACTTGCTCCTAATTGTCACTGTTACTTTCGGACATTTTCATGTGTTCAATAAAAATCGTGTTTCCATACATATCATTGGTTCTGTCAAATTATTCACATTTTGAAGGGGGCCTCAAACTTGTTCTTTGCCCAGGGCCTCAGAATTGACTAAAACCGCCCCTGCTGACACACTCCCATTTCTGGGTCAGGATATAGCAGCAGCAGCAGTGGAGGAATTTGACATTTAGTGTTTCTGCCACAATATTGACTTCAGAGGAAAAGCAGCTGGAGGACTGTAGGTGACATTCCACATTAGCTCTGATAGAAGGAGGAGGGAGTGGATGGATGGATGGATGGATGGATGGATGGATGGATGGCGAATGGTTGTAAACAGACGTTGGGTTCGGTACAGCTCCGTACCAAATGAATACAGTCAGTTTGTATGTGACCATGTTCGTATCATGTGGAGGTAACGGTAGAAAAATGACTTGAGGTGGAACAACAGTTTACCGATACTTCCTCATACATGTCTATGACGCGGTAATGAGGCATCTCTGATTGGCTCAGAATGCAGGAAGGAACACCCGCTCCTGCCCTCTCGCTCTGTGAGTAGCATCTAGCAGTAGCACAGTAACATCCAGCGAGGTTTCATGCCGTTGCTTGTTTAAAAAATGTGCAGGAAAAAAACAAAGCTTTATTTCCACAGAGAGCACGTGAACCAGTTTGATCCGCCATTTTTATGACGTTTGTGCAGCAACTGTGGCACCGTCTTCTCTTGTAGATGCTAATGCTAATCCTACTTCAAATTCACTGCAATGGGGGATGGGCTTAACCCAACATGGGTGATGCCAATGTCCTCGTGACGTGTACTGGACAGGCTTTTTGTGAGCGGCAAATGTTTTGTGTTGTTTTCTATAATGGTAAATCCAGCCAGTGGAGGGGACACACCACGCAGCATGTGTTGGTAACTCAGGGTGACCCATCAGATTCCAAACGGAATGACACCTTAAGATGTTGGAAATTTTTTTACAGTTTAAAAGGAATTCATTATATATATATATATATATCCTTTTTCCATTTTCCTGAAAAATAACAGTTTTCTAATAATAACTAGAAAAGCACTCTGAGAGCGCCGACCTCCACCAAGGTAGAACCCCCCACTCCCACCCCCACCTCCGGATCACCGCCAAAGTCAATCATTTCCAGATCTCCCAATTACCAACCTACCCTGTCAATTCCCATAAGTTTTTGACTTATCTTGTACAGAAACAAACCAACGAATGGAAAATGGAAAAAATTGAGGTAATAATGGATTGGATTTATATAGTGCTTTTTTTGGCCACTCAAAGTGCTCTCTATATTAGTGACCCATTTATTCATTCGCTCTCACATGCTCCCTCTGGTGGTGGTAAACTATGTATCCACAATTGTGCTGGGGCAGCCATTTTGTGCCTCTGACCAAACATTCATACACCAGTGTGAGTGACACCTGAGGCAGGAGGGTGAAGTGTCTTTGCCCAAGGACACAACGGACAGAGCGGGATTCTAACCACCGACCCTTCAGTTACTGGACAACCCACTCTACCAACTGAGCCAAGTTTTAGGCATAAGAGGTCCCCATCTGACAGCAGCGATACATACATACATCTTCCAGTCTAGTGAAACAGCCTGAAGTAAAGTTACTTAAGAAGACGAGTCACCAAATGAAACATCATGACAGTTCATAAATTATGGATTTCCCTGAATTGAAGCCAAGATAAATATATAACATGGTCCTGGTGATTTTGGGATATTTTAACCTAGAAATGCAACATAATAGATCATTACATCAATGATCCTCCTGTAAGTTTTTGGCTTTCCATTGAGGCACCGCGACTGATGGTGTTTGTCAGCGTCTAGTGAACTGATGGATCTTTATTCACTTCATTTTATTCAGCCCAGTTACATGTAAAGTCTGTATTTTTGCCCCTTTGGGTTCGGCCTTGTATTGCTCATGGATGAATACCCTGTAGGCAGCACTTTTTAGGGAACGAGGGCATAAAATAATACTTATTTAACGAGGAAAAATGAGAAAACTTTCAAAGGTTTCCAAAAAATAAAGCCTTTAAATATTAGTTACTGTAAGATAATGTGTTTGATCAAGTCACAGTTACTCAGTTTGGTGGGTATGGACAGGACATTTTGGGGGGAAAAGGCACAATTTAGAAAAAATGTCATTATGAGATTAATAAAAGTTATATGTGAGATTAAAAAGTCAAAACTATGATTTAAAAAGTGATAAATATGAGATAAGAAATGCATAATTATAAGAAATGAAGTCACATTTTCTCTCCTCCAGTGATTTTGACTCTTTCTTTTTCATACTGTCACATCTGTTTAGTTTGAAAAAGTCTGTTCTGAGAATGTAAAGCATATAAAGTACATATGAAGAGTTCATTTGCAAAAACTGATAACTCCATTTTTCATTCTTTTCACAAAGTAGCATTTTTTACTCTGCATTCCAGGTAATACTCATTAATTTGATATATTATTTATTCAATTTAGTGGACCTTACCAAATGAAATAAATATTATATCAAATCAATGAGTATAACCTGGAATGTAGATTAAAAAAAAGCCATTTTGTGAAAAAAATGAAAAATGGAGTTATCTGTTTTTGCAAATGAACTCTTCATTATAAATGTAAAGAGTATAAAGTACAGATATTTATATAAATGTAAAGAGTATAAAGTACAGATATTTATATAAATATGTGAGGTATTCAAATGAGGCACAAGTGCTAACCACTCCACCACCATGCCACCCACATTATTTTTCATATTATTATATTATATTATTCTATTATCTGCAGCAAATTTGGCTTAATGTGACCCCTGAAAGGATGGGATGGTGGTGCAGTGGTTAGTACTCGTGCCTCACAGACAGAAGGACCCTGGTTCTAATCCCTTTCAGACCTTTCTGTGTGGAGTTTACATGTTCTCCTCGTGTCTGTGTGGGTTTTCTCCAGTTTCCTCCCACCATCCAAACACATGCACTGATAGGTTAACTGGTTAATCTAAGTCACCCATTGGTGTGAATGTGACAGTGATTGTTTGTCTATATATGTTCAGCCCTGAGATGAACTGGAGACTCATACAGGGTGTACCCTGCCTTCACCCATTGTAGCTGGATTAGGCCCCCAGTGACCCCTGTGACCTTAGTGGCGGCTGTGGCTCAGTTGGTAGAGTGGGTCGCCCAATGACCGAGAGGTTGGTGGTTCGCGTCCCAGCTCTGGCTGTCCACATGTCGAAGTGTCCTTGGGCAAGACACTGAACCCTGGCTTAGGCCCCCAGTAGAACTTACCATAGACCTTAGAAACCTACTGGTGTATGAATGTGTAGCGCTTTGAGCACCATGAAGGTATACTATATAAGTGCAGTCCATTTAGTGAGGATAAAGCGGGTTCAGATGACGAGAGTGACCCCTGAACTGAAGTGAGTTTGACACCCCTGTCTTACCTGATTTTCACTGTCTCTTATCGTTGTGAACACACATTTTTGATGAATGTGAGTTTGACCTTTGACCTACATCCGCCAAAATTTAATGGGATCTTTTGTGGACCACCTCACAGCTTTACTGAATTTCATGGAAATTGGTGCAGTAGTAAACCTGCTGACAATCAAACAAACAAACAACCAAACTGACTTAAACATAAGTCAGTCACAGACAGCAGACCTCCACCAAGGCTTGACATGTCGTCATATGACGTCAAAACATGACATGATGGAGCCATAGGTGTTGACCCGTCTGATGTCTGAAGGTCAGACCATGTGAATGAAAAAACAAACCCACCAGATTCTATCTTGTCTGAATCCTGAGATATTACCACTGATGTGTTTTAGATGTTGACCTTTAGTGTGACCTTGACCTTTGACCTTCATTGCTGAAAATCTAATGGGTTCTTGGTGTTCTATTTAATGGTTTGGTATGAATCTTATTTTGCCTGGTTCAGGTTTTACTACATGCAGTCGTGTGCAGCTCTAACAGAAGCTAAATAAGTGCTGCAGCTTTTTTTTATTTTTAATTTTTTCCACTCCAAAGGCTGAGGAGGCCCAGAGGAATGTCTCAGTAAATTGGTCAGAACTAATGCGGTAAAGACACCAGGTGGGCAGAGTAACAACAGCCACTGCAGCAGTTTCCGCCCTGAGCGTCTGAGAAAAGCTTCCATCATTTACCTGAAATATGCTTCTAATTCCCCAGCGCATAGAGCAGTGTTAACCTTGATGCTCATCTGAGGGGAAGTCAGCCGGCCGTCCTCTCACTGTGCGGCAGGTCGCCGTCATGTTCTGTCTGAGTGTAGAGCCAGAACCTTGGCCCCGTTTTTCTGCCACATTAGGCCCACACTGAAAGAAGAAGAGAGCGAGAGAAAAAAAAACGTTAAGAAAAATGAGCAGGGAAAATAAGACGTATATACAATCCAATGTATGGCTACATGATAGTAGAAAAAAACTTACATTTAATTTTTTTTACTCTGCAATATATATTGCGATATACAAAAATCCTGAAAAAAAATAAAAATTAATGAAATAAAAATGAAATAAAATACATAATAAATAAATAAATGAAAAAAATGTAATAACTAAATGTAGTTATGAATGAATAAATAAATAAAAATAAAATAAAGTAAATAAATAAATGGAAAAAATGCTTAATTAAAAAAAATACTACAAAATAAATAAAAGACAAATACATAAAAAAGAATAAAAATAAATAAATGAAAAAAATAAAATGAATGAAGGAATGAATAAATAAATCAGAAAAATAAATCAAATATAAAACATTTCAAATGGAATAAAATAAAATGAATAATGAATAAATAAATTTTAAAAATGAATTTAAAAAATGAATGAATCAATAAATAAATAAAAGACAAAAACATAAAAAAATAATAAATAAATCTAAACAAATAAATATATATATATATATATATATATATATGTCCACCTATATTGTGATGCCGATACTCAAACAATATATCGTGCAGCTCTAATCACTTCCCTCTATCACAAAAAAAAATACCACGAGAAACAGAAAATCCTCAGAATCTGGAGAGGTAACGATGGAGGCAGAACAAAAGCAGAGAGGAGGAGGGTGATGATGATGATGATGATGATGGAGGAGAGAGTGATGAAGATCTGGGCGCTGTGCCCGGTTCTATTCCACCTTTGCTCTGCAGCCTTTCTGAGCGTCCACCCTCTGTCACCTTTGTAATGTCATCAATGAAAAGGCTGGAGGAGGGATGGAGGACTTGACTCCGGGGTTGGGAATTCTGCTCCACACCAGCTGACGTTGCCAAGCTGAGCAGGATTCTGTTAGAATTAATTGGATGTCACTTTCAGGTACCAGGAACAAGGCAGTTTTTTCTCACATTCTTTCTACTCAAGCTTCCAGATCAGGAAATTCAGCATCATTTTTGGATGATGATGAAACGCGTTAAATCCACTCAAAGCCAGAGTGTTTTTACACATGTTCCAGAGAAGATTTAACTCTTCTCTTTTCAAATGTATTGAAAGTCAGTGTAAAGTGTAAATGTATTGAAGTCAGTGTAAATAAAAGTAATGCTTTGCCTGTAGTATTTAACTGATGCTGCTTCTACACCTGATCCCTGAGGAAACTAACATATATTTCTACATATACTACCAATATATTACTGCCTGAAACTGAACCTAAAAAAATATAAGTAGGCTATATAATATACAGATAAATATATTGTGTCAATATATTACAATATCTATCTGTAATTCAGCAAATATGTGTCTGTAGTGAGTCCTGTTTGACTGTGGAACACCCAACACCTGCACAATTCCACCAAATGTTCATTTGGACATTTGGAGGGGGACTGTCCAGTCGGTCCAGTATAGGGTGGCTGTGGTTCAGTTGGTAGACTGGGTCGCCCAATGACCGAGAGGTTGGCGGTTCGCGTCCTGGCTCTGGCTGTCCACATGTCGAAGTGTCCTTGGGCAAGACACTGAACCCTGACTTAGGCCCCCAGTAGGACTGACCTTTGACCTTAGAAACCTACTGGTGTATGAGTGTGTGTGTGAATGAGTGAATGAGAGGCTAATGTAAAGCGCTTTGAGCACCATGAAGGTGGAAAAGCGCTATATAAATGCAGTCCATTTACCATTTACTGTGGTGGACCACAGTTTCACAACAAAGATATTGAACTAATTTCATTGCTCTTTCAAACTTTGCAGCTCTGAGCATTGTCTAAATCCGGCCCCCCTGATTTGGCTACAGCTGCACCTCTTGTCTTGTGGTCTCTATGACAACAACACAACTGTGCTACACGCCGCTAACAACTTCAGTCCCCCCAGGAATTTGCGGACACTTTTGTCATTGTTGTAACCACAGCAAGTCCGGTTATTATTACAGCGCATTTACATGAGTTAAGGTAGGTCCATAATTTACCCCCCTCCAAACGTGGACCATCCGGGGACATGTGTCACGCAGTTTGACCCGACACTGTATGGAGAGAGAACCAAACCGAACCCCAACAAACTGGCAGTCGCAGAAAAATCTGAGATAAAAAAAACTGTCCCTGCGTGTATTCTCCCCAATTAATTTTAAAGAAGCTCCCAGAATGCACCTGTGCCTCTGCTGATCTGTATGACTGGACCGACAGATATTTAGTTCCTTGAATGTGTGTACGTCAAGTTCCTCTTTCAGGCATTTTGTGTTCACGCCATAAGACCATCTTAGACCATGAAACCCTAATGGTCCAAAACCAAAGGGGGATGGATGGATGGATGGATGGATGGATGGATGGATGGATGGATGGATGGATGGATGGATGGATGGATGGATGGATGGATGGATGGACAATACCAGGAGTTGTACTTGAAATATGGATTTATATGGATTTTGTGACAGGTGATTCCCACAGACCAAGCCCGCTCTGTATATTTTTGTGACCGATATCTGATATAAACAATCTACACAACCCCCCACCCCACCGGGCTGTGGTAACATTGTCAACCGTTGACCGGTCCGCGGTAATAAAAAAGTTGGGGACCACTGGTTAACGTTATATGCTGCTTTCATTGAAGTAGTACGTTATTCAAAATGATAAACACCTGGTTTGTCAAATCACGGTGAATGATTTTGATTGACAGCCCCGCCTTAACAAAGAGAAGCTAATTGTGTTTTCCTAGATGTAAGATGTGAGCAGCCATGTGAAGCATCCATATATCTGGTGTGAGTCTAGTTTATTACACTAATATACATGGTGTTATTTTACATTTCTGACAAGGGGTTAGGGTTAGCCCAACTGTTGGCTAACCGTGGGGTAGATCATTTAACCATAAACAACATCAAGCATCACAGAAAGTCTAAAGAGCTCAAATTTTTCACAGTGTCGACTGTTCACAGCTCCTCGACTTGCTTTATTTTGCACTTTCGGCAGACGCCAGTGTCAGAGCCACAATATGTGCATGCACACGCACATATAACGCACACCACCCACCACATGGCAAGCTGTGAGCACCTCGATCACCAGCTCCAACTGTGAGAGTATTTCACAGCCCTGACGAGAGGCTATAATGTGCAATATGCTCACTAATTCATTCACTCACTCTCTCGCTGTCTGACTTTTCTCCCCCTTAATCTCCCTCCTTTTTCCTCATTCTGTGCATCTGTCAATGTAGCATCTGTTGATGTCCTTTTAGCTACTGGGGGGGCTCGGTTTAATCTGTCCAGAAGGCCTCCTCTGCCGCCACTGTCGGTGTGAGGGTCGCTCGGAGACCTAGCCCTTAATTACCAGAAGAATCAAGAGCTTTAAAGGGTCTCACGTCGCCACATGTACTTGTAACATCTGTTGAACAGTGTCGAGTGTGAATGTAAGTCTGGAGAGATGTGTTTGTTGGGCTTAAGAAGGAAAATAAAAGCAGGGAAATGAAATGTGTCCTCTTTAAAGCCTTATATTGTATGAGGTTTGGTTGTAAATCTGCCGAATTGCTTTAACGTTAAGCTAAAAAAAATACAAGGATAGTGGTACAACTGCGAAGGGAGCTCAAGCTTGAGTCTACAAAAGGCAGATGGCAGTGGAAATGAGAATGAAAATGAAAATCTGATGTAAAAATGATGTCCAGCGTGTTCATCCACTTATCTGGAGCCACAATGAAAACAATCTCACTAAAGCTCAGACAAGTGTCAACATTCCTGCTGATTAGGAAAAGTGTTGGTATTAAAAATTCTATTACACCACAATGTCTTTGTTGGTGCTTGAACAGATGTCAGCGTTTTACACTGGGAAATGTTTTAGCATTAAGTTCAGGAGGTGATAGCATGAAGTAGAGGTGCAACAATATATTGAGTGTGTGCAATAGTCACATGGCAGGTCCTGTAAATATTTTTATTTTTATGTATTGTTATTGTATATGCTATTTTTTTATGTATTTATTTATTAAAGTAATTTTTTATTTATTTAAATGTATTTGTCTTTTTCATTTATTCCTTAATTTATTTTTGTTTTATCTTTTATGTTTTTATTTAAATGTTTTTTTTTATTTCTATATATTTTTATTTGATATTAATTTATTTATATAATTTCATTTTTAAATGTTTTTTTTTTAAATTAATATATATATCACTCAGGTTAGCTAGCGTATGCTGCTCATATCACTCAGGTTAGCTAGCCGATGCTGCTCATATCACTCAGGTTAGCTAGCCGATGCTGCTCATATCATTCAGGTTAGCTAATGGATGCCTCTTCAGATGGCCATGCCATTTTCTTTTCATCTAAAGTGAAGTATTTCTACAAATGCGATGTGTGTCTGTCACTCTTTTGTTTTGTCAGCCCACCACAACTGTCTTACCTGCAGCAGCCACCTCTTGTTTAGCTCTGGTCTGTGTTTACGCACTGAGAGAGAGAGAAAGAATAACGTTGACTCCTCCAAATTTAACTCAACTTGTGTTATAGGAGTCGATATGTTGACCAGTTGACGTTTCTGTTAATGCCCTAGTAAGAGCTCATCTATGTTACATGCTGCTTTCAATGTGATTCGTTGAAGTAGTACGTCATTCAAATTGACAAGCCCCTGGTTTCTCCAATCGGGATGAATTATTTTGATTGACAACCCCACCTTAACACAGAAAAGCTAACGGTGCTTTCCCAGATGTAAGATGTGAAGCATCCATACATCTGGTGTGAGTCAGGTTAGGGTTAATCTGTGTTAATGTGTTAATTTTGACCTAAAATATAAGACAAACCCTAAACAAACAAACCCAAGCCCTGAAACAAACACATAATTTATGACTCATTCTGTTGTTAGACACGTAAATGTAAACACAAAGGATTGAAACAGTGAAACTGACAGCAGGTACATTTACATAAAAGCAAGAATAACAGCTCAGACAGAATAAAAATCCACTCATATAAAGAAATCAGAGGATATTTTCTTCTAGTTCTTGTAAACCTTTGATCATCCTTCAGTGTTAAAATATAACTAGATAACAGGTGTATAAATACAAACTCCAGTTGTTTGTCTTCCTGTGAGAGGAACATCAGGTGGTACCATAAGTTTCCAGGAAAAACAGAAATCAAAATGACACTAGGGTTGATAGTATTTGTTTGTGGGAGATGTGAAAATGATTCTGTGGCCATCCTGAGCTTTGGTTTTCTTTTTAAGGATCAAAGGCTTTACCAGTTGTCAACAGTGATAATTTGAAGCTTCGTTGAAGTGTCTTGTAAGAAAACGTTTTGGAAAAGTAGCTTCAACAGACGAACATATGGTTATGATGAAGTGACAAGAAACCAGAGTAAAATAACACAGAACTACAAGAACAGTCCCAGAGGATGAGGGTAACAGTCCTAAATAAAAACAACAACAATAATAATAATAATAATAATAATTCACTTTATTTGTATTGTACCTTACATACAGTAGGTGGAGCCCATCAAGTTTAACAGTTTGTACAAAATATACTGAGTGTCATTGTGGTCCATATCTTCATGGTTGTGGTCCACAGAATATTACTGACTGTGTTATATGCTACATATATATACATATATATATATATACATGTATATGTCTATGTTCAGTTAAGCTATTGTGGCCTTAAAGGTGGTTCAGTTGTAAAATTAAAACTGTTGCAATCAGTAGTAATAATAATAATAATAATAATAATAATAATAATAATAATAATAATAATAATAATAATAATAATAATATGTGAAACTTAAAAAGGGTTGAATTCATTGAATGTTCCTCCTAACACTGGATGTTAGTTAATATTTAAATGAACCTAGTTTTAGTATTATGTTTACACTATATCAGACTAGAACTTTAACACCTGAGGAGGAACATTTTAACTTGGGGGGGGGGGGGGGGTTCAAGATTATCTTTATTCTTTATTATTTACTTACAGAGAGTTTATTTCTAAAGCCAAATTTTGCAGTGTATGTGTGAGTGATGCTTTCATTTTAATTTCTGCATCTGCTCAGTAATACAGTTACTTCTTTTCATATTTTAAGACACTACCCAGAACATCACTCTCACAGAGAGTGTTGGAGTGACTGTTTGTTTGTGTTGGTATCTAAACCTGCAGGTCAAACTGACACTTATTACCTCAACACGTTAGTGAACTGGAGAATTTATGCAGCGAAATCAAACCTGTGAAGTCCGTCTCCTTAGACTGTGAGGTAGAAATTAAGGGGGCGATTGTGGTTTTTTTTCAGGACTTTGCTGATTCAATATTCCACCTGGTGAGAGAGAAGTACCGGTCACTGGTGGGTGGCTGCAGTCCGGCACACGCTCGACACAAATCCCTGGCAGGCATCGTAATGACCCGAGGTATGGCAACTTTCATTGACTTTTATATATGACTTTGAATTATTGAAGTGGTGCAATATAGAAAGAAGAGGAGAGAGAGAGAGAGAGAGAGAGAGAGAGAGAGAGAGAGAGAGAGAGAGAGAGAGAGAGGAATAAGGAAGGACAAGACAGAGGAAGTTGAAGAAATTGTGGGAGGAAATGATGGACCGAGGTTTACGGGGGTGGGGGGTGGGGGTGGGGTGGGGGGGGGGGCACTGGTGGAGGACAGTTTGCCTTCCTGATGATGAATTATTGAGTATTGAGAGTCTCTAAGGACAATGAGACATGGTAGTGAGTGTCAGTCATCCGGACGCTCCATGCTCAGGAAGCTTTGACAGGATTTTCCACACGTCACAGTGGGAATCTTAACGAGATCAGCTGAAAACTTAATCTAAAACCTGACTGAGTGACACAGGGAGAGGACGAAGCAGCAGCACACAGCTGCTCTGCTGCAGCACAAAACTAACAACTACGACATTTTAACACAACTTTAGTCCACTGGTCCACAACCCCAAAAATGTATGGACGGATTTTGACGACATATTCAGGGTAGGTTGGTAATGAGGAGATCTGAAAATGATTAGATTTTGGTGGTGATCCAGGGTGGGGTGGGGGGCGGGGGTTTGACAAGCAACAAATGACTACATTTTGGTGGTGATCCGGAAGAGATCCTGAATTCTGGATCAATTTGAAATTTATTCTCCATTTACCGCAATGTAAAATTTCAAAGTAATCTACAATCCAGGATCTCTTCCGGATTGTCACAAAAATAAAATCATTTCTAGATCTCTCTATTACCAATCGACCCTGAACATGTCATCAAAATCCGACTGTACGTTATTCAGTTATCTTGCTACCTAATAGACAGACAGACAAACAGACAATAGGTAAAAACATAACCTCCTTGTAGTTAATTATTTAATTGGGGACAGTGACTCGGTACCAATTGAATCCAAATCCATCTATAAGTTTTTGAATTATCTTGCTAAATAACAGACAAACAGACAAATATACTCTGGCAAAAAAAAAAAAAACCCTCCTTGGTGGACCTCTCTGCATTTTTGAAGGGGGGGTTGTCTGCCTTGGTGGAGGTTGCGCTGCTTTTCTAGTTCTTTCTGTTATATTTATTATCTGAGTCTGGACTATCTTTTATTTTGAAAAATGACCCAATTCTCTTGGTTACATCTCTGTCACTTGAACATCAAAAAATGAACCCACAAGTTAGCAAAGAGGAAGAAGAAAAGGCCGACTGAGGAGACGGAAGAACCGACAACAGCCAAGAAAAAGAAAGTTTTTAACAGACAACACCACGAGCTGTTCCCACAGACCAAGGCCCCTCTGAATAATTTGCAGTGATCGATATGAACAATCTCCTTCCGCAGTAAAATTGTTCAAATTGCCCACGGTAATAATAAGGCTGGGGACAACTGCTTTAGTCAACAGGTGTCAAACATGCAACCCGGGTCCAAATATGGGCCGCCAAAGGGTCCAGTTCTGCTCTTTGGATGAATTAGTGCAAGACGTCTCAAATCTGGTCCCCATGTCCCAGTGTCCTGCATGTTTCATGCGGTGGCGGTGGATGTTGTGTTTTCAGGAGACATAAGTGAAAAAATGTTTTTATGATGATAAATGAGGGTAAAGTGGTTTGTCATTAGTTTCCAGTGCATGATTAAATATTCTAACACTGTATTTATCCAGAAATGTAATTAGATTTTTTCAATTGATGGTTATTATTGTTAAATACTTTTTTTTTATCACCACAACTGTTCTCTTCATACACAAACAAAATCACCAGCAGCAGAAAAGGACTGAAACTTTTTAAATACGCAGACGACACATGGCCTTGGTGACACCCATGACAAATACACAAGCCCTGACCCAGGACCAGCAGGAGGTCCACACCCTGGTCCATGGAAAACAAAAGAAGTAAAAGGATGCTGTGGAGCTTCTGGGAAAACCCCAGACCTGTTCGAACCCCTGCAAATCCACGGTCTAGGTGCTTCCTTTAAATAGCTGGGGGTTGACATGTCCTTTGTCCTTTGGGCCACATGTGGTCCAGCAGCACCTCCACCTGCTCAGAAAGCTGAGGTCTTTTAACGTTGGTCACACTTTACTGGACGGGTGAGTTCATAACACATTCATAACACATTCATAAACTGCACATAAAGCATTCATGACTGTTTCATGAGACATTCGTACCAAACATTTCATGAATGTGGAAGACAGAAAGCACTGCGATACCAGTTGTGAATCACTAAATCCAAAATTGTGATTTACTACATCATAATTTAGACTTTTTATCAAATAATTATCCATTTCTGATCTCATAATTATGACTTTTTTCCTCATAATTTAGATTTTTTTATTTCATAATTCTGAAGTTTATCTCATAATTTGGACTTTTGACAATTTAGAATTTTTTTAATGTCATAATTATGCTTTTTTTTTATCTCCTATTTATAACTTTTGAATGTTTCCTAAATGTCATATCCATACCTACTATGACCCAATAAACCATATCATCTACACAGTAACTCACTTTTAAAAGCTTTATTTTTGGATATTTTTGAAACTGTTCTGGTTTTTCCTGTTTAAAAATGCAGTTTTACTTTTTACTTTATTATAATTGAGAAGTTGTACTTTTTTACTTTTACTTCAGTAAAGGAGTTGAATCAGTACTTCTACTTTTACCAGAGTATCACAAACAAGTAGCTGTACTTCTACTTAAGTACAGAATGGGAGTACTTTTAACACCTTTGGTTACCATATTACTTTTGTTTCTACTTTCACTGATTTGTCACCAACTACTCAATTAATTTAAATTGCAGCCCCACTATGAAAAACACATTTTAAAAAACAATTATGTATTAAGACTTTACATGTATGCAAATATATTATGATCTAATTAAAAACAATATATTACTTGATATAGAACAAATTAAATGTAAAATAATCATTCACAGATCATGTAATGTTCATGTAAATTTAATAAATTCAAAGTTACACAGAAAGAAAATCTATATTTTACCAAGTATATTTTTCTTTTTCTAGTCAAAATATCTCATCACACTTAAAATAAGATATAGTCACATAAAGAGGAACTTTACAGTGAGAACTTATTTTTAGACAAGATATCTGTCAAGAATCTTACCAAGATCATTTTAACTTGTTCCAGTGGAAGATTTTAATTTATTTTTTTGCTTGAATTAACTTTAAAAAATAAATAAATCTTGAATTAAGAAAGAAAGAAAGAAAGATTTTTCTCTGTAACATTTTAAATTGATTTATTACCATTTATTCTGATATTATTCCCAGTATTTTTGTATTGTTATTTAAAAACAGATATTTTCCCATATTTACTGATCATGATTAATTTCCATAAAAGCTGAAATAAAAATTCAGTGTTATTATATTAAAAAAAACTGGGAAAAAGTAAAATATATGAACATAAACCAAGTTTCTCCACCCGCTGTCATTTATCCAACTCCATGTCTCCAGAATAAATCACTGTCAGTCTATATCTCTGCCATCAATCCATCTATATTTGTGAACCAAGTATAATATTATTCATTTTGACGTTAAAGGTTTATTTTCCCATTTCTAAAACAGATACTAATACAGTGCTTCGTAGTAACATTTCAAATCCATGCATTTTCCAAATAAAACTAAAAATAGCCAAACTTTAACCTGAAAACCACAATTAAATATAAGTAAAAGTAAAGTGAAGTACTTTATTTGTCATTATACATTGCACAATGAAATGTATCCTGTGCATTTAACCCATCTTTCATACTGTTGGGGCACCTGTAAGGATCAGTGGGCAGCCATGTGGGGCACCTGTAAGGATCAGTGGGCAGCCATGTGGGGCACCTGTAAGGATCAGTGGGCAGCCATGTGGGGCACCCAGGGACCCATCTCCAGCTGTAGAACCAGGCTCATGGTCAAAATCACCTGGCACCTACTGTAACAAACATATTTTTGGGTGACTAGGGAAAGTGGAGCACCCAGAGGAAACCCATCCAGACATGGGGAAAGGAAAGGAATCGACCTTCTTGCTGTGAGGCAAGAGCACTAATAGCTCAGCCACCATGCCGCCTTAAATCTGACCTTAAATAACCAAAACCACCAAATAAAGAGCATTAAGATAAATTTAAAAAAAAAACAGTCAGTAAAAGATTAAACAGTGGTATTTATATGGAGCAAAACACCAATAAAAGAACCATTGAAAGAATAAACAACAGCAGTAATGTCCAAAAAAGTTATTTTTAGAGCACACTTTGATGTAGTTTCATATTATAAATAAAGTAATATGTAGGAAAACAAAAGTATTCCAACTAAAACTAAAAATGATAAAACTTTCACCTTAAAACCTCAATGAAATCTGACCTTAAATAAACCAAATCACCACATTCACCCCCTCAGATGGAGCAAAAATGCAAATAAAGAGCATTAAGATCAATAAAACAGTCAGTAAAATATTAAACAGTGGTAGTTATTCCCAAAAAATATTTTTGCAGGACACTTTAAGACTGATTTATGCCTATAAATAAAGGAAGATATATGAAAACTAAATTATTTGAAGTAAAGCTATAAATAGCCAAACCTTAACCTGAAAACCACAATTACATATGACCTTAAATTAAAAAAAATCACCACATTCACCCCCTCAGATGGAGCAAAAGTGCAAATAAAGAGCATTAAGATAAATACAACAGTCAGTAAAAGATTAAACAGTGGTAGTTATATCCAAAAAACTTGCTTTTGCAGGACACTTTGAGGCTGATCTATGTCTATAAATAAAGGAATATGTATGAAAACTAAATTATTCCATCTAAATCTTAAAATGACCAAACTTTAATCTTAAAACCACAGTTAAATTTAACCCTAAATAACAAAACCCATTACATTCATCTCTTCAAATGGAGCAAAAATGCAAATAAGAGAGCCTTAAGATGAATAAAAGAGCCATTAAAACAATAAACACCAGCAGTAATGTCCAAAAAAGTTATTTTTAGAGCACACTTTGATGTAGTTTTATGTGTATAAATAAAGGAATATTATTGGAATAAATGATTCCAACTAAAACTAAAAAAAACTTTCACCTCAAAACTACAGTTAAATCTGACTTTAAATAAACAAAACCACCACATTGGAGCCAAAAATCTAATTAAAGAGCATTAAGATAAATATAAAACAGTCAGTAAAATAATAATCAGTGTTAGTAATGGCCAAAAAAGTCATTTAAATAACCAAAACCACCTCATTCACTTCCTCAGATGGAACAAAAATCCAATTAAAGAGCCTTAAATGAAATAAAACAGTCACTAAAAGAATAAACAGCCCAGAAAAGTCATTTTTGCAGGACACACTGAGGCAGAAGTCTGTGAGGCATATAAATGACCAAACACACACAAATGCAGTTTGGTTTTCTTTTCAGGGAGGGGTGGGGGTGGGGGGGAGTGCTATCTCCTTGTGTAGCTGCAGGCTGAAGGGTGGGGATGGACTGGGTGTGTGTGTGTGTGTGGGGGGGGGGGGGGGGGGGGGGGGGTAGTGAGGATGGGATTGGTATCTGTGCTGTCTTTGGAGTCTTTGGAGTGCTGCAGCTCATCAGTTTAGACTTCAGTGTGACTACCCCCCCCACACACACACACACCCCCGACCTAATCCAATCCCCTCCCTCTCAGTAATTGCCTCTGTTTGTTTATTAATAGCTCACGTTATCTTCAAAGATCCAGACGTAGAGCTGCCAAGTATTCGCAGCGAGGAGGCGGCGGCAGTGGTGGCGGTGTGTCGGTGGTCAGACACCAAACTTGACAAGAACACTGGGGAGTCCTGTTCTGAACCCCCCCCCCACACACACACACACACACACACACACCACCCTTCTCTTTCTGTCTCTCTGTGTGTCTCATGCCACTGCTTTTGCCTCAGGAATATTAATCAGGGTCCGTCTTTGAACCGTAGACAGACACCAAAACCCTGCAGCCCATACCTCCTCCACCACCCGCCCCACCCTCGCTGGAAGTCCCGCCGAGACAGTTGAGCCCCAACCTGAGCGAGATTAGCCTCGCCACCAGGCTGAGAGTTGTGAGACGACCTGCCAAAGTAAATTGGCAGCAGCACACGTCGTCAAATAGCGAAGAAAATGTGCTTTGAATGGATGTGTGATAGTGTTGGGTGTGTGGAGATGGTAAACACTGTTCTGATGTGCTCACAGACATGGAAAATCAGCAATGTCCAGATGGAAACCTGTTCTAAACACCACCCTCTACTCCTTATTTAACGGATTTAGAAGCAGAGAAGCTTCTTCACAGGAATTTATTTCCTTATTTTAAAAAACAAACAAACATGTATTGTTATTTATTTATTTTTCAGAATGAAATTCACAGTGACTCAGAGTGTGGAGTAATATGATCACAGCTGAGCAAATTCATTTAGTAATAATACTACTACTAATAATAATGATAATACTACTAATAATAATAATGATAATACTAATAATAATAATAATAATAATAACACTAATAATAATAATAATAATAATAATAATAATAATAATAATGATAATACTAATAATAATAATAATGATAACACTAATAATAATAATAATAATGATAATAATAATAATAATAATAATGATAATAATAATAATAATAATAATAATAATAATAACACTAATAATAATAATAATAATAATAATAATAATAATAATGATAATGATAATACTACTAATAATAATAATGATAACACTAATAATAATAATATTGATAATACTAACAATAGTGTTGCCCAGCACAACAAACCACACCCCCTTCACACACATTTGACCTGATTTGTTCTATGTCTTACAATTCAATGAATAATAAAAAGACATTTTAGGTGTCTGTGACCTTGACCTTTGACCTACATTCACCAACATGTAAGGGGACCTATTCTGGACCACCTCACACCTTTACTGAAAATTTCAGGAAACTTGATCCAGTAGTTTTTGCATAAACCTGTTTTAAACCAACAAACAGACAAACCAACAAACAGACAGACAGACAAACCAACAAACAGACAGACCCAGATGGGACTTCCAGGGATAGCATTGAAGTGTAAGTCACAAGCTCCTGCTTGGTCTTATCGTACCCTTCTGAGATATCAAAGATGTGAGTTTAAAGACACATTTTCGAGCATGGTGAGGGATACTAGAAGTAAATTAAAAGGAAAATCGCAACAGATCCAACCTATCAACGATAAATCAGCGGTAGAAAACGAAGACAGCCATGACGTTATTAGCACCCAAGCTAAACAGGAGAACATGGATGCTATTCAAGCTAACATTATCACCGAAAAAAAAGCGGTCCACGCCGACATGAAAAAAGAATACTCCGTAACAGTCGGAGTACTGAAGAAAAGCTTCCAGATTTCAGAGAGGAAGTTAATCAGAAGCTTAACACCATCGATTCTGATTTACAAGAAATAACGAAAAGAGTGGAACGAGTGGCGGATATGGAGGAACAGACCTGCTCGCCCACACACTGGGAATCCAACAAAGTACACAAACCCAGCTCACGGACCTGGAGGCACGATCCCACAGGAACAATATACATATCCATGGAATACCTAAGGGCTCTGATGGTGACGACATACTGGACTTTGTTGAAAAGTTCATTAAATCAGAGCTGTCTCTTTCTGAGACCAGACTTGGGATACAACGCTGTCACAGATCCCTCAGATCCAGAACACCACAGAGATCAAGTCCAAGGTCTATGATAATTTACTTCCAGGAATATAAAATGAAAGAAAGGGGGCTCCCATCCACTTGGAAAAGGAAGTAGATATGCTTTGACGTAAAAAGGATGATCCAGCTGAAATTTAAAAAAGAAAAGAGGAGAGGCTACACCGACATCAGGAAGACATTAAAAGAGAATGGGCTGGGCTTCCAGACCCTGGATCCAGCAACATTTAAAGTCTTCTTCAACACTGGAGCAGTAGTCTATGACAGATGAGCTCAAGAAGAGAGGATACACACTGGACGGCTCCAGGACCAGCGCATCCACCGGACCCACATCCACCAGATCTGTATCCACCGGACCTGCATCCACCAGACCCGCATCCATGACCAAACCAAGACACCATCTGTGGGAAACCAGGTGACTAGTCATGAACAGACTTGGTATGAAAGATAGGTTGTAAAAATTACAGAAACAGGTGTGAGGGAGAGAAAGAGAAGAAAGAACTCAGTGTCTGTACTTCCCCCAGCATTCTAACTCCTAGGGCAGCCTAGACTGAACTGTGACTCATGTATCATCATGTATACATGATATATGAGTCACATAATTTTTAACTAACCTGACCATAGGCTTTCTCAAACAGGAATGTTTTAAGCCTAATTTTAAATGTAGAGACTGTTTCGGCGTCTTTAATATTAAAGTGAAGCCGATTCCATAAGACAGGGGCCTGATAACTAAAGGCTCTAGCTCCTACTGTACTTTTAGAAACCCTAGGAACTTTCAATAAACCTGCATTCTGAGAACGAAGGGTTCTATTGGGCTGGTACGGAACCAGATCATCATCAGGAGGAGGATTTTAAATTTAATTCTAAACTCAACTGGTAGCCAGTGAAGGGTTTGGAGCACAGGGGTGATGTGTTCTCTTCTATTTAATCCTGTTAATAATCTTCCTGCTGCATTTTGAACCAGTTGAAGCTTTTTAGGGAATATTTAGGACACGCTACAAGTAAGGAGTTACAGTAATCTAATCGTGATGTAACAAATGCATGAATAAATTTTTCTGCAGTCGTTTTAGACAGAATATTCCTAATTTTGGCTATGTTGCGCAGGTGAAAGAAAGAAGGCTGTTAATAACACAATTACGTTTTTGGAGAAACTAATTACTTTTTCAAAGTAACTTACCCAGCACTGTTGATATGTGAGATAAAGAACAATAAACTGACAACAACATAGGCTGAGGTGGGACAGTAAACTGGACAGATTAACATTGATATTTGGAAACTAAGCAATTTGTCCTGTTATAAAATCTAACAAGTTAAAATGACCATTAAGCAGGGAAACTATGTATGCCTCATAATGTGCACTGTTCTGAACTTTAATGTTACTCAGAGATGTCAGAATGCTCAGGGAGGGGTCCCTTCATGGGTAAGGGTTTCCCCACAAAACTTTGAAGTTATGATCATACTTCAGCAATGGAAGTCACTGGAGTTTGTGTTTATGGAGTTATATGTTCAGTTCTATTGTAAAGCACAAACCGAAGTTGGTTTGTTCAGGTCATCTAGTCAGGGTGATTAAATTTTTTTTCTTTTCTGTCAGTTGAAATGATTCATCAAACATATAAAGTTATCACCTTGAATGTAAATGGGTTAAATAATCCGATAAAAGGGAGTAAAAAAGGAGTAAAATAGTAGGTAAAATGAAAAGAGAAGAACAGGATATAATCTTTTGGCTAGAAACACATCTGCCAGATATTGAACATGAGAAGCTGAAAAGGTTGTGTTTTAAAAACACATATTACTCACCGTTTAAAAGAGGAAATTCAAGAGCAGCAATATTAATACCAAACAGAATACATTTTATGTTCTCCTCCCAAATCACTGATAAGGAAGGATGTTATGTGTTAGTCAAAGTGTGTTGGGGAAATGACAATGGGACCAGAGATATAAATGTTAAAATAATGTGTTATTATTTTATTATATTGTGTTAAATTGCTTTGGAAAGAGATGCCTCTACTAAGGAGACTTAGGTCAGAGTAATTTGCATACAGACGTCAACAAACCCCAACAATGGAAGTTTCCAGAGATAACACCCAAATGTCTGGAGCAAGGAGGAGGAACAAAGAGGAGCTACTTAATGCATGTCTGAAGGAGAAGACTCCAGTGTCTTGTCTGCTCCAAAAGCAGCTGCACTCAACGACACACGACTAATGACTGACTAACGACTTTTCTGACTATGTAACCTCAAAAGTAATATTTTGTAATACTGTAACTGATTGGAAACTGTGACTGTGATATTAAAATAATGGAAAGACAAGCTGCGTTTCCATTACCCTTGGAAATCTGCAAAATGTAAATAAAAAAACTGGTAATGAAAACACCTGAATTTCGAAAAAAACAACAACACACAAATATGGATAAAATGTTTTCATGAGGTGGTTTTTCAGACATTTCGATATTCTAATATATTGCAAAAGCGCAATGGAAACACTTTATACAATTATAAATATATGGAAACAATTATATGTCACAGGATGTGACGTAGATAGTCTCATGATCACTTCTCTCAGAGTGAAAATGACAGCTGTAACCATAACAACCACCGGCTGCTTATAATTAGTTGTTGTTGTTTAGTGCTGAGCATATTTACACTCAATATTTCGACCTGACAATGTAGGGACCACATGTAAAGACCCTTATAACCTTAACCACCTGGTTTGTTTGACAAGTTAGTGTATTTAAAGGGTTCACCAGAGAGTTTTACCAACAAGAGAATTAACCAATTCATTCATGCTAATGCTATTACTTGCTAATTCGCAGTTGTCATTTAAACACATGACATGAATAACACAGTACAGTTCTGATAGATATTAGCATGGTGGGTTGTTTATCTGTGCATAAGTTAACGCTGTTTAGCGCTGGTGAGTTGTTGAAGCTAATACGGTAATAAGCTAGCTCTCATCTGTGTGCTTTCCGTGAGGTGATTTGTGTATTCCATGACCCATATGATACATTTGAGTGACTCAAACAGTCGTCTACAGCAGTGGTCCCCAACCCCCGGAAAATTTATTTTATTTTTTATTTATTTTTATTTTATTTATCTGAATATTATTTCAGATAATAAATTTGCATTTATTATCTGAATCTGAACAATCTTTTATTTTGAAAAATGACTGGATTCTCTTAGTTACATCTCTGTCACTTGAATGGCAAAAATGTAACCCACATGTTAGCAAAATAAGTAAAACACAGATGTCTTTGGAAAGTTTGTTTTCGAAGAGGAAAAGGCCACTGAAGGAAAACTTTTAACAGACAATACCAGGAGTTGGAAATGAAATATGAATTTATCGTGAAAGGTGATTCCCACAGACAAAGCCTGCTCTGTATATTTTTGCGACCGATATCCGATATAAACAATCTACATAATCTGTGATAAAATTGTCAAACGTTGACCGGTCCGCGGTAATAAAAGAGTTGGGGACCACTGGTCTACGGTCCTTGTTAATTTATTGTTTTATGTATGATATTTGTTACACTGTGTTATTACAGACTCAGTGTATAAATCGTCAATGAGGACATCTGTATTCCTGTTCTTTAATTGGAACAACAACCCCGCACCTTGCCACTATAAACCAAATAAATCCTGGAGACACCCCCACACTCTCCATTTTAATGTATATCTCAAACGACAAACCGACCACAACCCGAATATCATTAAAAATATCTTTCAATGACCCGTAACTGCGGGTGATCGCGGGTGACTGCGGGCACCGACTCACTTCAGGTCAGCCCGTGCATCAGTGATCCCCACCAATGTCAACATCATGATTACTCCCATGCAATGACAGAATTAACAGAAGCTACATGTGTAAAAAGTAACCATAAAATAATCAAATGAATGGTCCAATAATTATCCCTTTCCTTAATTGAACTTGTTTGCAGTTTGGAACCAGAGAAGCTTCTTTTGAGGCTTTTATTTTGTCTTTCCACACTTTATTTATTTATTTTCTAGCATGACGATGAGACTGGGAGTGTGAAGAACATACCACAGGGACTCAAAGGAAGAAAAAAATAAGAAGAAGCTGAGAGCAAAGGGTTTCAAACAAGTTGATTACAAATGACAGTTAAGCTGTGGTTCTAAGTCTGCATATCCATTTTCAAATGGGGATTTTACTCCACTCTTTATCTGGTTTTCCGGCTGCTGCAGAATGTTAACGTTCAGTAATCACATCCGACAACAAAACAGCTTGGTAAGAGGGGAGGGGAGGGGAGGGGAGGGGAGGGGAGGGGAGGGGAGGGGAGGGGAGGGGTGTAAAAATGGCAAAGATGTGTCCAGGGTGTGTGTTGCAGCAGAGAGAAGAAGATTTGAGCTTCAGTTGCATTTGACAAAGACACCTTTATAAGTTCAGAGCACTGGTTGTTAAAGCTAATAAACATTCAACAGGGTTCATTCTCCACCGGCGCCAAGTTTCACTATTTCTTTTTCCTCGCAAGTGATTCACACTTTCTGAGATTTTATTCCCCACGATTGAAACGTTAATTCAGTCTAATCATCAAGCACAGAGACTCCAACTCCTTTCAGTTCAGGGGCCACATTATGCAAAATTTAGTTTAGTTTTTCAGTTACTAAATTATAGCACCATAATTTAATTCTGTGCATTCAGTTAGGGCACACACACACACACACACACACACACACACACACACTTGTTTACATGTGTCATGAGGACCAAGGTTGTAAATCAAATGTAAATCTGTTATTACATTTACCACCACCTCTAGGTTAACTTACCACTAAACCACCCACCTAATACATGCCACATGGCCGTTCAGACTGAAGTTACATTGCAAAATATCAGACCCGTATCAGATGTAGGCCCTGTCCACACAGCAACACAATGAGGTTTCATGTTGTACCAGGTAGAAAGGTTACTGTGTCCACACTGGGAATAGATCAGTAAAATATTAGATCTTTGTTCTGGTCATGTGGTTCTGACATAGATGCTCGTGTTTTACTTAGTTTTACTCATCCACACAGCAACGCAACGACGCCGTTGCCTGATCTTTCCACTCTGGAACCCATTTTCAGAAGATATCACTTTGGGGCAGTGTGGATGCAAACCCAAAATGATAGGCAAGGCAAATTTGTATAACACATTTCGTTTACAGGACAATGTAAGGCGCTTTAAACATTAGAACATTTCAATGATTAAAATGCATTAAAAGACAAATTTAGAAGACAAGAGTTTCAGTCAAAGCTCCAGTGAACAATAATGTTTTCAGTCTGATTTAAATGAAATGACAGTTTTCCTCAGACCTCAGGTAGTTTGTTCCACAGCTCACTTTGTTTGGTTCTGATTTTGGGAACACACAGTAAAACCTGTCCCTGATGACCTATGACCTCAGGGCTCTGGATGCTTCTTAGTGAACCAGCAGGTCTAGGATGGATTTGGGTCCAAGGTCATTTAGTTCTTTATAGACCAGGAGGAAGATTTTAATTCTAACCTTTGACCCACAGGAAGAAAATGTAAGGATTTGAGGACTGGTGTGATGTGGTCCAGTTTCCTGGTACTGGTCAGGACTCTGGCAGCAGTGTTTTGGATCAGCTGTAGCTGCCAAATTGATATTTTTGTTTAGTCCAGTGAAGACACCATTACAATAATTAACTTACTGAAAATGAATGGATGAGTTTTTCTGTGTCTGGTTTGGGCAGAAAACCATTGAGTCTAATGATGTTGTTCAGGTGGTAATAGACAGACTGGGTACATTCCAGAGTTCAATGACGTAGACCAGGCATGTCCAAACTATTCCACAAAGGGCCGGTGTGGCTGCAGGTTTTTGTTCCAACCAACCAAGAGTAAACAGTTTGACCAATCAACTCTCCGAAGACTGAGATCAGTTGATTAATTGAGTCCAGTCTGGTGTGCTGCTGCTTGGTTGGAACAAAGACCTGCAGCCACACCGGCCCTTTGGGAATGGTTTGGACATGTCTGACGTAGACGCAAGGTGAGCACTGACCTTTGACCTCTTTTTTTTTTTTTTAGGGCCAAATACAATCACTTCTGTTTAGCAAACTGAATCCGATTCAGGTTTGCAGTTCAAAGGCTCAAACGCAGACAAATGACAACCAAACAGAAAAAAAAAAAGTTTAATTTAGCAAAAAATATTTATTTAGGACAAGAACCAAAAACCAACCTAAACTAGGGGTACAACAAGAATTAAAATACCAAAAAACTGAAGGTGCAGCACAAAAATAATGCTGAATAACTCAGGATATACAAATATAAATACAACTGAACCAAGGACACAGCAACAAACAAACTACAGAGCACTGGATGACTATTTGACTAAAAAAAAAACAACTACACTGACAAAAACTCTTTACCAGGTTATTCGAACAGAAAACAATCTAATCTATATAATTCCTGAGGCGAGACAGACAAACAGAAACAGGGTCAGAGGTCACTGACTGTGGGCATCAGAGACAGGGAGCTGAACGATGAAGCAGGAGATGACGAGAAAGACGACTGATTCCAGGTGCAGAACTTACTAGAAGATTGTTGGGTTTTTTTGTTTTGTTTTTTTTCAGATTCTGAAAGCATGCAGGTTCCAAGCTGAAGTTGTTGACAGTCCGACATTGAGTTGTGGAATGAGTCCTCCTTAAATAGTGAGAGCAGAGGGGTGATTATGGCCAAAGCCATTCCAGCTGCAGCATTCCACCTGTTCTCACACACACACACACACCAAAGGGACACAGTCTGCCACAACCAGAGGGTTCGACAATCAGATTCACAAATGAAAGTGGCCTGGGTCTGATTTTTAAAAATCATATTTGTGCCATTCAGACTGTCTTTACCAGGTCACACACAGGTCAAATAGAAACAAAAAGTCAGATTTGTAAAACATTTACTGTACCTGCAGTCTGAATGTAGCTTAAGATATTTCTGGTTGTGCATATTTGTCCAGGTTATTCACACTTTTTTGTAAAATTCTACAAATTTTAGTGCAAATACATGAAAATTAGCAGTTGTCATTATTTATATGTTATTATGATAGTGTTTTACTACTGTTGCCATTTCAGATTGAACTGTTCTGAATGTGGAACCTGAACTAAAATGATTGTTCATATCTTAATGTCTTTTTTGTTTTTCATAAATTCATCCCAAGGGTCAGACCAGACCCTTTGGCGGGTCAGATTTGGCCTCCGGGCCACATATTTGACACCTGTGCTCTAACATCTTCAGACAATGAAAGAAAACACATGAAAGAAATGTGGTGGGATTCATGAAGCTCAACCTAAATGGCATATAAATGAGTTTACTGAAAGTTGACCTTGAAAGCTCATTCTGCTTTGGAGGAAAATGTTTTAATGTCTGGTACTTAGAGATAATGGCCGCTTGTTAGTTTTATAATACATAGAGAATAAAAGGATCCTGATATTATCTTGGGAGGCTCTGTGGACGGCAGTGTTCTGGTGTCACAGTGGATTCTGTTCAAGTTCACTGTGGTTTCATAAAGCCACAGCTCCAGTTTCTTCTCAAAGTGACAAGGATGTACATCTTGTGTCTTATATAATCTGATAGATCACATAATGGATACAGAATAATTAGATCTAAATGGATTCAGACCAGTAAAATATGTGAAATAAAGTAAAAGAAATTATCTAACTATCTATGAAAACTGCATATTTTAATGTAAAAAAGAAAGCAATTTAAACAGAAAATATGATAACAGTATATTTAATGTAAAAAAAATCTAATGAATTAAATGAATGAAAACTACAGAAAAATAATTAAAAAAAAAATATTTAAAGGGGGAAAAAATAATTTAAAAAAGTTCTAATTATGTAATTTAAAAATATATTTATATTTAAAAATGAATGAAACACTTAAAAATTTCAAATAAATTATGAAAACTGCAGACTTTAATGGAAAAAAGACAGGGATGTCAAACTCATTTTAGTTCAGTTCCACATTCAGTCCAACATGATCTGAAAAGGACCAGACCAGTAAAATAATAATGAAGAGTCAAATTACATTATGATAATGTTTACATCGAAATAGTTCCCTCAAAATGTGAAAAAAGTCCAACAACTGGACACGTCTGAAGAAAAGCAAGTGACATTTGAACCATTTCTGCCTCAGTCTATCAGTTTGTCATTTGCACATGTGCAGAACAACTGACATTTCAATTAAAAATACATTAAACATTTAGTAACAGGCAGAGTATTAGTAAAATGACACTTACTTCTCTTCAGATATTTCAGCTACTTCATATTTGTTCAGGTATTTAGTCAGGTTTTTGTAGAAGGATGGTTTGTTAATATAAAGAGTTTCATGTCATTTGATTTTTTTTACCGTAATTTCCGGACTATAGAGCGCACCTGATTATTAGCCGCACCCACCTCATTCTAAGAGGAAAACCGATTTTGTACATACACAAGCCACACCTGTATATAAGCCGCATGTGCTCACATTAAAACATGCAACACAAACACAAAATTAACCCAAACCCGACTTCAAGTCCCGCGAATGAAACTAAATGTCCTTCATTAAAGTCCACAGTCCAAAAATCACAGCCGGCAAAATGAACGAAAAATGATACTTAAGGTTTGATGCAGGCCTGCAGAGTCCGGGTCCCGTTGAAAGTAATCCAAGGAAAAAAAAGTGTATATTTCCAAAGGTAAGGGAGGGAAAAATATATATCCACTATTGTCCGCCGCATCCACAAACAGGTGGCTGGTCGCCGCCTCGCCTCATCTATCGCAGAGTCAGCGATAACTTTAATCTTTCGCAGAGTTCAGGTCAAACTCCTCCGTGCCAACGTGCAAAAATAATCCACAGGGTCTGGTCGAGCCTCTGTGTTCTCTCACACACCGCCGCGGGTTTTTCTTTAAGCAACTTTTTACCCCCTCTTCACCTGTCCGTCACCTTTACCGCTCCCACTTAAACCCGTCACCCCGCGTTTGTTCCGCCCCTCCTTTTTCATTCAGTCTTCCTCGACGCATATATTCCACCGGTCTAAATCTTACCTTTTCTACTCAAGCGCCTCTGGCGGCCGTTAGGAAAATTACATAAATTGGCCGCATCACTGAAAAAGCTGCAAGGTTGAAAGTTTGGGAAAAAAGTAGCGGCTTATAGTCCGGAATTTACGGTACATTAAAGGGGCCATGTGTGTGTGTTAGCCTAGCAGCGCTATCTCTATTCATTCCATGAATGGGTATAGTGGTGCTTCATAGGCAGGGGAGGCGGAGCTAAAAGGTTATCTTTCAAATGCTGTGTATGCAATAGGATGGTACAACAAATAATTAACATAATTTTTAGGATGACGTAGCTAGAGCGCCGGAAAGTTCATGAAGTTAGGAATGACTAAACAAAATGGTGGATTATGGAACTTAACGACTGTTGTCACTTCTATAAAAAGAATGTAAAGATTAATGACGTTTTGTCACATTCTTTACTCATCTTTGATCAAAGAAAATCACCACCCAGTTGGCAGTCATCTGTCGTTGTCCTTCTTCTTCTATGGTTGTTTCCGGTTGTTTCTCTCTGAATCGTCGCAGAGTCACTTTGTTACACCCGCCCTCTGACTCTATTCTTCATCGTGATTCTTCGGCCAGTTTCAGGGAAATCTAGTCAAAAGTTACATTGAGTGTAACTAGACCGCCTATAATAGAACTTTAGATTTGCTGCCGCTAGGAGCAGCTAGCGTGGCTAGGCTATGTGTGAGCAGACCCTTAAATTCTGAACAAAAACCTTTCACTCTCCTCTTCTCCTTATCAATTTCTTGTTAGAGGGGGATGAAAATGCTCTGTTTTAGATTCTCTTTGCATGGTATGTCACATGCATTTGAATACCTCACCCCATCCCACCCCAGCAGCTCAGCTAACCCCACCTACTGGTCACAGCGACCTCTGCTGTGACTCACAGATCCTCTATTATTCTCTATCGGTAGCAGAGACACAGAAGGAGTATGTTAGCTCTGTTGCTTGCTGCACAGGAGGACGCATGTCACTACATGGGCTTCCAGCTTCAGAAGATGAAAGACTGAAGTGGATTGAATTTATTTTTGATGGAAACACAGCAGCTACAGCTTCCCAAGAAACTGTCAGTGTGTGCTAACCACTTCACAGTGGACGGCTTCTTTAATAATAACAATCTGGTGGTGGTAAACTACATATGATTCCACAGTTGTCCTGGGGCAGACTGACAGAAGTGTGGCTGAAGTTTTGCACCTACAAGCCCTTCTGACCACCACCAAACATTCATACACTAGTATGAGTGGCACTGGTGTATCGTTGCCCAAGGACACAACAGACTGACCAGGAGAGCAGGACTCGACCAACCAACATTTCTGTTGC
Source organism: Siphamia tubifer (assembly GCA_020466265.1). Lineage (NCBI taxonomy): Eukaryota > Metazoa > Chordata > Actinopteri > Kurtiformes > Apogonidae > Siphamia > Siphamia tubifer. Next base: position 8,036,106 of record CM035802.1, on the reverse strand, counting down.
TCAGGACGAAAAGTGTTAAAATAATAAACATGCAAACCCACACAAATGTCCGACGTCTCCTCAGAACATCGTAATAATTTCCCTGTTACAGCTTCACTTTCATACCACAGCATGCGTTCTGACCTGATTGTGCCGTCATTCTTGGCAGGTAACACACTTTCATTTTTTGTTACTTTAGGGTTTAGGTTATAATTTAGGCTCAGCTGAGTGAAGCAGGCATTAAAATACCAGGTTGTGTGTACTCAGAGTGCAGGTACATGCTGTATTGTGTTGCCATAGTGAGGAGATGTGTGCTTTGTGTGTCTAACTTTGTTCATGTGACTTATTACTTTGTTGGTTTATTGTAAAATTTTTATTATTTTTATTGATTACTTCAGATGCTTTCGTTCATTTGGTTGGTTATTTTATTCACGCTTCCACATTTATTTTTTTTATTTTGTCATTTTTCTTCACATTTGTTCGGTTTGTATCTTACTCTGTTCACGTTACTTATTATTTTGTTGGTTTATCATTCATTTTTGATTGTTTTTATTAATGTTCGTTGGCTGCCGATCATCATTGGTCGATGATGCTGATCACACGACCAATTTCAAACTGATGAACATTCAACAGTTTCTGTACTTTTACAAATATAGTTAAAGATGGGGTGGGAGATAATTTTTTGAAAAATGTTTTACCATATTGCTCGAAAACCTCTTCACAATCCCATAACATGCACTGAAATAGAATGTTTGCAAAAAAACCCTGAAAAGTTTTAGTCCAGTCTAGAGGGTGTAACCAGAGGAAAACTCCAGCCAATTATTGTACTGATCATTTTTACAATCAATCATCTTTACAATTTGCTGATACGTCCATCAAATATCAGTCCACCCCACAAGGCTCTCCCCCCACTCCTCCCTCACCACTTCTGCATGTTCACATAAACAGCTATTGTGGAAAAGATGACAACTGGGAGCAAAACCAAAGTAAAAACTGAGCGAAGAAAGGAACAGGACAAGGGTGGTAACACCTACAGCCTTCCAGCACTGGCTTCAACTGAAAAGGGAAAAGGGCTCAAAACCGATGCTAAGGTGGTTATGTAAGATGATACCATTATGATTATATAATATTTCGACATACTAATGGGTTATGAGTGTGGTATTCACCCTGTCAATTGCAGATATTGACCAAACAGAATGTTCCAGCAGGTTTGGTAAGTTACCAATATGCAAGGGATAATGTATTGCCCACATATTACTATGAGAAAAATATTCCCTGATTTTGAATATTTTTCAATAGTAACGCATGGTCAATAAATTATCCCGATTACTCTACGGTTATTACAGCTTATTACTGCTACTACTCTCACAGACTGGATAAACCGGTACAATGTAGGGAATATTTACTTTCAAAGTGGCCGAACTACCTGCGGAGTGATATGGTACAGTGAATCTGAAGTGACAAAACCCGTTGCCTTTTGGCAGTGGGCGTTAATGCCACAACGGGCGGTTATTGAAAAAGATCCACCCGCTGAAGGCTGGGAACATCAATTGAAAGTGAACGGGAGCTGCCACAACATTCTAGGGAGCCGTAGAATAATGTGTGTAAACTGCTGGTGTAACACCATGAACTATTGTCCTTATACGGTAGTTTTCCCATGGTGTTCATTTCATGCTTCTAAACCAGGGGTGCTCAATCCTGGTCCTCGAGAGCTACTATCCTTCATGTTTTAGATGTTTCCCCCTTCCAACACACCTGATTCAAATGATAAACCTCTCATCAAGCTCTGCATAAGCCTGTTGGAAGAGGGATACATCTAAAACAGACAGGGGAGTAGCTCTCGAGGACCAGGATTGAGCATCCCTTAATCTTGTGTTAGCTGAGCTTCATGTGACATAAAGTAATAATGTTTTGTTATTTAGGATGCTAATTGACGTTGAGTTCTCCTAAATGCTCGTGAACCTCTGTGACCACTCCAGACAGCAGTGCATTAATGTACTTTTGAAGGTGTGGTTTCGAGGGGTGGGCTGACGAAGAGGCATGGGTGTGTAAACTTTCAAAATATAGTTTGCAGGAAACATTTTCCAAGCTCTCGTGCCCTACCTTTGACTATTTCTATAAATGATGCATCCTCTGGTAGATGAAAGGCAAGGTTCTCACCAGCACATTTCAGTGTAATGGGCCGTTACACTGTCAGTTTAAATGGTAAAATTAGAGGTCCAAACTTCCATCCAATATGGACTACTTCCTGTTGGGGTCAGGGCGGGGCCATGATGTAAATGGTAAATGTTCTGCACTTCTATAGTTCTTTTCCACCTTCATGACACTCATTCACCCATTCACACACACTCATACACCAGTAGGTTTCTAAGGTTCTGTCATTCCTACTAACTCAGGGTTCAGTGTCTTGACCAAGGACACTTTGACATGTGGACAGCCAGAACTGGGACGTAAACAGCCAACCTCTTGGTCACTCGGAACCACTCTTAGGGCCGCTACGCTGCTTTTCCAGTTATGGGATTGTGTTTTTCGCACATATACTTGCATAATATTTCCATATTTATGTGAGAAAACTTCTTTATTGGGGCAGTTGGTGCTTTGAAAGAGTTATTTTGACAGATAATACCATGTGTGTTTGTTTTTAATGACTAGGTACTTATCTCAGTTCATTTATGTTTCCCCAACTCAACCGCCCTTTCCTGTCAATTAACCCATTCTCATCTAAAATTAAGAGTGTCTTCCAATCTCGGGGTTACAATTAGCATGTATCAGTTGTTTCCATGATGCTGTGTGTGGTGAACAGTGACCTAAATCACAAGCATTTGGAGCATCTGCGTGGAGCTCATTTGGCTGACATCTGGGCTGGCCACTCACGAGATTCAATGAAGACTATCATGCCATCCCGGTAACTGTTATGCTGTAAAAAAAAATTCCTGGTGAGAACCCTGAAAGGTATGAAAATTTAAAATTCCTTCTTTCACAGGCGGCTGTGGCTCAGTTGGTAGAGTGGGTCTCCCAATGACCGAGAGGTTGGCGGTTTGCGTCCCGGCTCTGGCTGTCGAAGTGTCCTTGGGCAAGACACTGAACCCTGGCTTAGGCCCCCAGTAGGACTGACCTTAGACCTTAGAAACCTACTGGTGTATGAGTGTGTGTATGAATGGGTGAATGAGAGGCTAATGTAAAGTGCTTTGAGCACCATGAAGGTGGAAAAGAACTATATAAATGCAGACCATTTACCATTCTGTGATTGACAGATCAAGTTTTTTGTGATCGGACCGAAAAAATGCTGATCACTAGTTTTTATCGATCACTTTGGCTGCTTTTGTTCATTTTGTTGCTTATTTATGTTTATGTTTATGTTTTGTTATGTTTATTCTTCAACATTTAGTTTTTTATTTTATAATTTTTCTTCACTTTTGTCCCATTTGTATCTTACTTTCTTATGTACTAGGGCTGGCCGTGGTTCAGTTGGTAGAGTGGTTTATCCAACGACAGAAGAGTTGCTGGTTCACGTCCAGGCTCTAGCTGTTCACATGTCAAAGTGTCCTTGGGCAAAGACATTGAACCGTGACCTAGTCTCCCAGTAGGACTGACAGAATGGGTGAATGTGAGGCTAATGTAAAGCACTTTGGAAAAGAACTATAGAAGTGCAGTTCATTTACCATTTACATTACGGCCCCGCCCTAAACCCAACAGGAAGTAGGCCATATTGGATGGAAGTTTGGACCTCTAAAATCCCACCCCTCATTCATTATCTCTGTGGGTTTACATCCAATTTACACTAAACTGGGTGAACATCACCTACATATGTGTGTGATCAAAAGTTACCAGACCAAATGTTGTTTAAATGTTGTGCAGTTCATTTACTTTGTTCATGTTACGTATTATTTTTTTGGTGTATCATTAATCTTTGATCATTTTTATCGATCACTTTGGCTGTTTTTGTTCATTAACAGCTGAGTGAAACAGGCATTAAAATACCAGGTTGGACAAACAGCTGTGTGAACCTGACACAAGCGGGTTGTGTGACCATGTGTGTGCTGCTGGAGCGCGGGTACATACCATCCTGTGTTGCCATAGTAAGGAGATGTGTGCTTTGTCTTCCTGTTTAAATGCCACCCAATGTAAAAAGTGTATATAGTGCCGTTGCCATAGCGAGCGGTTCCAGGCCTGGGCGTGTGATGGACATGCTTTTTGGCAGTTGTGTTATCCTGGGGTGTGACATCATTGAATCACCAGTAATCAACAGATGTGTTAGCGTGTGAAGAACGGCCCCTGGGCCCCCGCACTCTCTACTACCTTGTTCCCTATGACCCTTTTATTTATTTTTTTATTTTTTATTTTTTTCATTTCTGTGATGTAGCTGATTATTCCTGGTATAAAAACAGCATCACTGCCTGTGGGTTTGTTTTTTTTTTTTCCTATCTCTACGTCTCCCTCTCTTTCATTCACCCCCCCCCCCATCCTCCCACCCTCGTTCCTCTCTCTTCTGCAAACTGAAGGCAACCTTAGTGCCAATTTCATGGCAGGATAGCAAGCAGCGCAGCAGAAATTATCCACTGCAAAATTGATCTAAACAATTGCAAAGTGGAACGGCAAAGGAAAAGCAGGAGAATGAAATGTGGAGAGTCTGTTACCTTTTTCAACTGGCTTTATAACTGAGGAGGAATTGTGCTGCATTGCTTACAGCGAATGCTAATAGTTTAACTCATGATATATTGTACGATGTTTACGATTCTTGCTTTTGTACCTGTTCTTCATCTGCTCAGATATTTACTGTAGAAGTGTCTGTTCTAATGCTAGGGCTGGATGATGTCGACCAAAACTAATAATACTGATATAAACACAAATATGTCACATGATACTATTCACTGGTCTCCAGGTCAAATGCTTCTGGAATCAAACTAATGAAATGTCCTCACATGTGTGTTAGTGATGAAGAAAAGTCAAGTCTGAAATTAGATTAGACTAGATTAGATTAAACTACACCAGACTGGACTGGACTATTTTGGATTAGACTAAACTAGATTGCATTAGAATGTATTAGACTCTTAGATTAGATTAGACTAGTCTATTTTAGATTAGACAAGATTACATTAGACTATATTAGATTAAACTAGACTAGACTGGAGTATTTTAGATTAGATTAGACCAGATGACATTAGACTAGTCTAGACTATTTTGGTATATTTGACTAGACTATTTTAGATTAGATTAGACTATTTAGATTAGAATAGATTGCATTAGACTAGTCTAGACTATTTTGTTATATTAAAATATCTTAGATTAGATTAGACTATAGTAGACTATTTTAGTTAGATTAGACTAGATTTTTTTCTAATTAGTTTAGGCTATTTTAGATTAGACTAGTTTAGATGAGGCTAGACTAGATTATATTAGACAAGTCTAGACTATTTATGCTATATTACATTAGACTAGATTACATTGGACTGTTAGACTGTTTTAGATTTGAAGGGGCGGCTGTGGCTCAGTTGGTAGAGTGGGTCGCCCAATGGCGGTTGGCGGTTCGCGTCCCAGCTCTGGCTGTCCACATGTCGAAGTGTCCATGGACAAGACAATGAACCCTGACTTAGGCCCCCAGTAGGACTTACCATAGACCTTAGAAACCTACTGGTGTATGAGTGTGAATGAGTGAATGAGAGGCTAATGTAAAGCACTTTGAGCACCATGAAGGTGGAAAAGCGCTATATAAATGCAGTCCATTTACCATTAGACAAAGACTACATTCGATTAGATTAGACTATTGTAGACTATTTTATGCTGTTAGACAAGACTAGATTGCATTCGACTAGATTAGACTAATTTAGATTAGATTAGACTAGATTGCATTAACTAGTCTGGACTAGTTTATATTACATTAGACTAGACCAAATTACATTAGACGAGACTAGTTTAGATTAGATTAGACTACACTATTTTAGTTTACATTAGAAAAGATTATATTATATTATATTATATTATATTATATTATATTATATTATATTATATTATATTATATTATATTATATTATATTATATTATATTATATTATATTATATTATATTGTATTGTATTCTAAGGTGTCTAATAAACTTAAATTGAGATGGAAAAAGTAAAATTAATTACAGGGACATGATATGCCACATTTATCCTTAAATGTAGGGGGGAACATTAAGGGAAAAAAAGAAATCACAATACTTTCCCAGAAATGTGGCTTGTTTGTTAATGTTCTACCTTTTGAGCGGAAGTAGAATAGATAAATCCGTGTGGTCGAGGATGTTTGTTCCACCTTTATCTCACACTTCCCTTCCTTCTTCCTTTTCTCTGTCTTTTATTGATGACATCCTGCACACACATATAACATCTGTCCACTCCTCCCTGTTATTCATTTAACCAGGAATTTACTGCAGAAGTGTCTGTTTTAATGTTAGAACTGGATGATATAGACACACACACATATATATATATATATATATATATATATATATATATATATATATATATATATATATATATATAGTCCAAAAAAGTGCTATGTAAATTTGAGGTATTATTATAAATATAAATATGTGAAATTATGTTATTGATGTCACACTGGTCATTGATGTAAAATGCTTCTGGAATAAAACTAATGAAATGTTCCCACATGTGTGCTAGTGATAAAGAAAGTTCAAGTCTTAAATGCTTGTTGGATCAAGTTTCCAAGATAAGTCTGGGGTCAAAATGTGAAATTTTACTTTTCATTTTACTAAATATTTTTTGTCTTTTTTTCCATGTTCTTGATTATTTTAGTCATTTGGAGAATAACCATAAGAAAAGTAGTAAAAAAAAATAGGTCATTGCATATTAAAAGTAATAGTAACAATTATTATTATTATAATTATAATAATAATAATAATAATAATAATTATTATTATTATTATTATTATTATTATTATTATTATTATTATTATTATTATTATTATTATTATTATTATTAATAATAATAATAATAATAATAATCATCATCATCATCGTCATCATCATCATCATCACAATAATATATAAAGTAAACAGAATAATCTATAATAATGATGTATACGTTTCTAATAAACTTAAATTGAGATGAAAAAGTCAAATAAGTTCCCAATGCAGGGATATAATATGACACATTAGCCTCAAATGTAGCTCAGTATCAGCTTTTATTAATTATATTATAAGAACCAGTCAGAATATTTTCCCACAAACGTGTCTTTTGAGTTAATTTTCTTGCAGAAACAGTTTGAGCAGATAAATCATTTTGGTCGATGATGTTTGTTCCACTTTTACCTCACACTTCCCTTCCTTCTTCCTTTTTCTCTGTCTTTTATTTTGTCATCCTGCACACACATATAACATGGCCCCTCCCCTCCCCCTCCCCTCCCCCTCCCCTCCCCTCTCCTCATCAGTGGAGGTGTCAGGCCTCCGCCGCCGCAGTGCCATCTGGGCAGGGGCTGATAAAAGCTGGTGTGCCGGCCCGGCGCCGCCTGCAGGTTCTGCCAGAAGCAGCCAAGCCTGACTTTCAGAGGCGATGGGAGAGATTTGTGGCAGCCCAGGAAGGAATGGTGTGGCGTTAATGTGCTGAAGCCCCCCCCCCACCTCCCTCTCTGCACCACCTCCATCTATCTGTCTGTCTGTCTGACTGTCTGTCTGTCTGTCTGTCTGTCTGTCTGTCTGTCTGTCAGTCAGTCAGTCAGATGACCCTGCACTGGCCGGAAACTTCGGTGACAAAGTGGCTTTTTGTCAAAACCAAATCCAAGTGCAGGACAGGATGACTTTGTGTCTTTGATAACATTTGTTTTATGGCTCATCACTGGGAAAACTGCCTGGGTGGGTGACCCCCCCCACCCTCTTTTAGGAGGCTGCCATGTTTAAGTAAAGACTAGCTCCACTGTCAGGAAGCACAGACCCTTCCCCAGTAACAGGAATGACACGCTGTTGTCATGGGTAACGCATAAAGACTCAATACACTGTAAAAAGTATAGAATAGAATAGAATAGAATATATGTATATGTATATATGTTTTCATTCATGCATTACTTACATCTTTTATTATTTTATATATTTTATTTCAGTAATCTATTATGCTTATGTTGTAGTGACTGAAAGGAGATGCTCAAATATCATTGTACATTGTTGTAAGATAAGATAAGATATACTTTATTAATCCCTGTGGGGAAATTCAAAAATGATGATGATGGTGATGATGATGTTCCAAGTTTAAAATGGGTCAATTTGACCTGTAACAAAACAACAGGGTTAAGCAAAAATTAATAAGTATTTAAATAAATACATAAATAAATAAATAAAATTGTAAAATAAATTTTAAATACTTACTTTAACCAGGAAAAATCAGAAGACATTAAAAGTGAGTTACTGTATTTTTTTTGCCACAGTTATTCAGTTTTGTTGGCATCGACAGGAAATTTTGGAAAAATGGGGGGGGCACATTTAAGATAAAGTAATTATGAAATAGGAGATTTTTTTTAAGAAATGCCTAATTATGAGATGGAAAGTCAAAATTCCTTTGTATATAAAGTACATTTGAAGGAATTGACAATAAAGCAAAGTTTGACTTCATTTTGATTTTGAAAAATTCTTAAATATGAAATTTTTAAAAATGCATAATTATGAAACAGTCCAAATTATGAGATACAATGGTACAATTGAGATAAGAAATGAATAATTATGAGATAAAAATATCAAAATTACAAGATAAAAGGTCATAAATATGACATAAGAAATGCATAATTATGATATAAAAAGCCATAATTTCTCTCCTCCACTGATTTTCCCTCTGAAGGGACTTATTTTTCGACTGTCACATGTATTTAGTTTGAAAAAGTAATGAGTCTATTCTGAGAATGTAAAGAGTATAAAGTACAGATATTTATATGAATGTAAAGAGTATAAAGTACAAATATTTATATAAATGTAAAGAGTATAAAGTACATATATTTATATCAATGTAAAGAGTATAAAGTACATATATTTATATAAATGTAAAGAGTATAAAGTACATATATTTATATCAATGTAAAGAGTATAAAGTACAAATATTTATATAAATGTAAAGAGTATAAAGTACAAATATTTATATAAATGTAAAGAGTATAAAGTACAGATATTTATGAACAAATATAGAGAGGAAAAATAAAAAGTTTTCATAAAAATAAATACTCCAGTAAAGTACAGATACAGTAACGCAGTACTTGTTGTTCATTACTTGGCAGCTGTGGTGTGTAGCAGCTGCAGCACAAACATTACAGTCAGTTGCATAAATCAGTGTTGACCTGCAGGTGGAGGTCAGAGTGGATGCATGTGGATCAGACCAGTGTTCTGGACAAACACACCACATGTAAAGAATACACATCCACTACCAACACTGCAAAAAATATCAGTCTAACCAAGTGTATTTTTCCTCATTTCTAGTCAAAATACCAGTAACTGTGTTATCATTACAGGTTTCACAAAACATTAACGATATTCTTAAAATTTCGACACTGTATATTTACGCTCTAACGTGTTTCCACTGACAGTTGTTCTAGACAAGAGCATCGTAATCATCCCACAAGATTTCACCACTGGAAGATGGACGCTTAAACCCTGTTGCGTCAAGGACACAGGTGTCTAACATAAGGCCAGGGGGCCAAATGCGACCCGCCAAAAGGTCCAATCTGGCCCCTGGGATGAATTTGTGAAATGCAAAAATCACATTGAAGATAATTAATAATCATGGAAGTTCAGATCAGTTCAGGTTAATTCAATCTAAAGTGGATGAGAAAAGTAAAATACTGTCATAATATCCTAGGAATAAAGGAAACTAACCTTTAACTAATTTATCATTCTTGTTTTGGTGTAAAATAAATTACACAAAAGACTAGCCTTTTATAAAAAATAAAAATGGAATACCATTGAAAACTACATTCTGCAGATGTAGCAGGTAAAAAAAATTATCTGAATGCATTAAAACAGTGGTCCCCCACCCCTGGACCATGGACCAGTACCACCACCCGCCCAATAATTAATTAATCAATTAATTATTTCTCTTGTATATATTATCCGAGTCTGAACAATCTTTTATTTTGAAAAATGACCAGATTCTCTCAGTTCCATCTCTGTCACTTGAATGCCAAAAATGTAACCCACATGTAAGTAAACAGATGTGTTTGGAACGTTTCTTTTCAAAGAGGAAAAGGTCAAAAGAAGAGCCTCCACCTGCCAAGAAAAGGAAAGATTTGAACAGACAATACCAAGAGTTTTACTACAAATATGGATTCATCATGACAGGTGATTCCCACAGACCAAGCCCGCTCTGTATAATTTGCAGCGACCAATATAAAGAATCTATGTAACCCCCCCACACACACACATACACACACCCCCCCCCCCCCACACACACACACACACACACGCACATGCACACACACATACACACACACTCACACACACGTACACACACATGCACACACACATACACGCACACACACACACACACACACACACATACACACACACACGCACACACACATACACGCACACACACATACACACACACACGCACACACACATACACACACATGCACACACACATACACACACACACACGCACACACACGCACGCACGCACACACACACACACACACACACACATACACACACGCACACACACACCCCCTGTCCATGGTAAAATTGTTGGAGACCACTGCATTAAAAGACCAAATAAAAGCCCATTAGTACAAAAGTCTCCAAATTTCTCCAGAAGAACATGTTATTCTAGCAACTAATTGTAAAAAAAAAAAAAAAAAAAAAACCATACTTTGTGAATTTATCCAAAATGAGTAACATTACACCTACGAGCTGCTGCACCGGAGAGGTGACAACTGGTGTCTTGTTAGATGTTCCAGACATTTCACACTCAGGGGCATCAGTCTACAGTTAGCCTTTGTTCAGGTTGACTAGTGGGAAGATTTTCACAGCGTTTCAGGGGAAAACAGAGGTGTCCCCTGCAGCTCGCTACCAGAGGAAGCAGGTCCAGAGGAAAAAATAACTCCAACCCCCGGAGAGACCACACTGCCTCTGCATCAACCATCAACGGCTGAACAAACACCTAATCGCCTTCATTTGAGTCTTTACTGGGTGGTCTGCTTCCTGTACTGTAAAAAAAAACACTAAAATTAACCAACTTAAAATATCCTCTCACACTTATAATAAGACGTAATAACTATAGAGTAAGGTTAGACTTTAACTTCTCTGATTCAGTTATTTTGAATTAGTTTTTAGAACATATTTGCTGTTTTTTTATGAGTTTTACTTTTTTCCCTAAATGCTTAGTTTTAGTTTTGTTTCATATTAGTTTAAGTTTTTTCATATCTTTTATCTTTCTTGCTGTCATATTTAAAGAAATCCCCACAAAATAAAGGAAAAAATGAATAAAACTGAAATAAATAAACGAAATCATCCTAAAATAAATAAAGAAATCAAACAAATCCCCCAAATAAACAAAGAAAAGGAAATAAATAAAAGAAATCATCCCAAAATAAAGAAAGAAAAAGAAAGAAATCAAAGCCCCCCCCCCCCCAAAAAAAAAAAATTAATAAATTGCCCAAATAAATAAAGAAAAGGAAATAAATAAAAGAAATCTTTCCAAAATACAGAAAGAAATAAAAGAATTTTGTGGTTTGCTTCGGGCTCGGACCTGCAAATTAAGTTAATTGCTCGGGCTCGGGCTGGGTCGGGCTTTAATGCCTGCTGGCCTGGGTCGGGTCGGGCTAGAATTATTAGGCTCAATCTTACCTCTATTGCAAGTAAGAAATTGCTAATAAGGTGGTAATTCTTCCAAATGTACAAAAATAAAGTTACATAGAGCAGGGGTTCTCAAACTTTTTTGGCCTAGGTCCCCCTTGGAGGGGTGAAATTTTTCCATGTCCCCCCTCATCCTCGCGATACTGAAAATGCTTTTTAAAAAAAACACTTCAACAATGATTATTATGAAACAATGATAACCTTTTTTAATAGTGCTTTTGTGCAAACCAGCGAAATTTTCAGGTATTATAATATAAATGAGCACTTCAATAATTTTAAAATAATAAACAGAACAAAAGACACACAAAACCGTGTGTGTGTGAGACAGACATACAGACAGACATACAGACAGACAGACATTTGGTGGAATTTTGGTCTCCCATCGTTGTTCTCAATGAAGCCAAACTCAATATAACTATCAATGTACTTTCTCTTTTTAGGGTTAGGACGTTTGTTTTTTTGTCATTTTCATTGTCATTTCTTTTACCACTTCTTGAGGAACTGTGCGGGCTGAAAAATCGATCCATGTTCGCTGCAGGGTGGCTAAAAATAGCCTGCGACTCGCTCCGTCTCAATTTAGTCAAGCTAGCGTCAAACAGCGCTGCTACTTCCGCCCGCTCGCTACAAAATTAAACTTCCGCATTTCAAAATAAAACAGCAAAAAAACAAAAAAAAAACAAAAAACAAAACCGTGAATAACTTCGCGTACCCCCTGGACATGCGCCACGTCCCCCTAGGGGTCCGCGGACCCCAGTTTGAGAACCGTGGACATAGAGTCTGTTGACCTCAATAATAGAAGCAGAATGGACGTCACACGGTCGCTCTTGGCGGCGGCGGCGTACATGTTAACTCCAGGAAGGAAGTGGTGTCATTGTGAGCTATAGGTGTCACCCCCCCCCCCCCCCCCCCCCGTTCTGGGATCCAGTTAATCCAGGCTGCTGTGGTATGATAACAGACACTGAGTCATGCTCCACTCACTGAAGTGTGTATGTAAGAGTGACCCCACATCTGGAAAAAACTGCTTTTTTACCTCCTCCACCCTTTTTTATAGACTGTCAAACCATTACAGTGTTTTGTTTAGTTTTTTGGTGATCAATATTTTATTAATTTTAAACAGGGGGAGGATTACAGATATATCAAACATCATTGCATATTGCAACAATGGAAATAAGTAAATAAAACATGTTAAAAAAAATAACAGAATAGGTCAAAATAAAAATAATAAAAAGCCTGGACGTCATCTATTAGAGCATATGAGTCCAACAATATTCACTATTGTCTCATCAAAGATATTATATTTATTGTGAAGTATTTCCAGGCTTCTACAGTCACTGGTCGAGCTTTATTCAGTCTTGCAGTAGTACGTTCCATATTAACGATTTTTAAAAGGCTTCGTATCCAGAAGGACTTCATGCAGATATCTGCCGTAAACCAATACATTGTGATGGTTTTCTTTGCAGATGTGAACAAAGCAAATAATATTTTCCTCTGGATGAATTTTAGAAAGGT
>CM035802.1:7955295-8012795 GCA_020466265.1 Siphamia tubifer | reverse complement strand
GAACACTCATAGAAATGCTATGAAATATAAAAATTAAACCTTAGTGTCTTACACTCATCTATATTTATTTATTTTATTTATTCAGACATTAAATGTGTTAAACCTGACATACTTTAATTGGATGAATCAGAAAACAAATGACTTTAGTGCTGGTTAGTTCATATTTTTAATGTATATAGTGTGTTTTTCCACATATATGATGGTTTATGTACATGTATACAATGGATTTGTAAATATTGCACTAGTTTGACCCATAACATTGCAGGACGGTTAACCAATCAGGTTTTGTGTTTGGCCACACAGAGGTGATCTAGTTGACTTACAATAAAGTGGGCATTTTGATGTTATCAATAATAGATTGTTTGCTAACTGAGCATGCTCAGTAGTGATTTGTATAAGATTAAGTATATTGGATATTATTTTTTCTAACCCTGCAAAAGAAAAAAAGGAAAATAAAAAAGATTGAAAATAAATAAATAAAGGAATAAATAAAAAAGGACAAATAAATAAAATAAAAAATAAATGAAAAAATTCTGTGAATAAAAAATACATTGAAATAAATTAAGGAATAAATAAATACATAGAAATAAAAATAAATAAAATAAATAAAATAAAGGAATAAAAATGTATTAATTAAATGTAATAAATAAATAATAAATATACACAAATAAAAAAAATTGATAAAAATGGATGAATAGAAAATAATTTAAATTAAATAAAGGAATAAATTGAAAAAAGGACAAATAAATGAATCCAAATAAATGAATAAAAATCGATGAATAAAAAAAAATTAAAATAATTTAAGTAATAAATAAATAAATACATATAAATAAAAAACACAAATAAGGAATAAAAATTAATTAATTAAATTAAATAAAGAAATACGTGAATAAATAATAAATATACACAAATAAAAAAGAATAAATAAATTAATAAAAATTGATTAATAAAAAATTATTTAAATTAAATAAAGGAATAAATAAAAAAGGACAAATAAATAAAAATAAACTAAATAAAAAATAAATCAATAAAAATAGATGAATAAAATTTTTTTTTAATTAAATAAAGGAATAAATAAATCAATAAATACATATAAATAAAAAATAAAAGGAATAAAAATAAATAAATAATAAATATACACAAATTAAAAAAAAAATTCTAAATGCAATTCAAATAATTGTAGAAACTGCCATGTGACTATTGCACACATATACATTGTGATGTTGATGCTCAAACACTATATTGTGCAGCTCTAATTTCAATAATATGTCAGATTGATTAGATATTTTCAACCCCCAGTGGCTGACAGACAAGAACAAATTGATTTAATTGCAGACAAACCACAAATTTAGTGGTAGTTTTATTGCGTGTGATGTATTTTATGAACAATTTTGTGTTTTTGTCATTTTCTTCAATGAATATTCTTGGTTGTGTTTGAGATCATGTATATGTTGCAGCTGTGGCTTCAGTGAAAGAACTCCTGCTGTTCACTGGGTTCTGCTTTAGTAATGACTTCCAAACTCTCCATCACATACCTGTAACGCTGCAACACCCTCTTATATTATGTTTTTGTACAATATTGGTAGCATAGTATTGATATTAAAAGGTGGATTTAGACAAGTAGACTGAAGGCCTATGTGTGAAATACAGGAAACATCACAAAAATTATTCTATAATTGTGTATTAAATTGTGGCAGAATTTTTTAATAAATTTTTATTTTATTTTCTTCTGCAGTATAATTTCATTAAACAATATACATTCATTCTGATTTGTACAGAATTCATAATAGGACAAGGTGTTAAAAATAGATCAGCACAGGAATAAAATTGTTATTGTGATGTTGAAAAAGACCATCATTATGAGTATTGTTGAATATTTGGGGGGAATTTTGGGGTTTTATTTTGTTTTTATCTTACAATAAAAAAAGATAATATAGTTGGATTGCATTTAACTTCATTCACAGAATACATTATCTCCATCACATACCTGTAACGCTGCAACACCCTCTTATATTATGTTTTTGTACAATATTGGTAGCATAGTATTGATATTAAAAGTTGGATTTAGTCAGGTAGAACACTTCTGAAGGCCTATGTGTGAAATACAATGACCATCGCAAAAATTATTCTATAATCGTACATTAAATTCTGATACAATTTTTCTGTTAATTTATATATAATACTATTTAAAAATATACTACATTTATTTTGATGCGTACAAATACTGTCAAAATATTTAAATGTTGTTTTTTTGAATTATTGCTAGTTTACTGTTAGTTTATTTCGATTATGCAATAAAATGCTATAATCCTACTTAGTCCTTGGAAGTCAAACAGGTGACCAAACAAAACAAACAAATAAGAAACAAA
Organism: Siphamia tubifer; assembly: GCA_020466265.1. Classification (NCBI taxonomy): domain Eukaryota; kingdom Metazoa; phylum Chordata; class Actinopteri; order Kurtiformes; family Apogonidae; genus Siphamia; species Siphamia tubifer. Next base: position 8,010,426 of record CM035802.1, on the reverse strand, counting down.
AACATATACATGTAAACAAATTATGACTTCATTTGCATATTCAAAAAGGACTTGGAGGAAGTAAAAGTTATTTAATCTAACCCTTTCTCCACAAAACAGTATCATTTAACTTCCTATCAGCATAATTATTATAGTTTTAATTATTGATGTTAATAAAAGACAACAAATACTACAAACACAAAATATTTCAGTGGTTTCATGTTGTTTTTTAATCATAATTTTTCTTATTGTGATGTTAAAAAGATTTAACTTGACTCGACTCACATACCATGAGATTTTTTTTTGACAATCTGTTAAAATACATGCCTTTGCGCATCATGCATTAAAAACAATGTCAAGGATAGCACAAAAAAGTCACAGACCTATTTCCATTGTGGTCCTTGCTCTTCACATACAGTACAAAACACACCCACAACACTTACAAACACATACCCATATACCCCTATCCCCACCTGTCACCACCCCCCCACACACACACACACACACACACACACACACATATTCTAAAATTTTATCTAAAAACAATTTTCTGACTTTCATTTTAAAGCTGCATGGGCTTCTAATTAACTTAAAGGATAGGGGCAGATTGTTCCCCCCCAGGGCTCCTGTATACACAAATGAGCATTGCCCCATCTTGGTTCTAAGCCTTGGGGGTAAACAGGTTAGCTAAGCTAGCCCTAATGCTATGGCTATGAGACACTGGCAAAGTGACTGTTAAGGTGCACCTGTTGTTAATGACCCTGTGTACCATATTGAGCCTGAGCTGGGTCACTCTAGCCTGGACAGGCAGCCAATTAACCTCCTGAAAATGCCCCCTTCCTATATGTTCTTTGGGGCCTGAACCCCCTCACCACCCTAATTAATTTATTTTGTGATACTTGTAAATTGTTCTTAAGTGAGTTTGATAGACCTGCTGCCCATGCTATGCTGGCGTAATCAAAATGGCATCAAAAGATTTAGGTTTACTTAAAAACGAAGGAGCCAATCAGTGTCGCAGGGTGGGACTACCCCATGACTGGGCGGCGTTGTGGCTGGTGTGACGTAAAGCAGAAGTGACGACAGTGTAGTCTGTTCAGATAAACAACAATAGCAGTGTGTGTTAGGTATCTGAGGGTCCACATAGACTGGACTATTTCCAGTGTTTTTTCGACTCTACCACATGTTCATTCTTTAAAAGATAAACAGAGGACGACTGTGGACGAGTTTGTTAATGGAAATGATGTTTTCACTCTTGTTCCGACCGGGTTTCTCAACAGTTTGATCTATGAGATGGTTCCATTGGTGGATAAAGAAACAGTACCAGTGCTGAAGCCTATGGTTATTGTGGTACCCCCCTGGTTGTGTTGGTAGAGGACCAGGTCTAAGAGGCTGGTAAACTAGGGCTGACAGTAAAGGAACTGGGACGAAGAAATGACAACCACATAAACACATATAGTGTTCGTTAGCCCCGAGTCACGGCTGAAGGATAAATGTAGAACCATGCTTTTCTACGATGTTTACCAGAAGAACTTTGTGTCCATCGTAGTAGACGAGGTTATAAATAAACATAACGTATAAATGGTAAGTTTAAAACCCTTCTGTTGATGTGTTTGTACCTGATGGAAACTATTTTTGCTGATTAAGCGACTTGATTGCAACGTGAAGGATGAAGCAGCGTGTCAGTCAAGATGATGGACAAATTCTTCATCTAATCACATGCAAGGATTTTAGATAAGGCACCACCTTTGAAAATGGATCGGTTGTGGAAGAGTCCCAGATGGTATCGTGAAATACCATCTGGCGACAGTCAGGTTAAAAAAGACTAAGTATTGTTGAATATTTTCCCTTTTTTGGGGGTTTTGTTTCATTTTAGTCAAAAACGGATCATAATTTAGTTGGACTACATTTACCTTAATTCACAGGATATATTCTCTATGGTATAAATGATGTGTAGTATTGGTATTAAAAGGTGGATTAAGTCAGGTAGAACACTACTGAAGGATTAGGCGTTAAGAACAAATACTACATTAACTCTGACAGATGCTGTGCATTTTTGGACTCGTCTCTGACTTCAGAAATAATGTCGACGGCACTTAATATGTCCTCTCCTTTTCCCAGCAGCTGAAGGTGCTCTTCAGTTTTTTCTTTTTTCAGGGATGGAAGGAGAGCGGGAGAAAAGACGACGCTGTCATTGGCGAAGTCTTTGAACTTGACGTCTTTGGTCATTAAACCTTTTAAACGTTCCGCACAGCGCTCTGAGAGATTAGAAAAATTGCTTAGCACCTTTTTTTTCCCGACTGTTCTTAAACATTTCTGAGCTCAGAGCTGCGGCTTAATTTTTCGTTGCTGTCACATCAGCCAAAAGCGACGGCGAGATGAAGCAGGAAGGAAGTTAATGCCACATAAATGAGAGGTTATTAAGACAAAAAGTGTGATTATCTTCACTGACTCACTGGATTAAGAACATACAGCGTTTTTTTACATTTTACTAAAAACAAGAAAAACTAAATCTGTTGGTTTTTTACCCCCCCCCCCCACCCCCAAGAAAAAGGGAGAGGAGTATTGTATTTGAGTCACTTTTACGTAGAAACGACTGGACCGATTTCTATTAAATTGTCATTAACTGTGTGAGGTGGTCCAGAATAGATCCCATTACATTTTGGTGAATGTAGGTCAAAGGTCACAGTCACCAAAAATGGGGGGGGGGGGGTTGTTGTGCCAGGCATCACTTGATTTTTTGGGTCTTCCTGTTTCAGATGCAGATGTTTTAGGAATACTTTATTGTTTCAGTTGGTTTGTTTGTATGTCTATTTTTTGTTTGTCAGCCGCTTTACGCAAAAACTTTTCAGAAAAAGGTGTAAGGATGTCCTCAAGATTTTATTATTTTTTTCCCACAGGGTTTTGGAGCTTTTTCTTGCTGAGAAGGAGGGTCTAAGGACAGGGGGAGGAGCTAAGGACAGGGGAGGCTTGGGACTTCATCTATTTCTGTGGTTGATTGTTCTCTCCTGTAAAGCCCTGTGAGGCGACATTGTTGTGATTTGGGGCTTGATAAATAAAATTGAATTGAATTGAATTGAATTGAATTGAATTGAATTGAATTGAATTGAATTGAATTGAATTGAATTGAAACCACCAAACTCTGGTCTGAAAGGTCGGAGTTGGTCCGGACCAAAGGGACCCTAGTGCAGATCTTTTGGAGGTGTGAAAGCAGACCGGACCTAATGCGAAACTTTTACTATTTTGTACCTCTGGAGCTTGCATTGTGGGAAACAGAGTGGAGACTACACAGGGTGGGTGTGTGGGAGTATTCAGACCAGTGGAAGGTAAACAGCCTCACAATAATGAGCAAGGGACAAATGTGGGCTGAGGAAGAAACGTGTAAATGGTAAATGGACTGCATTTATATAGCGCTTTTCCACCTTCATGGTGCTCAAAGCCCTTTACATTAGCCTCTCATTCACCCATTCACACACACACTCATGCACCAGTAGGTTTCTAAGGTCTAAGGTCAGTCCTACTGGGGGCCTAAGCCAGGGTTCAGTGTCTTGCCCAAGGACACTTCGACATGTGGACAGCCAGAGCCAGGACGCGAACCTCCAACGCGACCTCCTCTCGGTCATTGGGTGACCCACTCTACCAACTGAGCCACAGCCGCCCTGTTACCCATGTGTACCCATGTGGATATACGGGCAGATGTCCACGTAGCCGAAAGAGCCAGAACTGTCACTGTATGATGTGAACAAATCAGCGCTATCCTCCGTCATCACCTTGACCTCTGTCGTCATCGTTGATAAATCACTCATATGTACACAATTGCAAAAACTGGAAAAGACATACAGTATAGCTTTGATGATATTAAAAACAATAACAGCACGGAAAGTCTCCATGAATATCTCACTTTTTAACTTTCGCACGTCGTGTTGCATGTGTTGTTGCTGACACCCCCTGACCAACCTCAGGGGGTGTGGCTTTGTGGACAGCTTTTGGTCGACTTACTAATATGTATAGTGTGAAAGTGAACGGCACCAAAATGAAAAAAGAAAAAAGCCTTTGGTTTGGACCAAAGTAAGTGAAATATCAAACTGGTGTGAATACACCCTTCAAATCTAATTGTAATGAAAAACAAATTAAATTTATACAAATAATTAATAAATAAAATTGAGTAGGTTAGGTGAATCCTGAGTGGAAGTGTATCTGACCAGTCACTTAATATAATTTTTTTTTTTTTTACTTTCTTTCTTTGATGCTTTTGCAATGCGTAGAGCTGTTCAGGATAAGATTGCGAGCTGTCTCCAACGCTGGCGATGTGGGCCAGCTCCACCACCTCAGCTAAGGCAACTCTGCGTTGTTGTAGGGCGTCCTCCACAATGTCCAGACATCTGGTGCGCGGTTTTCCTCAAGGTCTTCTCCAGCCGGCTGCTTTTGGATTGAAATTCAGAATGGCTTTTGTGGGGTGGTCTAGGGGACGGGCTGAGAACATGACCGAACCAGAGGATGCAGTGTTTTGCAGCCAGGAAAGAGGTTCCGGGCTGGTTTGTACGGGCTCTAAGCTCTTTGTTAGTAATTCGCTGGGGCCACCTGATGTTCTCTGTAGTTCTGAGAGCCCTACTATCGAAGCCGTCAATCCTTGTGGCCAGGGTCTTATTCAAAGGCCATGTTTCAGAGCCATACAGGAGAATGGAGAGGACGCTCGTGTTATATATGCTCATCTTCGTCCTTTGAGAGATGGTTAATATAATTGAATGTTTAAAATATTATGAATGTGTATTTACAAAATAAATGACCACACATCACCAATAACAGCAGAATAGGACATTATTGATAAATCATGTAAGGTGTATGTGTTATATAGTGCTGTCCACTATCTGTGAGTATGCCAGCAGGGGCTGTGTCCCACATTGTTATATTCTGAGAATGTAAGGAGTATAAAGTACTGTATTTTCCGGTGAAAAAAAACAGCAAAGCGAGATGAAAACGGCTGCCGGCTATTCAGCGGGAGCCGAGTTTTATAATTAAAAGAAGGAGCACTTACATCTGCAGCAGACACTTCACATCAGAACACTATATCTCAGGATGACTGTTTGCTGGTTGAAACCAGAATCTGTCCCTAGCATTTTTGTTGGAATGATCATCAGGTTTGTTGTTTTGATTCCCTCTTATTATATAATCAACCTTATATAGTGTTTAATTGTGGGTTAAGGCAACAAAGTCATGACAACAAAAAAGTTTACAGTGAGGAGTGGGTGTGTGGTTTGAGGAGTGTGTGACTGTGGCGTGTCATGTTAGATTGGTTGCCTTTAGGCGGTGCCCCCCCCCTCCAGCAAGCATCAATTGCAGTACTTGTTTTCTCTCTGTCCATTATGTGAGACCCGTTCCAAATTTGGGGCGGCATGTTGGTGCAGTGATTAGCACTCATGCCTCACAGCAAGGACACTGGTTCAAATCCCACACCAGACCTTTCTTTGCATGTTCTCCTCGTGTCCGTGTGGGTTTTCTCCAGGTACTCTGGCTCCTCCCACCATCCAAACACATGCACTGATAGGTTAATTGGTTAATCTAAATTGTCCATAGGTGTGAATGTGACAGTGATTGTTTGTCTATATATGTTCAGCCCTGAGATGAACTGTCGTCTCATACAGGGTGTACCCCACCTTCGCCCATTGTTGCTGGACTAGGCTCCCAGTGACCCCTGTGACCCTAGTGAGGATAAAGCAGGTTCAGATGATGAGTGAGTAGCGTTTAATTGTAGATGATGAGCTGCAGTTTGGCGTTGGGTTTATTTTGGCTGGTGTTTGTGCAGGTTTTGGTAAATATGAAGATGTGAGTGGGTCATCTGGTGGATTTGTTGTGGAAATGGAACAAAGTCTGAAACAAACCCAGCGTCTGTTTGTGTTTGCAGACCCAGGCTGTTCCATGTAACTCTGTGAGCTTCTGACGCCACGTTCACACTACAGGAAAATGTGGCTCAAATCCAGTTTTACTTTGCCCCTGTGTGACCTTTATCCAATCTGTTAACCCTTTCATGAAGGACAGTTACTTCCCTCTCTTTGGGTTTTGTTGTTTTATTTGCATATCAGCCATCATAGTGCACACGTATGCACCATTTCATACCCTGTAATTACTGTAATTTGGTTTGTTCTTCATAAACCTGATCTGCACTAACACATATGAGTTTAAATCAGTTGCTAGTGGTTTTTAGGGCTATGAATTGACAACAAATTTATAGAGATTAATGACAGGGATGCTGTGGATTATTTTTGATTAATCATGATTAAATATTACTTTTTAATCCATATTATTTGTTTTAAATTTTTTATGAGTAAACAGACTCAAAAAAGAAGTGAATGTATTTGCACTGAACATATTTGTCGCAAGGTAGGGGGCGCATTAGCCTAGTGCTAGCATTAGCCTCGTGCTAGCATTAGCCTCTAAAGTGCTTCAGTGAAAAGACTATTCTGTTATTGTTTTTAGTTTTTTTGGGGGGGGGGGTTGTATTCATAACATGACAAAAATATGCAAGTGTATGTAGGAAATGCAAAAAATATGGAGAAAAAATATACAAAATATATTAAAATCCACTAAAATTCACCCAAAAAATTATGTAAAGTCCAAAACATATTGAAAAACTCTGTTTATCAGAAACTGTACGCAAAAACTACACAACCAATTTCCATTACATTTTCAGGCAAGGTGCGAGGTGGTTCAGACTAGCTCTCATTAAATTTAGATGAATATAGGTTAAAGGTCAAGGTCATCAAAAATGTGTTTTTGCAATGAGGCAAAATGTTAATAAGGGGTAGGGTTTGTTGTGGACGACACCACTTGTTTATTCTTTATTCTCTTTATTTATTTATTTATCCATTTGGCAGATCAAGCTCTCTGGAATAAAATACAAGAATCAATTAAAAACACAAAAAACTGCTGTTAGCAAGGAATACAAAGCACAGTGATTGAGTAAGATACAAGAATACATCAAAAAACAGTAATAAAACCAGCTGCAGCTTTATTCTTAGGTTTTTCATCATAATTTAATAACTGTGATCTAAATTATCTTGAGTTTTAGTAATAGAAGCTGTTCCATGACAGAAGGTCTGAGGTATATTTGTAAGAATTAATTAGTTTTACATGAAAAAAGCTAAACTCTGTTCAATTCACTTAAATAACACTGGAAACAGGAGTAAAACTGATGAAAAACTGAGATTTTCATTGAATAATCTGACAGGTTTTAAATATCTAATAAATTAGGAGTTCAAGCTCCTGTTATTTTAAATACAAACATACAAAAATCAATAAATATCTCTTCTTATTAGGCAAAAAAAATATATTCAAAAAGGTAAATGGTAAATGGTCTGCACTTATATAGCGCTTTTCCACCTTCATGGTGCTCAAAGCACTTTACATTAGCTTCACATTCACCCATTCACACACTCATACACCAGTAGGTTTCTAATGTTTATGGTCAGTCGTACTGGGGGCTGAAGGTACAATAGTGCCTTCAGTTTTTAATTAATTAATAAAGTTTAATACATTTTGATGTGTTAAAAACTTAATGTTTCAAGAAAAAAACTATGTAAATGATGAATTCAGTTTTAAACAACAACAAAAAAGTACTGTCATTATAGAGAGATAGACAGACAGACAGACAGACAGACAGGCAGATAGATAGATAGAACTACATTTAAAAAACGAACTCAGACATTTTACCATCAGAAGCAGAACACTGATTGATTTTCTTGTTGATTGAGAAAGATTTAAGGTCTGTGATGACGACAGATAAAGGACTGACACATCAAACCCATCACACTCAGAACCGTAGGTTAATGGGCAGCTGTGGCTCAGTTGGTAGAGTGGGTCGTCCAATGGCTGAGACTGTGTCCCAGCTCTGGCTGTCCACACGTCGAAGTGTCTTTGGGCAAGACCCTGAACCCTGACTTAGTCTCCCAGTAGAACTGACCTTTGACCTTAGAAACCTACTGGTGTATGAGTGTGTGTGAATGGGTGAATGTGAAGCTAATGTAAAGCACTTTGAGCACCATGAAGGTGGAGAAGATAAGTGCAGACCATTTAATGTCCAGTTGTGACAGATAAGATAACGCTTCTATCATTTGTTGTGTTGGCAGTGCACAGCAGTCGACACCTGATGAGGAAACATCGCAGTCACCTGAGGACCAAAATCGAGTCCGGGGAGGGGACGGTACCAGTGCGATGTCGAGGACCCGTTCAGACGTGGGACGGCGTCTTACAGGGTGAACAGCTGATCACTATGTCCTGCACCGACAAGATCACCAGGTTAGTGTTTTCACCTGAACCTGGACGCTGAACTGATGCAGCCATTATTTATTATTTATTCGTTCATTCATTTTATTTATTCATTTTATTTATCTGTTTCGCACATATGAGAAACACAATAAAACAAGACAAAGGAGAAGAAGACAAAAACACAACATAGTGAAGCCAATTATAGAAAATGGTTTATTTGTTGGAAGCATTATTAATGACCTGGAGGGGGCGGAGCTTAGAGTGGCTCATGTGCATTTAAAGGGCCAGCACTCAAAGGTTGACTCATTTCACCGCTTACCCCTTCCTCTCTGTTTTGCGCGTCCATGTGTAGGGGTAGGGGTCTTGGTTCACGTTAAGACAGAGGAGTAGGGGGGGGGGGCAGTTTTATACCCCTTCAAACTGAGATTCTCCAGAGGCAGACTCCAAACGGAGCGGTACGAGGAATTTCCCAGAATACAATGCAAATCTTTTCTTTTTTTTTAATGCTGGCATCTACGAAGGAAGTACACAAATGTAGTATTTTCACCATAATTAACAGTTTTTAAGTGTGATAACTGTTGTATAAAGTTTGACATTGTCACAATGTGTAATGGTCATTTTCTCCATAAAACGCACATTTACAAAATCACTATTTACGTAAATGTAGAGTAATCGGTTGATACATAGCACTTCTCCGATTCGACACAGGTATTAGTAAAAATATCTGCATATCCCAGGAGAACTCCACAAATACAACAGCAGACATGTTTGTTTACTTCTGGTTAAAGCTGTTGCTTTTTGTTACATAACAACTGCTGGAGTGAACTGATGACTTAGGGGAGTGTTTAAGCCCTACACCTTATAGCTCTGTTTGAAGGGGTAAGGGGTAAAATGAGACTGAGGCAAAATGACCAGAAAAAAGAAAGAAAGAGATGAATGGATGGATTGGCGGAAAGAGAGAGAGAGAGGAGACGGGCAGATTGGTGAAAGGAAGGAATGGATAGAATATATATATATATATATATATATATATATATATATATATATATATATATATATATATATATATATATATATATATACAGGCTCAGACTCAAAACCAAAACACTGATTGATTTTCTTGTTGATTGTGAAAGATTTAACGCCTGTGATGACGACAGATAAAGGACTGACACTGAGGTTGACTTTAGAAGCAGATCAGATCCTTATGAAACAGCTGATCCACGGGTAAATAAAGCATTTGAGCAGATAGGGCTGATATTTACCAGTGTTTGTGTTTATTAGTGTTCTTCTAATCCAGGCTGGATGGAAAGTCTTTTCTAGTCTGTGCAGGTACCATCGATTTGTCGATAGTCTGGTACCGAATGCGTGGATATGCGTCGCAGCTAATCCTGTTTTATGAATTAATGTGTTCATCAAGTCATTGTTTTAATCTCCGTATAGTCTCACAGCTTAGTTGTACAACTCTCCTCCCAGTATTTGACAGAAAATGCTTCTCTTTGAAATTATTCTCTCTCTACTTATTATGAAACAAAACGTGATGGTTTGACAAATGATTAGGATTAAAGGAGAAAAATAACAAACTGCTCTTACTTCCTTACATTACACTTCATGGCTCAGTAATATTTAGGACAGAGGTGTCAAAACATGTGGCTCGGGGGGAAAACTGGCCCGCCAAAGGGTCCAATCTGGCCCCTGGGATGAATTTGTGAAATGCAAAAATTGCACAGAAGATATTAATAATTAAGGAAGTTTAAATACTTTGACATCAATTCAATCTCTAATGGATCAGACCATAATCAGAATGAACCATAAATTATGAAAAAGGTAATTTTTCTTCTTTGTTTTAGTGCACAAAAAGGGAATTAATTAATTAATTAATTAATTAATTAATTAATTAATTAATTAATTAATTAATTAATTAATTAATTAATTAATTAATTAATTAATTAATTAATTAATTAATTAATTAATTAATAAAAAAAGACTAGCCTCTCACAAAAAATGTGAATATCCTTAAATGTATGTGGAATTTGACCAATATTCTGAACGTCCTTAAATGTTGTGTAAATCCACTGTTATCTTTAAGTTGTGATACATGTTAATATTTTTCTTAAGAATTTTCAGGTTGTTAATATTTGTTCGTGTCATGTTCAAGTACAATTCATAGATGCAAACATTTTCATTAAGGAATTTTACTATTTTTGCTCAAAAAAAAAAGTTTGGAATTTACAGTATTTGTATGTTTTCTATTCTCATTATCTGAACCCGTTTTATCCTCACTAGAGTCACAGGGGTCTGTGGGGGCCTAATCCAGCTACAATGGGCGAAGGCGGGGTACAGCCTGTGTGAGTCGCAGTTCATCGCAGGGCTGAACATATATGGACAAACAATCCATTTTACTGGTGTGGCCCACTTTATATAAGGGATTGGATTTATATATCACTTTCTTGGCTTTTTGTTAATGACGTTACCATAGCAACTGACACGATATAATCACGTCATCGACACACGTCTGAGAGGACAGGGCTAACTCATGGCCTGGTCTAAAGTAGTTCCCACAAAAAAGTCCTGGAAGTTCCGATAGTGGAAACACGCCTGTAATGCGTCACATTATTTCCAGAGTAACGGTAACAGTGATACAGTTATGGATAAAGTAATTAAGTAATTACACTGTTACTCGAAATGTGGCTGCGTTAGTAACGTCGTTATTCCCAACACTGGTTGTGTTGCTGGATTTCGAAGGCACAGACCGTTGACATACCCTGCACACTCTACGTCACTCTTACAGTCACCAAACCACTGCAACACATGTCCACTGACATTTTGTCTCAATATCGTCCTCTTTGGAGAATAACTCCAAGACATGGCTTTCACTGCCCTCAGCTACACTTTCTGCCATTCCTTCTGTCGTCTGTATCTGTGCGTCTGGCTTAAGGTCCTGCGCTTGTTTTTATTTATCTTCTACGTCTGTTCTCATCCAAATGTGAGCTACAGCGCCCCCATAAGTTCCACCAGTGTAGCTCTGGTTTCCTGCATATCTGCGCATCAGTAGAACAAATTTCACTTCAACGCACATTTCCACCATGTTTGATCAAGGCTCATAGCTGATCAGTGTAGTCAACCTGAAGTTTATCGCAATCATTAATCACGATCATATAATCGTCCAGCCCTACGTGAACATGTTATGCGTTTCTTGCTGTTTAGATGAAAACATGACCCACCTCATCCTCAAAACTCCCTACTCATGAAGGGGTCTTCAGATTTTTGGTTTTCAGACCCCGACAGCACGGTTACCGTGTAAATGAAATTTTGTCACTTACGCTCGCAATCGTCCTCATAAATGGTGCCTAATCCATTCTGAACAGAACTATAGACACCAGGCCTCAGTCAGTCACTGCATTTCCATGACAGTTTTTCACAAAACAATAGCGATATTCGTAAAATTTCGATAAAGTATATTTGCGCTTTGAATGTGTTTCCGTTGACGGTTGTTCTAGGCAGGACCGTCGTAACTCTTGTAAAATATCATCCTGCGAGATTTCACTGCCGTCACCTTCAGAGCTTCGGATTGGCCATCACCCTGATAGTGTTAGAGTGAATGAATCGGCTCACTCTCTTGTCAGTAAAAGTCCATGGTGTCCATATAAAGACACTAACATGTCAAACAAACCAGCTGGTTCACATTATAAGGGTCTGTACATGTGGTCCCTACATTGTCAGGTCAAAATATTAAGTGTAAATATGCTCAACACTTAACAACAACAACAATAAATGTATGTAGTGCTTTTTTTTCTTACACTTGACACTTTACAGAACAGATGATATATTTCTCTGTAAAAAACAAAAAACAATTAAAAAATTAAAAAACTAACAGATAATAAAATGAACCCTTCACTGTGTCTACTGTAGGAACCACCCTCTCATGTCCCAACAGCCAATGGTTGTCATAGTTACAGTGACTGCGGCTGCCATTTTCACTCCCAGAGGAGTGATCATGTGACCATGTACGTCACATCCTGTGACATATAATTGCGGAAAAAGTGTTTCCAATGCACTTTTGCGATATATAACAATATCAAAATACCTGGAAAACCACCTCATGAAAGCGTGACAAAATTTTATCAATATTTTTTCTAAATTCAGGTGTTTCCATTCCAATTTTTTTATAGCGATATTTACATTTTGTGAATTTCCAAAGCTAATGGAAACGCAGCTAGTCATGTAAACATTATTCCAGGTATAACAACCCAGTTTTACCATATTTGGCTCAATTCTGTCATCCTATAAATGCTACTCACCAAAACATCTCTTGTGATATTCTGCAGCCAACCTTGACTTTGCATCTTCCGAGTGGATTTGAGATCAGTTCTTATTATTACAATCTGAGTCTTTGTGCCACAACAGGAACTAAAGCGCTGAATTTAGCTTAGTAAGCAGCGCACTGTGCCAACTGAGGCGTACAGGACGACAGCTAAGGCGGCATCGGCACCAATAAAACCACCCCCAAAAAAACAGGCAGATCATGGAGACAGGGGAGGCGGGTGGGAGGTGGGGGGGAGGCAGGGGACAGAGGGAGGTGAAGCTCCTCCTGTGGAGCCGCTGTTAATGTGAGCAGTTTGATGCAGTTGGCCAGGGTGGAGATGGTGTGATTAAATCTAGCCAGGTCACCAACGGGGGTGAAAGCAATTACTTTACAAAAAAATTGAGTGACGGGGGAGGGAGAAGGGACACCCTGCTTTTCTTCTCCTTCCACACATTCCAGACGGCAGACGCTCTTTCTTTGCTCCACAGCCTCCTTCTCCTCCTCTCTGGGCTTTTTTTCCTTATTTTTATATCGCTGTAAATGATCAGTGGGTGTCGTTAAAATGAGTGGGTCACCAAGGGCTGGTTTATCAAGGTCAGGGTGGAGAAACACACACACACACACACACACACACACATATACTCATTTCCATGCCTCATGAGGACCAAGTTTGTACTCATCACTTGTAGGTAAAGTAGCCATTGGATAGTGAGCATAAACATAAAACCTCTTTTAAAAAAAGTTTTCATATAAAACATAGAATTGAAAATAGAAAATGATATAACAAAAAAAAATCTAAATTAAATAAAAAAAAATAATGATACAATTTTTAAAAAGTGTAAAAAACCGAATGAAATAAATCTAATTAATAATAATCATTCCAAAAATAATAATAGTAATAATAAACATTATCTCCAAACTTTTGAAAAATACATGTTTCACTTTCCACCAGTTTCCCTCATGCTTTGTGGGGACTTCAATTAAATAAAATAATGTATTCTTCACATAGATTTATATTTTACTTGTGGGAACCTTGATTTATATTTAACCCTCATGGTGACCTGCATTTTGGTCCCCATAGTGTCAGAGGTCCCCATGGTGTGACTGTGTAAACATATCAATGTCCCCATGAAGATAGAAATACAAGAACACACACACACACACATACATACATGTGGAAAAATGGAAAGATTTTGCTTTCAAACTGTTAATTTTTTGGAAAATGTAATAAATACATGAATAATAAAAAAAAAAAGGTTTCGGACACTACTACAGCGCTGTTTAAATGCGTCATCACCATCGAACAATTAAAACGTAACTGTATTGTCTCTCAAAAAATAAACATCCTACTTTTTTAATGTTTTGTTGTATTTCCGTCTGTAATAAAATTAAAAAATTAATAACAAAATAAAATTGTCATCTAACATGTTTCTAAGTGTTACTTCCGCCTTCGTCAGAGTGACACGCTTTTAAACTACAGCTGATGTTGAGTCGTGGAGAAATAGAGAACATCACAACATCAGCTGTTTTTTAAAAGCACGTCACTGCAAGAGGCAGAAGTAACACGCCTGTGAGGTAAATGAAAGACTGACTTAATTTAACAGGAAGACATAATGAACATTCTACAGTTAATACTGCACCGTCATGTCTATTGCACTTATACTGGGCAGGGGGGCGGCTGAGTGACTGTGTAAAACGTCCCCAGAAAGATATGAATAGAAGTACACAGTGTTAAAGTGATCCCTAGATACTCTTTTTGTCCTCTGTCACACTCATTACTTTTTTATTTACTCGCTTTCTTCACTTCCTGCACTTTATTACAGTTAGTTCAGCTTACACCATGGGTTTTTTTTTTTTTTAGGACCTTTGCTCAAATCGTAAACATCTCCCATAATAACCCACATCTCAGCTCATTTTTACCACATTTTTACCTGATGATCACCCGTTTAGTTTTCGCTAGAACCGAGACGCTCCTGTGCTAATATTTGATTTTAAGTCGACAGCTGGATTTAATTGAGGGGCCTAAATGGCTTTCATATAACGATGATGTTCTCCATTTCCAGCACCGTTTTATGCAGATGAACACATTACTTTAATGGTCCCCGTTTACTTGGGGAGGAAAAGAAACGATAGATGTAGAGAGACTGAGAGGAGAGAGAGGAGAGGAGAGGAGGTCTCTCCCCTCTCCTCTCTTTAAATCTGCACAGCTCGAGCCAGATGGCTGTCTTTTCTTGCATGAGATTAAAAGATGTTTCTGATTCACGGTGTCGCTTTCTGGGTAAATTAATATTTTGGGGCTAAACTATTTCTGTTTCAGCCGAGGTTTGCATGAACCAGGCCCCTCCTCTCCATTTGAGAGGGAAGGGCAGATCTCTGACAGACTGCAGGTAAAGCGTCGACACCAGCGCCATCGACAACGCCATCAGCTGCTGGATGGGCCTGTTTAGTGACTCCCAAAAAGCTGTTGATGTTAATTGACTTGCACAGGAAGTGAAAGAAAACGTAATGAGTGATTATTAAGTAGATGTGTGTGTGTGTGTGTGTGTGGGGGGGGGGGGGGGGGGGGGCAAGCAGGCGTGATCATCCATGATAAATAGACATTGATTAAACTGAACCTTTTGTTCTTCGTGTTTTTCAGTAAAATCATCAAACGCATATTAATTCTTTAATGTCATTATTTTATTTGTTTATTTTAATTTGCACATATAAATGGTATACAGAAGGTAATATATATATATATATATATATATATATATATATATATATATATATATATATATATATATATATATATATAAATATGAATAAAACAGAATATATAAAGTAAATGCCCTATCTATAATAAATGCTCTGGAGGCTGGAAAAAAGTTCACCTCCATTACACTTAAACCGAACCTTTTGCTGTTAAGGTGATGCAGTAAACTCCTCATAAATGCGTCTTAACCCTTAAATGCCTGAATTTAAATATAAGTTTTTTAAAAAGTAAATGTTAAATTATGTGGACATATACAGTGAATCAGGGGTGTTAATCTCATGTTAGTTCAGGGGCCACATTCAGCCTAAAAAAAATTCTATAAATAATAACATAAAAAAGCTATAAACTACCTGAACAAAACATGAACAAATATGAACAACCTGTAAATTCTGAAGAAAAATAATTATAATGTTGACAATATTATGCTTTAGTTTATTATTTATACATGTGCATCACAACTAACAGATCGACAAATATACACATTTAGTAACAGGCTGAATATTGATAAAATTCAAGATATATTTCAGGTTATTTTTTCCAAAAACTAGTGCTTTTGTACTTTTTTTACACTAAAATAAAATGCTAAATTTCTTTTCGGTTGGTTTTCATTATTAGGGCAGTATTGTACTAGGCTCATTCACTTTAGATTGAATTGACGTGAACTGATTTGAACTTTGACTGTTAATGTCCTCACTGTAATATTCACATCTCACAAATTCATCCCAGGGGCCAGATTGGACCATTTGGTGGGCCGCATTTGGCCCCCCGCGCCTTATGTTTGACACCTGTGCAATAGATGGATTTTTTTATATATTTTTTTTTGGTATGTTGCATATTTGTGAAAAGTTCAGTCAGTTTCCAGTCCCAATATTATAAAGGTGAAGGTAGTTGGATGAAAATGAGTGAAAGAGAGGAAAGAGGAAAGGAATAGAAGTGAGGAGAGGTGGCGTAACATGTGGGAGAAAGGAGAAAGGGAGGGGGAGGAGGAGGAGGAGGAGGGGGAGAGCTTTAGTGACAGGTAAGACAATTTGATCATTATCTTGATGCAGGACGTGATGAATAACATCCACTGGACTGACACACACACACACACACACACACACACACACATGCTCGTTCACATGCCTCATGAGGATGAAATTTGTAATCATCAATTGTAGTTAAAGTAGGTATTGGGTAGTGAGTGTAAACACGTCTTTCTTTTTTTAATAAATAAAACATTTTTACAATTAAAAAAATATTAAAAATACATTAAATATAATTAAATATGATCAAAAATCTAATTAAAATTTAAATAAAAAATAAAATACAATAAATAAAACAATAAGAATAAAAAGAAAAGAAAATGGAAAAGGTCAATATATTTTTACATATACAGTGGAAATTTAAAAAAAAAAGGCAAAATACAAAAAAGAAAACAAAGTAATACATTTTAATTAATAAAAATAATAATAATGATGGTAATAATGAAAAAAATTAAATACATTTAAATGATGTTTAAAAAAACATGCTTTATGGGGGCAAATTAATGTGTTTTAAAGGGAACATTATTTGCATACTTTAAACAGCTTTCAACAATATTTTTATATAATCCTCATGGGGTCTCCATAGTGTGACTGTGTAAACATATTAATGTCCCCATAAAAATAGAAACAAAATCACACACACACACACACACACACACACACACACACACACACACACACACACACACACACACATACATACTGGTTTCCATGTCTCATGAGGACCAAATTTGTAATAATCACTTGTACATAAAGTAGCCATTGGATAGGGAGCGTAAAACACACCTATTTTTTTTTTTAATAAAATAAAATATTTAAAATATTTAAAAAATACAATCAAATAAATCGTAAAATTTATATTTAAAAAATTTAAAATGACTACAAATACAAATTACAACACTTAATATTTATAAAATGACACTTACTTCTCTTCAGATATTTCAGCTGCTTCATATTTATTAGAGTTTCATGTAATTTGACTTTTTTACATTAAAACCTGCAGTTTTTATTATTTACAGGTAATTATTATAATCATATTTTACTGCTTTGACCCAAGTGAGATATAATTATTCTGTATGTAGAACCTGAAATAGAATATTTTTACACTGTTAATATCTTCATTGTTATTCATCCGAAAGGCCAGATTGGACCCTTTGGCAGGCTGGATTTGGCCCCCGGCCCTTATGTTTGTGAACGGATCAATGTCCCCAGAAATATAGGAACACAAGCATCCACACATACTCCTGAAGACCACGTCTGTAATCATCACTTGTAGGTAAAGGAGTCATTGGGTAGAGTGTGTAAACGATTTTTAAAATAAATAATGAATATAATTTTATTAAATTAAAAAATATTTCAAATCTAAAAGATAAATAAAAAATGACATTAAGTTAAAAAAAATTAATAAAACATAAACAAATAAATGAAAAACTAAACATATTGAAAAAATATCATCAAATGGTATGACATTAAATTAAAATAAAAAAAAATATCTAATAATATTTTTAAAAATATATGAAATAAATTGGGGGAAAAAAGGAATCACGTCTTGAAACCTTTGAAGAATACATGTTTTGCTTTGCACCTGTTTCCATCATGCTTTATGGGGACGTCTAGAAAAAACAAGTTATGTGCTTATTGTATTTGCATAAATGTGGGTACTTCACACTACACTGAGAAAAGTAAAACATTGAATCAACTTAAAAAATGTTCTTCAATAGGTCAAACATAAAAGCATCTAGTTGAATGAATCAAATTAAATTAAAATAACCCTAAACATATGCAACCCTAGTTCACTCAACTAGATTTTTTAATGTGTGACCATAAAAAGTCAAAATTAAAACTGCAAACAGTCCCAAAGGCCTTCGCCTCCCCACGCGCCCACTGCCAACAGCTGTTGGCAAGACGACGACGTACCATGGGCAGGATGTGATATTCTGCCAGAAACACACACTTTTGTATAAATATGTAGGTGGCGCTATAGAGTGACTTATTTGAAATATTGTGTTTTGAATGGGTGTAGAACTGTGAGACTGACAACTGAGTCAAATTTGAGCCAAATCTGTGTTTGTATGTTCGAACTACAGCCATTTTAGCAAAGGCGCTATAGATCAAAATCGCAATTTCTATTGATAAGTGGATGTAGACCCCGGAGATAGACGTCTGAGTCAAATTCCAGCCAAATCAGTGTTCGGGTGTCCGAACTAATGCCATTTTACTTACAGTATATTTGACAAATCTGTAGGGGGCGCTATAGTGCGAAATAATAATTTCATATGACTCACAGGTGTAGACCCAGGAGTTAGACGTCTGAGTCAAATCAGTGTTTGTACTGATTTGGTTGAAAAGTTTGATGTCCCACTTGTCTAGATCGTGTTCACCGATTTTGAGCTCATTGGGCCCAACGGCCAAGGGGGAGTTAGTTAAATTCCGATGACAGTGAAAATCCATGACTCAACATGTTTGAAATTTCAATTCAAGATGGTGGACTTCCTGTTGGTTTATGGACGTGGCCATCATACGTTTCTTTTGGTCATCATATGATGAACATGTGTATGGGTGGCTGTGGCTCAGTTGGTAGAGTGGGTCCCCCAATGACTGAGAGGTTGGTGGTTCACGTCTCGGCTCTGGCTGTCCACATGTCAAGGTGTCCTTGGGCAAGACACTTAACCCTGACTTAGGCCCCCAGTAGGACTGACCTTAGACCTTAGAAACCTACTGGTGTATGAGTGTGTGTGTGAATGGTTGAATGTGAAGCTAATCTAAAGTACTTTGAGCACCATGAAGCTGGAAAAGAACTATAGAAGTGCAGAACAGGCCTAATGCAAACTATTGTCACTTTTCTCGGCGGCGCTGTAGACACAGTTCTTTACCGATTTTTTACGAAACTATATACATTTTTCACACTTCTGAAATGTGTGCAAAATTTGGTGAGTTTTCCTGCATGTTCAGGGGTTTAATTTGATCTCAAAGTGCTGACTCCCCTTGAGATCATAGCAGACTCAATAGGCCTTGTGCCGGACGTGGTCCGCGGCGAAGGCCTAATTATGAGATAAAAAGTCAAAATTGAAGAAGATTTTCTAAGTTGATTCAATGTTTTACTTTTTTCAGTGTACATTTATATTTAACCCTTGTGAGGACCTGAATTCTGAATTTTGGTCCCTGTGGCATGACTGTAACTATATCAATGTCCCCAGAAAGACAGGAATACAAGCACCCACCCACACACACCTTTTCCCTTGCTTTACCTAGTTCACAGACACAAAGCATCATCAGCTCCAACAACAACAGCAGCCAAAGGTCAGTACATCAGCATTCATTAGGTGGAATAACACATTAGCATGCGTGCATTCATCACTGCCACTGGGGTTAATGCACTGCACGGGACTCACAGGCAACCACCGTCCATTACTCAGTTAGAGGGCGATCACCTCGGGGTTTGTTTAGGGAGATCCGCAAGTGACACAAAATCAGTGCGGGGCTCATCCTGCCGGTGGCGATGCGATACTGCCATACTGTCGCCAGCTGGACT
Organism: Siphamia tubifer; assembly: GCA_020466265.1. Lineage (NCBI taxonomy): Eukaryota > Metazoa > Chordata > Actinopteri > Kurtiformes > Apogonidae > Siphamia > Siphamia tubifer. Next base: position 7,990,570 of record CM035802.1, on the reverse strand, counting down.
GTAGAAAGCTCCTCTGTTTAGCCAGCAGATGCTAATTTACCCACCGAAAATGATAATAATTACCATGTTTATTATAATTCTTGCCCTTCATAGAGAGGGAAAGTCTGCGGTACCTGAGCGCCGTCCTCTCACCACATTAGACTAATGAACTTCACAGATTACACATTATGTGACTAATCTTTTTGCATCATTTAGGTTTTTTTCTTGAGTCCTCACAATACAGATTTTTGCTTAAAAAAACTCCAGCTGTTCTTCAACGGTTTGGAGTATAGATGAAAGAATGGACTCTTTGTAAAGGGAACACCCTGCAGTTTGATTAAAACACTAAATTTTACTGTTTATTCAACAGGTACAAAGTTGACTCTTTAGAAACAATAGTTTCTATTTTTTTCTCCCTAGTTTTTAGGTACAGGTGTCATTCCACTGAAAACCACTTTTCCACGCTCTTTTTTGGAATCTGATGGGTCACCCTGAGTTACCGACACATGCTCCTTTGACAGTGGTTCATCACCTCCACTGGCTGCATACCCTCATTCACAGAAAACAACAAGAGGAACCAGGGACCCAGAAAAAGCTGGTCCATCTGACGTCAGACGGACTTTAGCGTCACCCACGTGGGGTTAAACCTGTCCCTGGCAGCAAATCTGAAGTAGCATTAGCATTAGCATCTACAAGAGAAGATGGTGCCACAGTAGCTGCTGCACAAACTGGGAAAAAATGGCAGCTCAAACTGGTTCATGTGCGTTTTCAGAATAAGCAACGACACGAAACCTAGCTGGATGATACTTGGGTAAAGGTAAATACATACACAGCGAGAGGGGAGGGGGGAGTGGTCCTTCACGCATTCTGAGCCAATCAGAGACTCCTCGTGACCGCGTCATGGACATGTATGAGGAAGTACCGGTAAAAACTGTTGTTCGACCGTAAGACATTTTTCTACCGTGAAAAAACAGCTGGAAACAAAACAAATAGAATTTTTCAATTGAATCAACACACAATGCATTCAATAAGAATGGATAACACAGTAATATTAATGAAATAACCAAAATTAATTTTATTTAAAATAAATATTTGCATGTATTATGCAAAGTAATAAGGGACAACAGCTCAGATGTGTGGTGAATGAAATCTGCTGTCTTTTTTCACCCATTTGTCACCTGACAGCCTGTGTTTGACCTTTCACCTCTGCTTCCTTCATCTTCCTCAGCTGCTCCTTCACTTGACTCTCTCCTTCCACTCTCCTCTCCTTCACTTTCTTCCACTGCTCCTCCCTGACTAACGTTACTTGACTTATATGATTACATACAACATTAACATTAGATATGCTCTCGATAATTCACCTCCCCAGCCCCTTAAAGGATATATGATTCAAGATAATTATCTGTAGTTGAGGCTACTTTAGGTCTCACATACTCGACGTGGTGGTGTATTTGCAACCAACATAAAATGTGTAGAAATTTGAAGAAACGGCGAGGGGGAATTAGTAGCAGCAGGACGCTGCTACTAAATGGATGTAGCTGAACATATATATATATATATATATATATATATATATATATATATATATATATATATATATATATATATATATATATATATATATATATATGTGTGTGTGTGTGTGTGTGTGTGTGTGTTGTATTTTATGCTGGTTCTCATCCAGGACTCTCCTGGAAAAGTGGTCCTCAGTTACAATGGGATCTTTTTTCCTGGTTAAACACATTTTGGATAAAAAAATACATAAATAAAATTCTACCTTTTCCATGCCTTCACCTTCAGATGGAACATCCTGGGCGTGCAGGGGGCGCTGCTGAGTCACTTCGTGGAGCCGGTTTACCTGCACAGTTTGACCGTAGGCAGCCTTCGCCATACGGGTCATTTGGGCCGAGTCCTGAACCAGCGACAGGAGCGACTGGGCCCTTTAGCAACAACGTACAGACGCAACCAGCCCCTGCTCAGTGGTACGACCAACACACACACACACACACACACACACACACACACACACATGTTTCCATGTTTCATGAGGACCAAGTACAATACATGTTTCCCTTTGCTTTAACTTTAGCTTCAGCATTAGCTTCAACATTAGCTTCAGCATTAGCTTTAACATTAGCTTCAGCACTAGTTTCAGCATTAGCTAGTTTCAGCATTAGCTTCCACATCAGCTTCAGCATTAGCTTCAGCATTCCCCAATAGACATTCAGACAGTTTTTCTGGAGATCAGTGTGTTGTGCATGTGATGCTGTGACGTCATGGTGTAAAGCACCCAAGTGACTTCCTATTTTTACATAAAAAACGGAATACCACACAATTAAAAATCCACTTGACGGTGTTGTCAAAATCAAACCAAACCAAATGAAAAGTGGTGAAACATCACCATCTGATGGTGAAATGTGGTGACACACTTTAAAAACAGTTACGACTTGTCATGTGATTGATTACATTACATACTATTGGGCATTCAATTCAATTTTATTTATAGAGCCCCAAATCACAACAGCGTCACCTCACAAAATACATGATGTCATGTATGATGTCACAATGCAATCAAGCAACTTATGGTGAATTTTCAGAGTCAATAGTGACTTCTGGTGATTTTTATTTTTTGTGGCAACACCGATTAAACACTTTCACAATAACTCTCTCCTTTGTTCAAACATTGAGTGTATTCACAATAATTGCCAACCTGGTTGAGTTGTAACAAGACACACTTATACTGCTAAATCACATGTTAGCGTATTCACAATAGCTGTCCAAATTGTTCAGTTATAACACATACAATACAACACTGACTTTTTCAGTTCAGTCCTTATACACACACTGTAATATTATGGTATGGAAATGCAATTATACATACAGAATATGTTACATTCAATGCTTAGCACATTTACATGTCATTACCCATTGAAATAAAAATAAATAAATTGCTAGCTCAATGCTAAATTGAGTGGTAAAATCCATGGACACAGTAACAACTAGCATTTTCTGGTTAACTTATGAATTGTATTTTCTGTTTATCCAACATCAAAGGTTCACAGCAGAGGCATGTTTTGCTATGAATTGTAAAAATGTACCATTGTTTCGTTTAATGGAAGGTTGTTGATAATTTCAGGTGACCGTCTGTCTGAATGGGAATCTCAATTTTACCCAAAGTTCTCTTAAGTCAAAGAACGTATGTATATATATATATATATATATATATATATATATATATATATATATATATATATATATATATATATATATATATATATATATATATATATATATATATATATATATATATATATATATATATAAAAAAGCTGAAGGTTCATGTGTCTGTCATTAAAGACTGAAAGCATGTGTCAAAAAGCACCGTACTATTTGTCTTTTTCATCTAATCTCTGTATCTACTCTGTTTGCTTCTGTCAAACAAGTTATATCGATAAGAAATGAGCCGCAGAGCTACATATCTGTCATGTTCTGCTGAAGGCGCTTGACAGAACCATCTGTTTGCTTCTGTGTTCTTTGCTTTAGTGGTAACTCGGTGTCAGTTTACAGAGAACTGACAGAAAACAGTGATTCATTATTGTTTGACCTGAACTAGATGAATGAAAACACATGAACACATCACACCTACACATGATATGGTTTCTCATTCACGCTAATTGGAAATATTGACACAATACAATTATCTGTGGTAGCTGTTAATATTTATTTAAGTTACAGGAAATGTAACGATGAAGGCTTAAGTAGAAGTATTTCATTTACTCCCGTTAAGATAATGTGTGAAATGGCGAGTTTGAGCCGACACATTAGCCCTGTTTATATAAGATTTTATTCCTAATTCTGCTTTAAGATGACCTTGTAAAAACCTAATTCCACTTGAAAATGATCATTCCAAAATAAACTTAATTCTGAATATAGTCTTTCGTTTATTCCAATTTTTATTCTAATCTTAATTCCGAATTTGATAATTCCTCTGACATGTAAAAGTTATTTCAATTCAATTCAATTTTATTTATAAAGCCCTAAATCACAACAAAGTCGTCTCACAGGGCTTTACAAAAACACAATCAACTATAGAGATATATGAAAAGTCCCAAGCATCCCCTGTCTTTAGACCCTCCTTCTCAGCAAGAAAAAACTTCAAAACCCAGTGGGAAAAAGAAGAAATCTTGAGAAGAACCACACTGAAGGAGAGATCCACTCCCATGGACGGACAGACTATAGATGAACGTCCATTTATAAATGAAGGAGGAGGGGGGGTTGGTCCAGACACCAGACAGGCAAGGGCGGGGGTCCGGGGTCACAGGTCAGCACAGGCGAGACACTGCAGATCCTGTCATCCAGGGCTCCCACGCAGACACTGTCAGGAGAGCCACCACCAGGGGGGAAAGGGGACACCAGGTGACTAGCCATGAACCAACTTGGTATGAAAGATAGGTTATAAAAATGACAGAAACTGGGGTGAGAGAGAGAAAGAGAAGAAAGAACTCAGTGTCTGTACTTCCCCCAGCCTTCTAGCTCCTAGGGCAGCCTAGACTGAACTGTGACTCTTTCCCCTTTAACATTATTCCAGTCGTTCTGCACATGCTCCTGGTCTTGTCGCGATGACGCACATATTCCACTGTCTGCATTATTTTGTTGATTCAGTCGAGCTACTGCTTCGTAATTATCACAAAAATAAAGTCAAAAATCACATGTAGTATCTGGTCTAACATGTTGAGAGGTAAAATGAATGCAGAACAGGAAGTGGACGCCATCGTTTTCTTCCAGGAGACACAGTCGCAGCTAGAAGACCTGGGTTTGATTGCCGGACCATGCAGGCCTTTCATGTTCCTCTCCCTGTGTCTGGATGCTCTGGTGTCACCCAGTTTTTTAGTGCAGCCAGCCAGGTCCTCCAAACCACTGCACAGGTTACCTCAATGGCAGTAAAAAAGGATGGGTTAAATGACACTTTAAAAGGACACTTTTTTATTGTACAGTGTATAATGACAAATAAAGTATTTGTCCAATCAGAACCCTCTGTACCTCCAGCTCTGAAAGAGTGGAATATAACCTTTATTTGTAATTAACATGTCAATGTAAACATGAAGGAAATAGTTTTAATTCTGAATTATTGTATTCCAAACTAGAAAAGCACTCTGAGAGCGCAAAGCTCCCCCAAGGCAGACCTCCCCCCTTCAAATGAAGAGAGGTCCACCAAGGTATTTACATTAAATTGTAAATGGAGAATAAATGTCAAAGTGATCCAGAATCCAGGATCTCTTCCAGATCACCACCAAAATGTAATCATTATTTCCTTGCGACACTCCCAACACATCCCGAAAATTTCATCAAAATCTATCTAGATGTTTTTGAGTCATCTTGACCCCCCACCCCAATCACCACCGTAATCTAATCATTTCCAAATCTCCCCATTACCAACCTACCATGAAAATTTCATTAAGATCCATCCATAACTTTTTGAGTTATCTTGCTAACTAATAGACAAACTCTGGCAAAAATCGGGGGGTGGGGGTGTTATTGTCCATTTACCGCAATGCAAAATTTCTTCTGGATCACCACCACTCCCAACACATCCTGAAAATTTCATCAAGATCCGTTTTTGAGTTACCTTGCGAGCAGACAGAGAGACAAACAGACAGACAAACTCTGGCAAAAACATAACCTTCTTGGTGGAAGTAATTAGTGGGTTACAAGTGGGGACCCACCCTTGTGAGGACTTGAATGTTGGTCCCCATGGTGTGACTGTGTAAACCATGGGTGTCAAACTCATTTTAGTTCAATTCCACATTCAGTCCAATATGATCTGAAAAGGACCAGAGCAGTAAAATAATAACAGTGAAAAGAGTCAAATTACATTATGATAATGTTTACATCTATAATGTTTCCCTCAAAATATGAAAAACATCAACAAGTCTGGGCCTCCCTGCTTCGACTGCTACCCCCGCGACCCGGCCCCGGATGAAGCGTTGGATAATGAATGAATGAATCAACAACTTGACACATTTGACATTTCAGTTACAAATACACTAAACATTTAGTAACAGACAGAGTATTTGTAAAATGACACCTACTGCTCTTCAGATATTTCAGGTGGGTCATATTAGTTCAGTTCCAGAATTTTTTTTTTAATGTGTTTCTAGGGAACATCATTTGCATAAATTTGCATACTTCACAGCTTTCAACAATATTTTTATATAATCCTCATGGAGACCTGAATTTTGGTCCCCATAGTGTCAGAGATCCCCATGGTGTGACTGTGTAAACATATTAATGTCCCCATAAAGATAGAAACCCAAACACACACAAACTGGTTTCCATGTCTCATGAGGACCAAATTTGTAATCATCACTTGTACGTAAAGTAGCCATTGGATAGAGAGTGTAAAACACACATTTTTGGGGGGTGCAAAAACTAAAGTAAAATTTAAAAAAATCTTTAAAATATATTTTTTTTAATGAATACAATCAAATGAATACTAAAATGTATATTTTAAAAATTACAAATGACTACAAATACAAATTACAAATACACTAAACATTTATTAACAGACAAAATATTTATAAAATGACACTTACTTCTCTTCAGATATTTCAGCTGCTTCATATTTGTTTAGGTATTTATTCAGGTTTTTGTAAAAGGTTTGTTTGTTACTATAAAGATTTTCATGTAATTTAACTTTTTTTTTACATTAAAATGTTCATTATTTATAGGTAATTATTATGATCATATTTTACCGCTCTGACCCAATTGGGATGTAATTATACTGTATGTAGAATCTGAATTAAAACAAATTTTACGCTATTCATATCTTCATTGTTATTCATCCCAAGGGCCCGACTGGACCCTTTGGTGGGCCAAATTTGGCTGCTGGGCCTTATGTTTGACACCTGTGTCTTAAACTGTCACGTAGATGCATCTGCTGCATCCTGTTGAAGGGTAAAAGGTGAATAAAGTGGAGGTAGATGGACAGACAGCGGAGACGACCCTACACCAAATCAATGTAATCACAGACCTAATCGGACAGCCTTTCAGAGGGAGGAGGACGAGGAGGAGGAGGGGGTGTAAGGGGGAATAGAGGGGGGGGGTACGGACAGAGGGCAACAAAAGCTGAGGGAAGGAGAAGGAGAGACGTAGGCCAGGAAGGAAATGAAGAAAAAAACAGAAGAGCTTTAGTTGCATTCAGATATCTATCAGCGTACCCCCCCCCCGTCCTTTCATTGGCTGTGATGAGCTCCCTGGCTATTGTGTGTTCAGGCCTATTTAAAAGCAACTTTCCTGGAGGAAATTCCAGGGGATCGCAGCCTCCCGTCTTATCGCACACAACCAAAGCAGCTGCACCTGAACCCCGAGGGCCGAAGCATCGATGGGAAGACGTGTCCTTCACTTTGTCCTGCTGTTCGTTTCTACACTGTGGGCTGAAAGGAAACTGTGGCACAGCTGTGGAGTTTCATATTATTACATATTATATTTAGTTTAGTTTAATTTATTTCACACTTTAAAAGATAACAAACATGTAAGCAAGTGTAAATAGAAATACAACAGTGCGAGGGAGGCCAAAAGCTTAATGTGTTTATGTAAAAACCTCCTTTCATCAACTTAATTAGCTCTTTAAATGAATCAAATAAACAAATAACTTAATTAAAGTAAATAAAACTATACAATAAAAAAATATTTACCATTAGTTAAAGAAAAAAATAAACAACAAAACCAAAAACTTAGGAAATGTGAGGTTATTTATAAAAGCAGCTTTAGGGCGTGTGTCCACAGGATTTATCTTTATCGCTGTCAGAGCCAACTTTCAATACAAATCCTATATAGTTCACCGTCAAGAGTATAGTAGTAATAGTTCATAAAAGAATAATGTTGCACTCGTCAATGTCACAATTCTCTTACTGACCAATCAAAAGCAAGGAGGAGGCGGGACAAGCACAGAAAAGCATGGGGGTGTATTTGGACCAGCTTGAGCGGTTGATCTTAGTGGTTTCAGACAAACCTGTTATTAACGACCTGTCCATGACTCTGGGTTAAAAGTGAAGGCATGAGTCTTGTCCATTGTATAAAAGTAGTTTTGTATGCTGATAAAAACAAAGGTGTTAATGTTTACACATGCAATGGATCTAACACGGAAGTGCGTGACATTTGTGTAACTTAGCAACAACATGCGCTCACTTGAGTGAAAGGCTTCTCGGAAAGCACCCAGAAGACAAGGTTTTTAGCGCTCTTGGTCTTAAAAAGACATCCTGTGGACACAAGCCCGTAGTCTGACTTTTGAAAGTAGTAAAGGAGGGACATAATTTTAATGATTTATTCAAGTTATTCCAAACATCGAGGCCCCTGGACATGATTGTAAATTGTTGTTGGTTGGAATTTGCATGAATTAATCTAAAGTAATGACTTTATCATGTGAGGTGGTTGTGGAAGTCTGAGTTTAATAAGAAGGTGTTATGGTCATTTTCAGGAAGACAGGAACATATAACATATTTATTAGTATCAGAGACACATGATGACAAACAAGAACAAGAATAAACCCCACCCCCCACACACACATTTTACCTAATTTGCCCCATCTCTTATCATTGTGAAAACACATTGTTTCCTCCCAAAGGGGAGAGGCATATTATTTTTGAGTTAGTTTGTTTGTTGGTCTGTTTGTTTGTTTGTTTGTTTGTTTGTGAACACCTTCACGCAAAACTACTACTAATATAATACTTGTGGAAACATGTCATAACACAATATATGTAACTATATGACATGTAAATAACTGTTGTAAAATACAGTTTGTCATCTATTCAACTAGTAGTTTTTTCAACTATTACCTTATTGGAAGGTGTTGAATAAATATGTTAAATGCATGTATTGTTACCCCGCCCCCCAAAGGAGAGAGGGGCATTGTGTTTGAGTCAGTTTGTCTGTCTGTTTGTCAGCATGTTTACTGGACCCATTTCCATAAAATTTTCAGTAAAGGTATGAGATGGTCCAGAATAGATCGCATTAAATTTTGGTGAATGTAGGTCAAAAGTCACCGTCACCAAAAATGTGTTTTAACAATGATAAGAGATAGGTAAAATGTGTGGAAGTGGGACAGGGTTAGTTGTGCTGGGCAACACTTGTTGTGTCTGAGTTATTTTTAATCAATTAGCAGTAAGACTAGCTCTAAAAAGTGTAATCACATTACTCTTAAGCTGAAAACACCACAGTATTCACAAGTGTTGCACAAATACATAAAAATATACAAACACAAGTAATGTTGAGAAAAAAATACAAAACATACTAAAATTCACACGAAGACTAAACTAACAAAAAAAATCTATGGAAAATCCCAAACATATTTCAACAATTTCATCAAAATAACTTAAACAACTGTTCCATTTAATTGCGTTAAAGGTGTCATTCCACTGAAAACCACTTTTGCACGCTCCTTTTGGAATCTGATGGGTCACCATGAGTTACCAACACATCCTGTTGAATGTGGTGTGTCACCCCCCCTGGCTGTATTTACCATTCATAGAAAACAACACAGAGAAACGAGCGACTCAGAAGAACCTGTCCACATTACGTAATGTGGACATTGGCGTCCCCCACTTGGGGTTAAGCCCGTCCCCCATTGCAGTGAATCTGAAGTAGCATTAGCATTAGCATCTTGCTGCACAAACTTGAAAAAAATGGTAAACTGGTTCATGTGCTCTCTGTGGAAATAAAGTGTTGTTTTTTTCCCTGCATGTTTTCAAAACAAGTAATATTACAGTAATATTAATTAAATGACCATGGAAGGACTCCTTTAAAATTTAGAAAAGAAAAAAAAAAGAAATGATGGATTAGTCAGACTTAATGCATTCATTTTGACAGCCCTCGTGTATGTGTGTGTGTGTATGTATGTATATATATATATATATATATATATATATATATATATATATATATATATATCTTCTGTTGGCATTCTCACATCAAAAACATAAATGAGGCTCAAATCACAAAAATTTAAAATCAATAGTTTTCTCCGATGGTGCAGTTCATGTGGCCTTTTCTGCTCCCCGCATGTGAGGGCATGATACAGGGGTGCGCCCGGGACTGGGGTTCGGTTCTCTTCGGCTGGCGTCAGGTCAAAATAAGTGCATAAGATCTGTCTCCAGACGGACCATGTTCAAACCTGGCCAGGTTTTCTTTTTTTTATCTCACTGGGCACATTTCCTCCACGGTGGTGCACCACAACTGGTTCAGGGTGGGCCCGGAATGGTCAGGGGGAAGGTTGCTCGAGGGTCCGGCTGGGAGTTTTACAACCCCCCCTCTGCCCAGATTTCACTGCATGTGATGTTCCTCTTTCAGGCATTTTGTGTTTACGCCGTCAGAAAGACTCATAGACCACAACATCCAATGATGTTGTCCAAAACCAGAGGGGGAGATGAACACCCCACGCCCCCCAGCAAATCGCACCCAGTATATATATATATATATATATATATATATATATATATATATATATATATATATATATATATATATATATATGTGTAGTATATGCAGTATATATTCAGTGTACATGGGGAGACAGTTTTAATATTAACCTTCAACACTTGACAATAAGCACAATGTGTCCGCTTTAAGGGCTTTTAAATTAATATTTGTCTGTGAAATAATTAAATAAAGAACTCAAGGGCATATTCGAAGTCATTTGAACCATATTTCCAACCGGGAACTTTTTAATTATTGTGAACTAATATACCTCTCGTTTTCATTCCTTCGTCTCCTGCTGCATCCCATGAGGAATGTTATATATAAAGCTCTATATAGCGATTCTAATGCAGGTTACATACACTGTGTACACGCAAACACTGTCCTGTGGTGTAATTCTGCAGACGCCTCCGATATTAAGCTGGCGGCATGTGCACTGTACAGTTATGAGTCCTATAAAGCAAAGCCTCTCTCATGTCTGCCAAACACACCCCACAGGAGGAATTGATCAAGTCTTCAATGAGGGAAAAATCAAATTGGCTATTACAGAAACAGAGGAGTCAAGTCCATTGAAGGGATGAAATGAGCCATGAATGGAGCGAGAGAGAAAAGAGGGAAAAGGCAGGATGGATAGGACGGTCTTTTGTTCAAAGAGGTGCGTCTGCAACAAGAGAGAAGAAGAGATGGGTAATAAGAGACTGGGAGGATTGTTCCCGTGGCAGGCCATTCATTCCAGATCCAAGGAGCCGGAAAAGAAGAAGAGCCGCGATTGGCCAACGGAAGAGCAAAGACGGGAAAATGAGTGTGACAAAGGGTGGAGAGATGATCTGCAGGCGTGTGTTGTGGTTTGTACATGAGGTATCATACTATAACAAGAGGTGAGATCATAGGCAACTGTTGTTCAACCAGCGCAGGGAATCTGTCTGCTGCTTTTGGATGATGCTGCCTTTAACGCCACACGATACAATAAAAACCAAGTCAAGGTGAAATCCAAGTCTGGAGGAACAATGGGGGAAGGGGGTGTCTTTATCTGGAGACAGTTTTGCAGTAGATGTAGCTGTCAGATGTGTGCTCACTGCAGCTGACTTTTCTTCTGCCTCCACTGGAGTATTTTCTAAAACAACAAGAAGAGACAGGAATTTTTTTTATCATTTTTATTTGTTTTTTGACATAAGACATAGTAGTGAATTCAGTTTACATCGAACAGTTAAACCTTGGACTGCCTGAATTTATTTACAATCTATGGGGGCTACATTAGCCTTGTTTACATTGGAGTTTTATTCCTGTTTGATTCTGAAAAAAACTTAATTCCACTTTAAGATGAATCATGTAAACATCTAATTCCAGTTGAAAATGATAATTATGAATTCAACTTGATTCCAAATAAAGTCACTGGTTGATTCTGATCTTAATTCCAAATTCAATCATTTCTCTGACATGTAAACAGCTTTTTAATTACAAATTATTTATTCAGAATAACATAATTTGGTGTTTTCGTGTTAATTCTGAATAAAGGTTTCCATGGAAACGGGTGTATTCCACTATAGTTAATTGGTCTAAACCTAACCCGAAAACAATCCCTTCTTTTTTGTCCACATTAAGCTGGAGAAAGTTCTGGAACATCCACTCAGTGATTTGATGGATACATTTACTCAGTGTCAGTAAAGGACTGTAGTCGAGCGATGACACAGAAATATAAAGTTGTGTGTCATCTGCGTATGTGTGGTAAGAAATGTTGAAATGCTCTATGATCTGAGCCAGGGGCAGCATATAGATGTTGAAGAGAAGCGGTCCCAAAATTGACCCTTGGGGAACCCCACACAACATCTTTGTACTCACTGACGTGTGGTTACCAACTGAGACAAAGTAGTTCCTGTCTTGTAAATAAGATTTGAAGCAGTTTAACACAGTGCCAGTAAGCCCCACCCACTTTTCCAGTCTGTCAAGCAGTATGCTGTGGTCAACTGTATCAAATGTGGCACTGAGGTCCAATAGTACTAGGACAGAGGTTCTGGATGAATCATTATTCAGATGAATGTCATTTAGTACTTTGATTTACTGTATTTATGTGTTTTAAATCACAAATTACTTTCATTATCATCACTCAAACCCATGAAGTTGTCTTCTTCTGTGTCAGAGTTGAACAACCTCAGAAGAGCTTCGTCACATCTGTCTCCATGGTGAGGATTTGAAAAATAATTAACAGTTAATCATTTGTCGTCCGTGTTCTTTCTGCTAAAGAAAATGTAGCGTATTTTTAGCAGCATATTCTTCTTTGCATTGATTATTCTTAGTAGTTTTGATTCTAATTCCAGTTAGAGCTCCCCCCAGTGGTGGAAGAAAAATCCATAGAATAGTTGCACTTCTGTAAAAGCCTCATGGTTCAAAACATATGAAAAAAGTAGTGGCTTATACTCTAGAAAACATGGTAACTGTTTCCATGGCAGAGGAACATCAGAATAAACCAGTGACTTTATTTGGAATTCAGTTTAATTGTGAATTAATATTTTCAACTGGAAATAAGGTTCATCTGAATAGAATAGAATAGAATAGAATACTGAAATGTATCCTCTGTTTTTAACCCATCACTAGATCTTGCATTAAGCATTGTATAGGAAAAAGTGGAATTAACCTTTATTTAGAATTAAACAGGAATAATAAACCCATATAAACAGGTCATTGTAATGAATCCATGAACATCAGGAATAAACCAGTTAACATATATACATTTACACAGACTAGTGAGCAGAACCTGTCGACAAAAACAGAGGACAATTTGCAACAGTAGTCTGTGAGGGGTTAAATGTGCGACCGAGACGAGCTATTCCCAGTTAATAAATGCAGCTGAAACATTTTTCATCAGATCAGCACATTAAAACTTCCCTCATGTTAAATTACAAAACCTTTTTTCATGCCCCCGGAAGCTTCCAGCAGGCCTATTTTTCCACACACCCTCCCCAAAGACTGTGTGATTCAGCTTTTTGCAGCGCTCCAGGCTGTGTAGTCAGGTCTTTTTAAAACATCTGTTCTACTTTACCCACAATGCACCACCAGCCACCAGCACTCAGGTCGCCATCACACACCCAAGGACGTCCTCGTTTGGTTCCTCAAACTCATACAAGCCCCATGTGATCCCAAATGGACCAGAACAAAAAAATAAATAACACAACAAGCTCCGCCCCTCACACATACTCAAGCCCAGAGGTTTTCAAAGTGTGGCATAGTGAGCCCCTCCCCAAAAACAGCCATTTTTATTTATTTATTAAATAGAATTTTAAACATTTTAAACATCTTTTTTTTCTATATGTGCTTATCAGTGATGCACAGGTCAATGTATAAACCACCCACAACCGACCGCTTTTTTAAACTACCTGCAGTTCAGACCACAACAAATATATTTGAAAAGGACAGACCTGACCCGCTTCTGGACCCGCACTTTTTAAAAGTAATCAATGGATGTGTGTGGTGTAAATGTGACGTACGGATTGCGAGTTATAGTCCCAAACGTGTTTTTTCTGGTATAGCGCCACCTTCTGTTGTACATGTGTGAATTTTTGTGTCTGAGTTACGGTCTGGTTTCAAACAATCTTACAAACAATTTACGGTTTAGGCTACAGTAACAGCTTTAGTGGAGAAGAATCATAATAGAAAAATCCTTGCATTTTCAATAGGGTACCACAGACCACTGTAAACACTGGCCTGATATATCTGCTGGCTGAAGTATCAGTCTGTCATTACTTTTCACATCACACAAATTCATGCTATGGACCAGGTTAGTGGGCAGGTTTTGGCCCCCAAGCTGTATGTTTAACCCCCCTTTTGTTTACTTGTGACCTTCCAGCATGAAACCAGTCACTTGGGTCAATTTTCAGAAATTAATTTTTTATCTTTATCTGAAAGCTTATTAAAAAGGCTTTCTAATAATGTATAAATTGTACAAATCTGATAATTTTTTTCAACATCGCCATAGCAACAAGGGATGTTGTTTACTTTGAAGAAAGCTTTGTTCTGAGGCCTCCCATTTGTTTAAATATATAATTACATACATTTCTATTTAAGGGTTGTCTAGAGGGAATCCTCATCTTTCCAACGGTACCAAACATGACCGGGAAATACCTAACGCGAGCACGAAGGAAAGCCGTGTTTTGAGCCGATTTTTCTTTGTTTTAGATTTAATTACTGTCAGAGTCAGTTGTTGTTCTTCCAAAAAGGTTTGATTTGAAACAGTTATGGTTGGAATTTCACAAAAACTTCCAGGAGACATTTTACTTGGATTTTATGCATGAAACATACAACATATTTAAGTATAAGTCTAGTTAAAAATACTGCTGTGAGACTGAACTGACTGACTGAGGTTTTGTGCTGGAGGGTCTCTCACACACACACACACACACACACACACACACACACACACACACATACACACGTGTATATATATATATATATATATATATATATATAATCACACTTAGCCCTTTGTTGGTCACACTACAAAAATCACAATCATTTTTTTATTTTATTTTTTTTTGGCATTTTCCACCTCACAGGGACTATTATAACAAAACATTATTTTTTTGCTGACCCTGAATTTAACTAAAGTATTAAAACTCAAACATTACTCCTTCACCAGTCTTACCAACGTCATTATTAGATGTATTAACTCTTTGTGTTTATATCATTACTGATTAGCATTAGCAATCAGCATTAGCACTTCATGACCCTTTACTATCATATACGACCATTTGGTTGAACATGTTTTCAAAGAATTATTACATGAACACCAAAGTATTTTCACCCAGATAAAGCGGGAGACAGACATGATGAGGATTATTTATGTAAAACAGACTCACTAAAAGTTAATAAAATGAAAAAAAAAAGAAAGATCATAGCAGAGGTGTTGTCATGGTTACCATCTTCTTCGTTGGTGGTATATTAGCATGACCTGAATATATCATTGACTGCCAAAGAAGTTTGGTGTCAAAGGACTTAAATTTAGATTAGATATCAGGGTTCAAAGTTATATCAAAAATCAGACAGGATCACCTAAAGAGGAACTTTTCAGTGACATCTAAGAACTGATTTATAGTCAATAGATCTGGAAAATCTGATTTGAAGACATTTTACTGAGATAATTTTTCACTTTTTACATTTGCAGATTTTTATCTATTTATTTGAGGGCTGTCAAATTATTAACATTTGAATCAGATTAATCATGATCAAAACAGTCGACTGTTCAGTCTTGGGTTTTTTGGGGGTTGTTTGTACTCAAATTCCCCATAAATATACACACAAATAGACTAAGAAAAATAAAAAATACGGAGAAAAATATACAAAATATGCTCAAATTCAGTAAAAAAAAAAACAAACAAAAAAAGCCATGGAAAAATGAAAAGCCTATTCAAAAGCTCTTCTAAAATACAGAAAAAAACACCAAAAAATGTGGTAAAATCTCTGAATATATATATATATATACAATTATCATGTTTATTTTACAGTTTCAACAAAATAACTTGAAACAAAACAACTGTTCCATTTAATTTCATTCCAAAAATGTATCAGATTAATCATGATGTTAATGCATTACTTTTGACAGCCTTAATTTATTTACTTAATTGAAGCAAAAATATATTTTATTAATCTGTTATTTACTCATGATTTCCTATAAATGTGCCAACAGTTGAGCAAGTGATAGAAGGGGAACAAAGGTTCAAGCAAAAACACAGGATGCACATGGATACTTAAAAAGTCTTATTTACAATATGCATTTTTAACGTCTTAAAAATGATTATATTTCGCTTTTTTTAAAAAAATATGACAGAACATTTCACATAGGAGGTATTGTGGGTAATCTACGGTTAGTGAAAAACATGTCTGGATTTTTTTTCACGCTAGTTATTTATTTACCTAGCAGCGTTTGTTACCAAGATACTTAAAAAGTAGATGTTTTCTCTATCATAGAGCCGTTGTGTGTCTAATAGAACAGGAACTGTAGGGGGCAGTGTGTCCTTTTAGCAGCATTTACGTCATTGAGTAGAACAGACGAGGAAGAAGTGTTTGGAACAGACATACGTGAACATGAACCCAGACAGTGACAGTTCAGTGATAAGTGTGTTTGAGGAGCAAAAATACAACAGTTGGTTTTTAAAAACAAGGTGTGAATATGAAGGTCTATGTAAAGTATGTGGTAAAGACATGACGTTAGGAACAATGGGCTGTAAAGGCCTGGACGCTCAAGGGTTAAAGCAGATACACTATGCTGCTAGTCAGACAACAACGGCCCCCATGACAACGTTCACCCCAATGCTCACAAATGCAAGTGCAACGACAGCTTTGACTTTAGTGTCTCTAGGTCCCAGCAGAAGTGCTTTAGCTGCATTCACCCCGACCGCTATGCTAAAGGCAGAAATACTGAGGGTTCAACTGCTTTCTTTTTCAGTCTTTCTTGCTTTCATTGTATTTGTGAAATTTCAATAAGGTGGGCACAAAAAGCTTGGGCTTTAGCCCAAAGCTGTTTTTACATATTGTATATCTGCTTCTGTTATCAATTGTTCTGTATTGTTTTTGACTGAAATGAATGAATGCAAACAAACAAACAAACAGGAATACTGTGGGTTCTGCAGACCCTAACCCTGAACCTGAACCTAGAGTGTGCTTTTTTTTTTTTTTTTTACAGTACGTATTTGTTCCATGATAGTTTTTTTATATTCAAACGTCTTAAAATGGTCTTAAAAAGCATTATATTTGCTTGTCAGGAATGTGCAGAGACCCTGAAACAACGAAGTGGACGTTTGAAAGGAAAAAGTACACGGTTGCACATTCCACATATGTGGAACACAACTGAAACATTTTTATTCTACAAACAAAGACATTTTGGTGAAACTGTGGGAATACCTGGAATAATGTTTAAAACCAGACTTTTTCTTCTGTACAGGCCTCAGCTGTGCAGACTACCAGCAGGCAGGGAAGGCCTCCTGCGTCAGTGTCAACTGGACGCTGGGTGACGCTCAACTGGAGGTGGTAAACACCGCCACTGGACGCAGGCGGGACTCAGGGACACCGTCACGACTCTGCAAACACACCCTGTTTAGCCGCTGGAACAGACTGAACCGCAAGGTGAGGTTCCACCCGTGGGTGGGGAGGAACTGTAACAGCTGTTAGAGTCAGATAAATGGACTAATGACATTAGTACAGTATGTACAGAACACTGGTTATTATTATAAACTATGATATTTTAACCTACTGATCTGGGGTTAGGGTTAGGGGTCAGGACTAGGATTAGGGTTAGGGTTGTTCGGTTTAGGGTTGGGGTCAGGGCTTGGGTTAGGGTTGGGGTTCAATTTAGGGTTGGGGTCAGGACTAGGGTTAGGGTTGGGGTTAGAGTTAGGGTTAGAGCTATGGTTGGGCTCAGGTGTAGGGTTGGGGTTAGAGTTAGGGTGGGGGTTGGGTCAGAATCAGTTTTATTGTCACTTCACAATATACACTAAGCACACAGGGAAGCAAGATACCGTTCTCCACAAACTGGGGTTAAATTTAGGTTTAGGGTTGGTGTTAGGGGGTTAGAGCTGAGGTTAGGGTTATGTTAGTCGTCATCATCTTCAGATTATCAAGGTCCGGGTTGGGGGGGCAGCATCCCCAGCAAAGCAGCCCAGACTTCCTTCATCCCTGCTACCTCAGCCAGCTCCTCCAGGGGAATCCCGAGGCGTTCTCAGGCCAGTCGAGATATATAATCCCTCCAGCATGTCCTGGGTTGGCCTCAAGGTCTCCTCCCGGATGGACATGTCCGGAACACCTCCTCAAGGAGGCGTCCAGGGGGTATTCTCACGAGATGCCCGAGCCACCTCAACTGACTCCTCTGGACATGGAGGAGCAGCGACTCTACTCCGAGCCCCTCCTGGATGTCTGAGCTTCTCACCCTATCTCTAAGGCTGAGCCCGGCCACCCTGCGAAGGAAACTCATTTCGGCCGCTTTCACCCATGATCTCATTCTTTCGGTCATGACCCAAAGCTCATGACCATAGGTGATGGTCAGAACGTAGATCAACTGGTAAATCGAGAGCTTTGCCTTCTGGCTTAGCTCCTTCACCACAACGGATCAGTTAACACCTGCATTACTGCGGATGCCGCCCCAATCTGCCTGTTGACCTCCCGCTCCATCCTTCCATCACTTGTGAATAAGATTCTGACGTACTTAAGGAGGAGGTTATGGTATATAACAGTAATATGGTATGGTAGATAACAGTGCTATCTGTCCATTTTTTAGGAACAAATTGCACAAAAACAGCAAAAAAATATATATCTCCCATAAACGCAGCCCTCTTGGTCTATTATTACAATATCAGCTACATTTATTAGATCTTCAATGGATTTTTTAATCCTTTGCCAGTGATGTATAAACCAGCCAAGTTACTGGCTCCAACAGTTTATTACTTTTTTGGCAACTTTCTACAATATTGGCAGTTATTACATTATTGGTTGCCATGGAAACCACCTCAGACATGTCATTCAGTGCTTATTAATGCCTTAAAATTGGTGTAAATATATTTTATCACCTGTTTGAAATTTTGGAAACTGCACTAACACCATCTGCTGTGTTAGCCAGTTTTGGAAACTCTTCTGACCATGAATTATACAAAATAAGTTTAAATGGATTTTGCATTTTTAACACTGTTAGCCAGAAGACAAACACTCCACGGATGGAAATCAACAATCACCTGAAATCTCATGCTTTTTTTTTGTTTTTTTTAGAGAAGGTTAAAGCTCAGCTGTCAAACGTTCAAATAGTTCCAAATAGTTAATTCCAAGGTTAAAAAGCTCAAAATCATCAGACAGTCAGATGTGTAGATGCTTGTGGTCACCAGTGGATGTGGAGTGTGAAGACACATCACACACTACAAAATATCGAAATCTTACCAAGTGAATTTTTCTCATTTCTATGAGAAATATACACTCCTGCTGAGTGGGGGTCTGCTCGATATACCAACACCCCAGGGGATGTCGGTACACTGGACACCGGTCCTGCCGGGAGCACCACCTCTTGGCCGCCACCAGTGGGGTCAGGTGGGGTGACTGGCTGGTCCAAGAGCCCGGGGTTAGGGGGAGAGGTGTGTGGATTTAGGGAAAAGAATCCCCCTTGGTAGGTGGAGCGAGCTGTTGGAACAATGGGATGTTGGACTGATGCTATTATCCTGCTGAGGATAGAAAAAGTGGCCACTTGTGGACCGTGAATATGAACGGCCCATAAGCCAGCGAGCTTTAACTATTGCATTAATTAATGCATTTTGGAAACAGAAACAGGCATTATTGACAGTTTAAACTGACCACTTCCTGTTATTGGTGCGGATGGCGTTCACACGTGAAATGAACCACTCCAGAGTTCACTTGATAGTGGCCCCAGACCACCTCTACAAATGGACCAGAGTTCCACACTTGAGTTCAAGGTCAGCGTTCACACTAACCCAACAGAACCGCTCCAAGGGAGTAAACGCTGCAGGGTTCTGTTCAACTGGACTAAACAAGGGTGGTGTGAACACGACCTTAGCGTTAGTGGGTCTGTTTACATGAGTTTTTATTCCTGTTTAATTCAGAATAAAGGTTAATTCCTCTTTCAGACGAACCATGTGAAGATCTAATTCCAGTTGAAAATAACTCATTCAAATTCAAGTTAATTCTGATTAAAGTCACTGGTTTCTTCTGATCTTAATTCTGAATGTGATAATTCCTCTGACATGTAAACAGTTAAAGCTGCTCCAGGTTAAACTGACCCAGGAACACCTCTGGTAAATGAAGCGAACAGGAGGGTTAAAGCTGTGTGGGGGTTTGTGTGGGATCTCCTTTGTGCTGTAGATGAATCTGTCAGTGCAGGAACATCTGCTGTGGATGCAGCTTATCACAAAGTGGCAGCTCACATCTTTAATGGCAGCGTACAGACCCACTGCACTTTCATTTCCATTCTCAAACTTTATGTAACACACACCGCCGCCGTCGCCAAATGGCAGCCGTTAAAGCATAATGACTATGAAACCATAATTATTTGGAGAAGTACTGGAGGAGGCCCCCACCCTAAGTGCTCCCTGTGCGGCGTACAGAAGGGCCACGCTAGAGCAGTCGCACTAATCTCCTAAAGAAACTTTTGCTC
The DNA here is from genome assembly GCA_020466265.1 of Siphamia tubifer. Lineage (NCBI taxonomy): Eukaryota > Metazoa > Chordata > Actinopteri > Kurtiformes > Apogonidae > Siphamia > Siphamia tubifer. Next base: position 7,969,986 of record CM035802.1, on the reverse strand, counting down.
GCTCTCTCTCTCTCTCTCTCTCTCTCTCTTTCTCTTTCTCTTTCTCTTTCTCTTTCTCTTTCTCTTTCTCTCTCTCTCTCTCTGCCCCCCTGTCTCTCTCCACTTGTCTCTCTCTCGCTCTCTCTCTCCACTTGTCTCTCTCTCGCTCTCTCTCTCCACTTGTCTCTCTGCCGATCTCCATTGTTTCCCCTCATGACAATAGGAATGCACAAAAAGCACAGAGAATGTTCAATTGCTTGTGAAATTTAAATGGGGAGATTACACAGCTGTTGAAGACCCCCCACACACACACACACCAACCCACTCCCCCCACCACCAACCCCACACCGCCACCACTACCCTCCATCTCCTAACCCCACCCAAATGCATTTGTGCCGGCTCATTCGTTTTGTTTTGCTCGCATTTCTTCTTCTTCATCTTCTTTTTTCTTCTCCTCCTATTTCTTCTTCATGTTCTTCTCCCCCTCGTCCTAAAAAAAAAATCCACTAAAATTGACTAAAAAAGCACAAAAAGTGATGAAAAATCCAAATCCTATTCAAAAACTCTTCTAAAATACAGGAAAAACCCACCACGAAATGTGATAAAATATCCAAAACTTATGCAAAAGTACGAATATATATATATATATATATATATATATATATATATATATATATATATATATATATATATATATATATATATATATATACATATATATATATATATATATATATATATATATATATATATATATATATATATATATATATATATATATATTCGTACTGTATATATATATATATACATATATATATATATATATATATATATATATATAACACATGTATGTGTGTGTGTGTGTGTGTGTGATCCTCCAGCACAAAACCAGTGGTTCAGTCTCACAGCAGTATGTCTAGCTATATCCTCAAATACGTTATCTGGGTCAAAAATATCGAATTTGAAGGTAATGCATAAAATACAAGTTAAATGTCACTTCTAACCATGTGTTTTCATGAAATTTCTACTGTAAGTGTTTCAACTCATGCCTTTTAGGAAGGACAACAACTGACCCTGACAATAATTAAGTCTAAAACAAAGAAAAATCTGCTCAAAACACGGCTTTCCTTTGCGTTTGGTACCATTGGAAAGATGGGGAGTCCCTCTAGACAACCCTTAAATAGAAATCTACATAATTATATATTTGAACCAATAGGAGGCCTCAGAACAAAGCCTTCTCCAGTAAACAAAACCCCTTGTTGCTATGGTGATGTTGAAAAACAGCCTCTGATTGGTTGAATTAGTGTCATGCAAGCATTTTTAATAAACTTTCAGATGAATATAAAATCTGAATATCTGAATTTTGACCCAAGTGACTGTTTTTGTGCTGGAGGTTCACAATATGCAATTCAACACCTTCAACAAAACAGCTATAAACAACTGTTCCGTTTAATTGTGTTGACATTTTTAATCAGATAAATCATAATGATGGATTAATTCAGTGTTAATTTTGACAGAACTAGTGAATAATTGTTATAAAACAATAATTATTAAAACATCATCTTTTCGTGGTCATTAGATATGACTGGAGTTCCTGAAACTGTCCTCTGAGTTCTTTATATTAACAAATGGAAAGAACATGCATAATAAACCATGTTAACCTTTGACCTTTAACTTCCCATCTTCTTTCTCTCTTCAGTTGGGGATCCACGTCTCGGGTTCGGCCAAACGCCAGCTCATGTACAGTGAGGCCAAGATGGCGGCACGTCCTTACCAGACAGTGAAGCAGCAGTGGTTCAGGTCACTCCAGGAAACAGGACTGGGTACCTGGGTGAAGAAACCACCAGAGCAGGAACAGTTCCTGCTCAACATCTGAGACCACAAGTGTTTGTGTGAGAGAGTTTGTTTAACCTTTATTTTTTTAGAGTAAGACGTCTCCTCAGTCTTCACAACCTCAGACGTTCCAAAAGTTACCTTTAAATATAACACTGTTCCATCCACGATGTGACGTCCATTCACCCAACACGCCAAAATATTAGGTTAACTCAGGGGTGTCAAACATAAGGCCTGTGGGCCAAACCTAATCTTCTATAGACTCTATGGAGGACTAAAAGTGCCGAAATTGAATAAGTAAATACATCACTAAATCATCAAATATGTCATTAATTAATTAAAATTGGACTGAAATACATAAATACCAATTCATTTGAGGTAAAAAAAAAAAAAAAAAAAAGATAATTATGAGATAAAAAGTCAAAATTGTGATAGTCACAATTTATCATTTACTGATTTACAATTTATTTTTCATACTGTCAAATTTTTCTAGTTTGAAAAAGAGTCTATTCTGAGAATGTCGAGTATAAACTACAGATATTTATACAAACATGTACAATTTCGTTTTGTACAGAAATATAAATACTCAACTAAAGTACAGATACATAGAAAATGTACTCAAGTACAGTAAAGGAAGTTACTTCTACTGAATTACTTCCACCTGTGATGTTTCTATTGAGTTCATACAGTTGTATTTGTGGCCCCTGAACCTGAATGAATGTGACACCCCTGGGCTAACTGGACAGGCTGAGATGAAAAGCAGAAAGTTCTTCTAAAGCACCTTCACAAACATGTATGAAAGCAAAAGCCCACGCAAAACCACAATCCACCATCATACCCCCCCATCCCTCCGCATCCCCCACCGAGTATGGTTGGCCTGTCAAGAAAAGGGTGGGGTAACCTTGAGCAGAATGAAAGGCAGCCGCTATCTTGTCATCAGCTATTTGCGAGGCCCCAAGGCTCCCGCTGAGGAGCCGAGCCACAGGGGAGAGAGACACAGACGCAGAAATAGAGAGAGAGAGGTCCACGTCCAATTACCGGCCCTGTCAGGGTGACGGGCAGATAGAGGAAGAGGAAGAGGAAGAAGACCAGGACAGCCAGGCGTCACCTTCCCTCTCACTTTTATCTCTGTCCTCTTTTCTGCGACTCACCTTTTGCCTCCTCCTCCTTTTGTCTCCTCGCCCTCCTCCTCCTCCTTCACCTCCTTTTCCCTTTTTTCCTGCCGTCTCCCCCTCCAGCCCCATCTCCACCTCCAGGCCTTTGAAACAAGGCAGAGTTTAACACCACACGACGACAGGTTAATACGCCTTTTAGCAACTCGTAATAACGACTCATAATGTAATAACTAGATAATAATGTACAAAAGTAATGACATTAATCACAGGCTTGATTTGGATTAACGTCGATTACCATATTTTCTACACTATAGGACGCACTGTCAATTAATGGTTTATTTTTGAAGTTTTCATATATAAGGCACACTGGACTATAAGGCGCATAAAGCAAAGATAAACAGTCACAATAACTCCCAAACTTGTTGAGTTGTAACACAGAACAAAACACACTCTTATTCTGCTAAATCAAACTTTAAAAAAGTTAAAAATTTTGAGATAAAAAGTAAAAAGTCCAAGTTACTATGCACAACCAGAATTATTCCATGAATAAAGCACTCTGGATTATAAGGTGCACTGTGGTTTTTGGATCAAATTACAGTCTTATAGTATGCCTTATAGTCTGGAAAATAAGCTAATTATGATCAGAACACGTTGTGTCAGTTGACTGTTCTGTCTCTGTTTAGATTTTTTTTGTATGTAAAGTTCCCACAAAATACACAAAAATGCACTAAAACACAAAAAATGTGGAGAAAAATACACAAAACATGCTAAAAACCACTAAAATTCACCAAACTTCCCCACCCAAAAAACAATGAAATATTCAAAACATTAAAAAAAAATTCTAAAATAGCCAAAAAATTTTATAAAATATCCAAAACATGCAATATATATATATATATATATATATATATATATATATATATATATATATATATATATATATATATATATATTTACATGTTTATTCAGCACCGTCAACAGTTTCAACAACTGGTAGCACCAGTTGATGGATTAATTTTAATTTTAACAGCCCAAGTAATAACTTGAATGTAATAAAAATTCATAATGACTGTAATATATGAATTTTTACATGTGAAAATGAACATAAATCATGGACTAAACCCACTGAACACCTGCGGTATGTTTGACCCTGTCAGTTTGTCTGTGGACAGTTTGTGACGGACATGGCCTGCTGAAAAACCTGCCTTTTATTTTATTATTTTGTACATTTGTTCATGTTACAAAATTAAAAATTCAATAAAAATGTGACTTATAGAAGATTATAATAGGGAATGGGCAGTATGGGCAAAAATTAATATCCCAGTATAATTTGAGCCACTGGTGGTATACAGTATATATCACGGTATAGTACTTTTGTAAACTACTATACATAAGTAATAAATAAAGTATAAATGACACCAGTTTGTTAGTGGCCATATAGCTCCAAGTGCAGTCTTTCATATTTGTGCAGACTTTCTTCATATTCAGGAGTGTGATCAGTCAATACAGGAAGAGAGAGAGGTGTCAAAATGAATGAGACACATGGATTTGATCCAATAAATCACGCACTGCAACTGTTCACAGTTGTTTAAGGTGATTTGTAAATGTGTGTGATTATTACAAGGCTAATGATTTAAGTTGTTACTGTTTCAATTTGAAGAAAACCCAGAGGTGGTCAAAGTACTCCCATTCTGTACTTAAGTAGTAGTACAACTACTTATGTGGAAAATACTCTGGTAAAAGTAGAAGTACTGATTAGACTCCTTTACAGTACTTAAGTAAAAGTAAAAAAGTACAATGTCTCATTTGTAATAAAGTAAAAAAGTAAAACTGCATTTTTTTTTATTTATTTTTTTGCTATGGATGAAATAATACATATTTAAATCGGAAAACCAGGAAAAAAAGAAGAAAAAATATCCAAAAATAAAACCTTTAAAAGTGAGTTACTGTGTAGATTATGTGTTTTATTGGGTCATTAGTTTGTACATGTATACAGGACATTTTGGAAACATTAAAAAGTCATAAAAATGAGATTTAAAAAAGCATAAATATGAGATTTAAAAAGTCAAAATTATGAGATGAAATATCTAAATTATGAGGAAAAAACTTACAATTATGATATAGTCAGTCACAGTTTCTGATTTATGACTTATTTTCATTACTTTCACATTTGTCTAGTTTGAAAAAGTAATGAGTGTATTCTGAGAATGTGAAGAGTATAAAGTACAGATATTTATACAAAAATGTAGGGAGCAAAAGTAACAGGTTACCAGAAAAATAAATACTCAAGTAAAGAATAGATACCTAAAAACTAGTACTTTTACTTAATTACTTCCATCTCTGATAAAAAAAAAAACATCTTTCATGTGAAGCTATCATTGAGACTAGCTAGCAATTCAATTTTATTTTATTTATAAAGCCCTAAAACACAACAAAGTCGTCTCACAGGGCTTCACAAAAACACAATCAACTACAGAGATATATGAAAAGTCCCAAACATCCCCTGTCCTTAGACCCTCCTTCTCGGCAAAAAAAAAACTTCAAAACCCAGTGGAAAAAGAAGAAATCTTGAGGAGAACCACACTGAAGGAGAGATCCACTCCCATGGACGGACAGACTACAGAAATGAACGTCCATTTATAAATGAAGGAGGAGGGGGCTGGCTAGCACAACACATACCAATGATAGAAATCACTGTAGCAGCTCTTAGCCTGCTAATGTTAGCGAAATTGTTTGTAACTGTGAACAGTCATTTAGTTGCTAACACCAGTCAGATACCATGACTAATAGTAACTCACCTGGATATAGTAACATACAGTTATTAAGGTGGTGCAGTGTGTTAAATTTAAGGCAGTGTTAACGTTTAACACAATTGTTTTGTTATCATCATAAACTCTATAACTGTCATGACTTTGGCTGTTAGCTTGTTAGCTCGCTTTTCAGACACCCAGTAATTTAAATTGTAGAGTCCTGAATCTAAATATGTTGTCATCACATACCATTATAACCAATAGTACACTACATAAACTATATATTTTATATTTGTAGCTTATTTAAACCAAATGCTTCTGCTAACACAGCATCTAGGAAGACTATGGTGCTAGCTGCTTCTTAGATGCTGCCGGTGGACGTTCAAAACTGCATTACTGCCATCTATAAGGTGGATGGTAGAACGGTATGGAAAAACATCTGTACCATGGACAAAAAATATCTCATTAGTTATGATACCTTACATACCACCCATTCCTAGTCATAATGTAATAAGCATAATAATCCTTTATTAATATTGTGTAGGTCATCAGGTAGCCCTTAACTAAACTAACCTGCTGAAACTTTAATAAACTATAGTATTGTTTCAAAAGCATTACTTAACTATAGTTAACCTTTGACCTTGCTGCAATGGCAAAGGTAAAAAGAAATGATAAAACTTTTGTCACAGTATAATTCATTTCTTATATTATGACCCTTTTATTACATTATACTTATAGTTATTACTAGGGCTGTCAAATTATTAAAATACTCGGGGGTTTTGTACTCAAATGTCCCATAAAATACACAAAAAAATACATGAAGAAAAAACAAAAATACGGGACGAAAAAAAACCCCAAAATGTGCTAAAATCCAGTAAAAAATAAATACATTTTAAAAAGCGATGGAAAAATTAAAACCATAATCAAAAAGAATTCAAATACACAAAAACACAAAAAAAAACTGATAAGATATCCAACAACATATGCAGAAATATGAATATTTATTCATTTAATATGTTTATTCTACAGTTTCAACAAAAGAACTTGAAACAAAACAACGGTTCCATTTAATTGCTTTAAAATTTTTAATGAGATTAATCATGGTGATGGATTAATCAGAGTTGTGTTAATTTTCACAGATCTAATTATTACATTATGAGCATTTATTACATTATGAGTTGCTATACAGCTGAGCTAGTGATGTAATACGTTATTACATCATTGCCTGCAAATGACTACAACATTTAATCACATTAATTACAGGGTTGCTTTGGATTAATCTCAATTAATCACAATTAAAATATTTTATGTCGGTCGAATGTTCCAGGTCAGGTTTTTTTTTTGTACTCAAATTCCCCACAAAACACAAAAATACACTAAGAAAAAGAAAAAATACAGAGACAAAAATTACAAAATATGCTTAAATCCAGTAAAAAAAAAAAAAAAAAAAAAAAACCTTGGAAAATGTAAAAACATATTCAAAAAGTCTTACAGAAATACAGAAAAAAGTTTTTAAAATGCGATAAAATATCTGAAAATATATACAATTAACATGTTTATTCTACAGTTTCAACAAAACAATTGTTCCATAAAAATGTTTAATCAGATTAATCATGATGATGGAATAATATGTGTTAATGCATTAATTTTGACAGAACTAGTTATTACATTATTTTTATTACATTGTGAGTTTTTATTACATTATGACTTTTTATTGTATTATGAGTTTTTATTACATTATGACTTTTTATTATATTATGACTTTTTATTATATTATGACTTTTTATTACATTATGACTTTTTATTATATTATGAGTTTTTATTACATTATGACTTTTTATTACATTATGACTTTTTATTATATTATGAGTTTTTATTACATTATGACTTTTTATTATATTATGACTTTTTATTGCATTATGACTTTTTATTATATTATGACTTTTTATTACATTATGACTTTTTATTATATTATGAGTTTTTATTACATTATGACTTTTTATTATATTATGAGTTTTTATTACATTATAAGTCTAACCCTAACCCTCCTTTTCTTTTACCCCAGTGCATACAGTAAATGCATCCACTTCCTCGTAGACCACAGTTAATAGGGGAGTGGTTTTCACTGTTTTTAGCTCCATTTCCTGTCGTCTTTTCTATATTTCCACCTGGATGACCTGGTCTTTCCCACCTGTTGTTTCCAGTTTGCTGGTGTTTGAATGAAAGTCGGGGAGGTGACTCGTTAGCGAGGCCTCGTTGACCTGTTCCCACTGGTCCTGTTAGTTTCCTCCTGTGGTCATGACCGCTTTGAGCAGATAATAGTCAAACTAGAGGCTTTTTTCCTCCTTCACTTTCCTTTTAAACACCATGTATGAGCTAAATATATATGTATATGTGATCCTCCATCACTAAACCAGTGGTTCAGTCTCACAGCAGTATTTATAGCTATACGTTATATGGGTCAAAATGATCACATTTAAAGTTTATGCATAAAATCAGAGTAAAATGTCTGCTGACATTTTGTGAAATCATACCTTTGAGGAAGAACAACAAGTGACTCTGATAGTAATTAAATCTAAAACAAAGAAAAAAGGTGGAAAGATCAGGATTCCTTCGAGACAACCCTTAAATAGAAATCTACATAATTCTATATTTGAACCAATGGGAGGCCTCAGAACAAAGCCTTCTCCAGTAAACTAAATCCCTTGTTGCTATGGCGATGTTGAAAAACAACCTCTGATTGGTTGAATTAGTGTCACACAAACATTTTTAATAACCTTTACAGAAATATAAAATCTCCCTTCATGAAATTTGACCCAAATGACTGGTCTTGTGCTTATTATTATTATTATTATTATTATTATTATTATTATTATTATTATTATTATTATTATTATTATTATTATTATTATTATTATTATTATTATTATCCTTTATTTGTGTGATTTTTCCTCCAGTGTTTTTTTCAGTTATTTTCATTTTGATGCAGTTGTAGTGTTTGTATTCACTGTGTGTTGTTCTGTCATTGCTGTCGAACACACCCTCTCTTTTTCTCTTTAAAGAATTTCCACAACCATCAGCAGAAAAAAAAAGAAAAAACTAAGTAGTGACACTGACATCTAGTGGTGCTTTTGTCATTTCTGTGGAGGACACGACACCTGGATCTGAAGAATAAACCTCACATTTTTATTGTCTACTCTTATTTTTTTTATTAACCTGTTATGGTCACATTTGACCCATTTTAACATTTAACAGTAATTTAAAATAAGTAAATAAATAAATACCGTAAAAGTCTTTTGATGGCCTCAACTGTGACTGTGATCCAAAATACACAGAAATAAAATTATTTTAAACTGGTATGATTTTACATGAGTGCGACAATTTATTTTTTCTACTTGGGCAGTTCCACAAATATACTATATACCACCTTAAATATACGAAAATAAACAAAAAAACACCTTAAAATAAAATTAAATAAACAAAAAAAAACCCCTTAAAATAAAATAAAATAAAATAAACCAAAAAAACCCACTTTAAATAAAATAAAGTAAACAAAAAAAACACCTTAAATATATTAAAATACACTAAACCACCTTAAATATATTGAAGTACACTAAACCACCTTAAATATACTAAAATACACTAAACCACCTTAAATATACTAAATACACTAAACCACCTTAAATATACTAAAATACACTAAACCACCTTAAATATACTAAATACACTAAACCACCTTAAATATATTAAAATACACTAAACCACCTTAAATATATTAAAATACACTAAACCACCTTAAATATACTAAAATACACTAAACCACCTTAAATATATTAAAATACACTAAACCACCTTAAATATATTAAAATACACTAAACCACCTTAAATATACTAAATACACTAAACCACCTTAAATATACTAAATACACTAAACCACCTTAAATATACTAAAATACACTAAACCACCTTAAATATACTAAATACACTAAACCACCTTAAATATATTAAAATACACTAAACCACCTTAAATATATTAAAATACACTAAACCACCTTAAATATACTAAATACACTAAACCACCTTAAATATATTAAAATACACTAAACCACCTTAAATATATTAAAATACACTAAACCACCTTAAATATACTAAAATACACTAAACCACCTTAAATATATTAAAATACACTAAACCACCTTAAATATATTAAAATACACTAAACCACCTTAAATATACTAAAATACACTAAACCACCATAAATATACTAAAATACACTAAACCACCTTAAATATACTAAATACACTAAACCACCCTAAATATACTAAATACACTAAACCACCTTAAATATATTAAAATACACTAAACCACCTTAAATATATTAAAATACATTGTTCTGTTTCCAGAACGTTCCATCTATTTGGTGGCTGAGTGCTCAGTGATGCTAGCCTATAATAATCACAGGTTAATAACAGGTTAATCACAGACTGCTTCGGTAGGTCATTGGTTACATTTTGATGTTACAGTTCAACTGCATATGTCTGTGGTTGTAATGACATTTTTATTATTATTAAAGTAATGATTTAAATACCGTTTAGGAACATTTTGAAAGTACTGCTTTGGTATCGGTTGAGTTTTAAGACCACGCCCCCAAAGAGCCCTGCTGCGGAAAAATTGAATAAATTATTACAAAATGAGGAAACATTTATTACAAAATGAGGAAACATTTATTAGAAAAATGAGGAAACATTTATTACAAAATGAGGAAACATTTATTACAAAATGAGGAAACATTTATTATAAAATGAGGAAACATTTATTATAAAATGAGGAAACATTTATTACAAAATGAGGAAACATTTATTACAAAATGAGGAAACATTTATTATAAAATGAGGAAACATTTATTACAAAATGAGGAAACATTTATTATAAAATGAGGAAACATTTATTACAAAATGAGGAAACATTTATTAGAAAATGAAATGAAAAAGTTATTACATTTTAAACATTTATTACAAAAAGCGTCTGAACAGTGTTTCCTAACCTGACTGTCCCAGATGGTCTCTCATAGTACCATCTGGGACCCTTCCACAACCGATCTATTTTTAAAGGATCTAAAATCCTTGCATGTGATTAGATGAAGAATCTGTCTGTCATCTTGACTGACACGCTGCTTCATCCACTCACATTGAAGTCAAGTTGTTTAATCAGCGAAAACAGTTTCCATCAGATACAAACACATCAACAGAAGGGGTTTAAACTTAACATTTATACCTGATGTTTATTTATAACCTCGTCTACTACGATGGACACAAAGTTCTTCTGGTAAACATCGTAAGAAAGGATGGTTCTACATTTATCCTTCAGTCATTACTTGGCGCTAACGAACACTATACGTGTTTATGTGGTTGTCATTTCTTCGTCCCAGTTCCTTTACTGTCAGCCCTAGTTTACCAGCCTCTTAGACCTGGTCCTCTACCAACACAACCAGGGGGGTACCACCATAACCATAGGCTTCTGCAGTGGTACTATTTCTTTATCCACCAGTGGAACCATCTGATAGATCAAACCCAGTCGGAACAAGAGCTAAAACGTCATTTCCATGAACAATGACCATGACTACACTGTCGTCACTTCTGCTTTACGTCACACCAGCCACAACACCACCCAGTCATGGGGTAGTCCCACCCTGCGACACTGATTGGCTCCTTGGTTTTGAAGTAAATCTGAACCTCATGGTACTCAGATGGTTGTGTGAACGTAGCGTAACGCAGCCAGATGACATGAGTCAGTCTTTTTAACATCACAGTAAGAAAAATTATGACTAAAAAACAACATGAAACCACTGAAATATTTAGAGAGTATTTGTATTTGTAGTATTTGTTGTCTTTTTTTAACATCACTAATTAAAATTATATGATAGAAAGTTAAATAAAAGACAGTTTTGTGGAGAAAGGGTGGGATTAAATAACTTATACTTCCTCCAAGTCTTTTTTGAATATGCAAATGAAGTCATAATTTGTTTACATGTATATGTTTTTGTTTCTTATTTGTTTGTTTTGTTTGGTCATCTGTTTGACTTCCAAGGACTAAGTAGGATTATAGCATTTTGATGCATAATCGAAATAAACTAACCGTAAACTAACCATAACTCTTGTCAAACCCGGTCGGAACAGGAGCTAAAACGTCATTTTCATGAACAAACTCTTCCACAGTCGTCCTCTGTTTATCTTTTAAGGAATGAACATGTGGTAGAGTCAAAAAAACACTGGAAATAGTCCAGTCTATGTGGACCCTCAGATACCTAACACACGCTGCAATTGTTGTGTATCTGAACAGACTACACTGCCGTCGCTTCTGCTTTACGTCACACCAGCCACAACGCCGCCCAGTCATGGGGTAGTCCCACCCTGCGACACTGATTGGCTCCTTGGTTTTGAAGTAAATCTGAACCTCATGCTCCTCAGACAGTTTTGTGAACGTAGCCAAACGCAGCCAGATGATGTAAGACAGTTTACCGGTTTCCTCCATTACCCAAAAACATGTTAAGGTAAAATCCTCCAGCCTGGTGATTCTGACCATTAGCCTGGTTCTACAGCGGGACATTTACACCCCCCCACCCCACCCCCCATGGCTGCCCCCTGCTCCTTACAGGTTACCCCAACAGCAACAAAAGGGATTTCATTGTACAGTTGTATAATGACAAATAAAATAAAGTACTTTACTGTATTTTCTTTTTGGTTTCCATAACGACACGTACCAGTTAATTTTTAAAGAGTCGTAGGGAATCTGGAAACAGTGAAAGAACTTTTTCCCTGGGTCAAATTTGACCCAATTCAGACCAGGAAGGTCTAGAACAAGGGTCTCAAACATGCGGCCCGGGGGCCAAATGCGTTCCAATGTGGCCCCTGGGATGAATTTGCTCAGTGCAAAAATAGCAGAGTCAAGGCTTTGGAACGGATTTTAGTTCACGTTCCACATACAGACCAATATTATCTAGAGTCAAATTATAGCAGAATAACCTCCACAAAAAATGAATGACTCCATATTTTCTTCTCATTTTGATGTGAAAATAATTTAAAAAATTATGCCCATAAATAATGATAACTTCAAATCTCTGTCCTTGTTATAGTGCAAAAAAATAACATTAAATTAGGAAAATATTTACACTTGATAAACATTTATATGTGAAAAACCTGAATAAACATGAAAAACCTGAAATTTATAAAGAAAATTAAGGACAATTTTAACAATTTAGTGTCTTTGTAGCAGACCTGATCCATAATGCACATGCGTAAATGATAAATTGATGGTCAAGGGTTAAATCCTTATTTTTCATCTCTAACATAAGTTGTCCTTAACAACTGGACAGGTACGACGTTACTGCCTTTGGATGATTTAAATACCAAAAATATTCCACTCTTATTGTGTTTTCATTTGTATTTCCACCCATAATTAAAATGCACATTGCGCTGCAGTATGTGCTAATGGCAGCTTTAATTATTAAAAAGAAGAAAAAAAAAAAAAAACAACCATGAAAATCAGTTTTCTGGAACTCACTACTGAGCTGAATCTCATTTTCTGCAAAACCTCGTCTGTGTTTCTTACAGAAAATATTTGTATCCTGCATCTTCATCCACTAATTGACCTGATTACATGTAGCATCTGTCATTATTTCATAAATGTGTCTTATTATGTACAAAAAAAAAAAAAAAAAAAAGACTTATCCATATAAAGAGTTAAGAGATTTATTTTGAGAGATACGAACTATTAGGCATGTCTGAACGGCAATATTGTATCTGATTGTACATATGTAAAAAGTGTAAAAAAAGATGTTGACAAAGATGTGAAAGAGATCTTAAAATGTCTAATTATGATGTAAATTCAAGAATTGCTGCTAAGGTCTGTAAATTGCACTTCAGTAACAAATAAAAAGTGAATGTTTGTACTGTATATGTGAATAAAAACACAAAATCTTGTAATTTTATCTCGTTTCCACAGAATTTTGATTCATTAAATACTGTTTTGTGAAGAAATTATATCATAGTTTTGGAAATAGCATCAATATGGGGACATTTTGTTGAAATTCTATTGAGTTTCGATCGAGTTTTGATTTATTGAAGGTGGTTTTTATTAAGAAATTGTATCACAAATTTGAAAATAGCATCAATATGGGGACATTTTGTAGTAATTTTATCTTGTTTCCAAATACTTTTGATTCATTTAGGCTGTTTTGTGAAGAAATTATATCATTATTTTGAAAATAGCATCAATATGGGGACATTTATTTGGAATATTATCTCATTTCCACAAAGTTTTGATTCATTAGACTGTTTTATAAAGAACTTTAATCACAAATTTGGAAATAGCATCAATATGGGGACATTTTCTTGTAATTTTATCTCATTTCCATAGATTTTTGATTCATTAAATACTGTTTTGTGAAGAAATTATATCATTATTTTGTAAATAGCATCAATATGGGGACATTTATTTGGAATTTTATCTCATTTCCACAGAATTTTGATTCATTAGACTGTTTTATGAAGAAATTCTATCATAAAATCTGAAATGGCATCAATATGGGGACATTTTGTTGTGGTTCCAGTCATTTCTGCACTAACCCTCAGGATCATTCAGACAAATATTAAAGTCATCTCAGTCCCAGGGGAAATGGGTGAGGAAGTGGTTATCTGTGTCAGGCCTGGTGGCAGTGTCATACAGACCAGCCACCAAATTAGCCTGGAGGAAGAATGAAGTGAGGAAGAGGATGGAGGGGTCCAAGGTACGCCTCCTGAGAAGCAGTCACCCTTCCCCCAAACGCTGCCGAGTCGACTCTGCTCCACAATAAACATCATAATTGACAATTTGCTCCAGTGGCCGGTCACGCTCAGCAGCTCTAATCTAATGGAACAGGTCACAGGTAAAAGTCAACACAGTATGAGCGGGAAGGAACGCAGTACTTTTACTGTACTTTAGTACATGCTTTAGGTATCGCTACTTTACTTGAGTAT